>QRFJ01001647.1:207838-515617 GCA_006176705.1 Cocos nucifera
GCTAGACCTAATTGAGCTACCCAAGCCCAAACCCAATTTTATGAATATGTCTTAGATCTAAAAATTTTTAATTTTAGATCTAATATATTTCATAATGTTAATTGTATATTAAGTTTAGGGTTAATAAACAAAACATGTATATAAAATCCTAGGATTTTAGGATCTAGCGTTTTATAGAAAATAAGTTTTGATTTCTGATTAAGGTCGAACGCACAGCACCCTTACACACCATAAGAACACCCCATCAAATAGAAGGAGAGGACCTTTAAAACCTACTTTGTTCTTATGACTGGATGGCCAAGGAGAATGTCTTAATCAGAAACATGATAAATCTACAAAACTAGTTAGATCTACATCATATATCACATATATAAAAATTAATCTAACTAACAATATGTTTTGCATACATCTCATGTATCCTCATGCATATTTTTAGATCTAAATTATCTCATAGACATCTAAAAAATAAGATTTAAATTTGATCATATTAAATTAAAATTTATTCTAGATAATTTTGTAGAACTATTTTACAACTAGTCTAAACATACATCTATCATATCTCATATGAATAAATTAAATAAATTTATTTTATATTTTTTAGATTTAATTATAATATTTATAATATAAAAAAATAGTAAATAAATAGATCTAAAAATTATAATTAATAAATTAAATTTATGATCATGCTAGACTACACATAAAATAATTCTATTCCTAGTCTAGTCTGCATCTCATGCATCTTAGATCTAAATTATTTAATTTTTTATTTTTTTTATTTTAAATCTAATCACATCTAATGTGATATCTAAAATAATCTAATTATTAGATAAAAAATAAATTAAAATTAGATCTAATAAATTATGAAACCTGGCTTTGATACCAGTTGAAGGAAAAAATCTATTTTCTGGGTTAGGTTCGTTAAGATCTGATTGGATCAGGAGGGATATTTCAAAAAATTTTTCTTTAAGATCCTAATTACATCTGAGACTCCTCAGATCTAATCTTATTAATCTAATAATAAAAATAAAAATAAAAATAAAAATTTAATTTAATTTAATTATATCTTTGTTTTGGGTAATCCAATTATCCTGTGATGATCCCGATATTTGCTTGAGATTTTAGATGTAGCCATGCAAGCGCCTAGCCTCTATGAGTACCACTCGAGCAGGATCTGAAGATCTTCATCTTCTCAATCAATCCTCTAAAAATTAGATCTAGATCTGATCTTGAAGATCTTCGAAACTGCTTTTGAAGAACAGCCGTTGTCTCTTGCAGTAGTGCTGCCTTTCACTTGCTTGGATCACACCTTGTTCATGCCCAAAAGTCCTTGGGCATGGAGAGGAGAGAGGGGACCGAAGGGTGGCATGGATAAGGAGGGAGAGGGGCTATGTGGCATGGGCTAAAGGCAAAAGAATTAAATTCTAGGCATAGACAGGATTTATATATATCCTGCTGCGCCATGCAGTGCCACATCATTATGGCCAATCATGGCCCTTTGTACAATCAGATCTAAATCTGATTGATGGAATGACATCAACTGATTCAATCAAATCATATACCCTCAAAATCCCCCTAAGGTGGCACCAAGACTGGGTCAAACAAGACTTTTTGGTGCCACACAGTTTAATCCCCTGAAGCAACCTGGAGTCCCATCTGTACGGGACTCCATCTTTTATTCTCATGGGGCGCATGCCTCCATACGCGTGCAACCTACTTACCTGACCATTTCTGATGGTGTCTAAGGCAAGTCTTGGTAGACCATTCCACCAATCTCACTTATCTGGCCAATGTGGTTAATCAAGTTTTTGATTAGGTTGCTCATTGATTCATGCTAACCCATGTCATAAAGAAAATTAGTGAGACTGATTTTTTTCAGTGAGACTGATTTAGGTGCCCATGGATCTTAATTGATCCTACTCCTCATCAGTAACTTGCGAAGTTAGTGGGAGGACTTGACTTGGTGAAGTTAGTGGGAGCAAATTAGTCCATGTCCTTTCTATCCTTAAATCACTAATAATTTAAATTCTCTAAAATTATTAGGTCCTTAAAATGATAAAGTTATCAGGATAATGGAGTCATAGCCTCCCATTAAGATGTTTGATAATGGGTCCATTAACTCAATAATCATTGGAGGCCCAAAGGCATGGTGCTTGTTGACTAATGAAATTATCATCCATCAAATGACGACTTGGATGTGTCTCTGTAATGGTGGTTGGGTGGGCCAACCAAAGTTGGGCCTGATCATTCATTGG
This sequence comes from Cocos nucifera, assembly GCA_006176705.1. Lineage (NCBI taxonomy): Eukaryota > Viridiplantae > Streptophyta > Magnoliopsida > Arecales > Arecaceae > Cocos > Cocos nucifera. The sequence goes on from QRFJ01001647.1 coordinate 210,091, forward strand.
TTGGATGCACCAAGTATGGTCATGTTGATGGTTGGACCTAACTGGACCCTTTTCTGAGAAAGCCAAAGCCAACTGATCAGGGCCTGGGGCAGAATTAAAATTACTAAAAATTATTTAGAAAAATAATTGGTTATGAACCTACCTTTAGATGTATATGGATGGACCAACCAAAGTTGGGCTCATGTGCAGTCTATGTGGATTCTAGTACTACTAGGGAATTAAAGTAATTCCTCGAATTGAAGGTAGAGGCTACCAGTTCGAATAAAATAGTGGAAGAACTTTTAGACTAAAGTCCAAGTCTTTAGGCTTAAAATGATTCATATATAATAGGTCATTGTTCTTTATTAAGGCTAAATCCTAATTGCTCCTATGACTATTAGATAGTGAAGACTTATGGACCCAACTTCGATAATCGGTATTGAAAGTTGAATATTGGTTCAGCAGTACGAATGGGTTCGTATTGGAGTTTTTGAGCCCAATCAAAATAATTAGTCCAAGGTTAACCCAGATCAGGCATAGTACTTCTAATGTCTGAAACAGGATCATAGGAAGAAGATTTGTCTTGCTTTTCTTGACTACAACAGGCTGAACAAGAGAAAGGAGCAAAAGTTGCTCATTAAAGATGTTATATGATAATACCTTAAAACTTCTCTATATGTAATTCTACTATTTGGGTATTGGATACCAATGGTCTTATGCAATTCATTGCAAGGACTTAAGGTAAGTGAAATGTACACACCTTAGTTAGATTATGTCATGGATGTCTATGTTTGGCATTATAGGCTTAGTCATATTGATAAGAACAAGATAAATAGGTTAGCTTGAGAGGAAAATCTCGATATCAATGATTGTGAATCATTGATAGCCTGTGAATCTTGTCTTCTTGGGAGGATGATAAAGTCACCTTTTACTGAAAAAGGTGAAGGAGTCGATAACATTCTAAATCTCTACATAGTGATGTATGTGGACCTTGAACTTAAGTGCCAAAGAAAGACATTAATATTTAATTACAAATGACCTATTTGGGCATGGGTACATCTGGGATGAATCATTTGAAATGTTCAAACGATTCAATAATGAAAAAGAAAAACAAACTGGATAAGGTATTAAAACACTTCAATCATATCAAGGAGGCAAATACTTATCCAGTGAGTTTGTGACATATCTAAGAGAGAATAGGAATCTCTCTCAGTAAATTCCTTTTTGGATCATACTGTATCTAGAAGGAAAAATTGAACTTTGTTAGACATGGTTCAATCCACAATAGGGTATACTTGCACTACTATAAAAAGAGCTATGACACCAGTTCGTAATCGCTGCCATAACCCAAAAAAATGCTGCAAAAATTCCACAATAGGGTATACTTGCACTACGGCCATTGTTGTAGCTCTATGGCTATGGCAGCAGTTTTCTTACCACTGCCACTACGGCCATCATTGTAGCTCTATGGCTATGGCAGCAGTTTTCTTACCACTACCACTATGGCCATCGTTGTAGCTCTATGGCAACGATTGTTGCAACAGTTGTTTAAACTACAGCCATAGATGGCCTATTGCAGCGGTTTATAAACCGCTGCAATATATCGACATATAGCAGTGATTATGTAACCACTACTATAGTTAATCTATAGCAGTGGTTTCTTAACCGCTGCCATAGGTCTAATGCAGCGGTTGGCACCGTTTGCACCAAGGATCTATGGTAGTGGTTGGCATGGATATGACAGCAGTTATAAAAATAAAATTTTATTTTTTATATATTTTATCTGATAAATATAGATATATAACATAAAAATATATAATAAACATAAAAAATATTCTAAAATACTAAAATTTTATTATTGAATAAAATTTATTATAATATTTTTTTAAAAAATAAAATACATCAAAAGTCTCCTAAATCTGCATCATTGTCGTCATCATTGAAAGCTAGAGTCGGAGTGGAGCTGGAGCTAGAATGTGGGCCAACATATCCTCGAAGTCCATGACTCCAAAATACGTACTGAGTGTCAACATCATGTCTCTCATGATGCCCTCCAGATGAGATGCACGCTCCTTCACCCAATCTGCCCACATCGCAGCATGATCTACCCATGCCAATGCCTCCTCAAGCTCCTCCCGACTAACGATACTAGAAGTCTATGAGAAGACGCTCGCCTTAGACTAGTAGCTTGTCGGCATGTGTTCGGACCTGCATCGGATCCTCCTAGACTGCTCAGGCCCCAAGACCTTAGACAGATGGTCATGGGGCCCTGACGTATTCAGGCCCTCGCTCGCGAGCATATCTAACTAATCCTATAATTATAAATTAAAATAAAATTTTATAAGAAATTCTATAGTACTAATCATATATATTAATATATTTAATACTTATAAAAATATGCGCGATTGCGGCGTTCATTGGCCTATCCATCTTGTCCATGTGACTGGATCGAAAGATCTCGCTACGGTTGGGCATCACTCCATCTCTCATCAGCTATAACAAAGAACAAATTTATCAAAAAGATGAAAAAAATATGAATTTAATTTATCTAGTAAGATTTAGAATTAATTACCTCTCTATGCACACGACTAGCCATAGACTCATCGCCTAGAGTGTGTATACTCCTTGACTGCACGGTTCTCTCGATTCTGACAAAAGGTAGCCTAACAAGTATTCAAATAAATAATAAATTTTTAAAAAATATTTAAATAAAACTTTAAGCGTATGAAAAAATTTAAAAGTTAGAAATTTTACCTCGAACTCCTGGCTCCTCCAGTATCTAACCATCCTCTTTCATTGATCCGAAGGATAGTCCTGTATCTAGGGAACAAGCTTCTTCAAAGTGTCTCATTGGTGCTCGAACAATCATCTGTGGAGCTTGACCTTGTAACCCTGGTACAACTCCCCCAACTTCATCAGTCGGGCATCTCGAGCTCTCTCATGATTGGAAAAGTCATACCTCCTCTGCATAAATTTATCAAAAATTAGTTACAAAATTATTTTAATCAAACATACATAGTGTAAACATATAAAATGCATAAATATAACTAAGATGCACATACTTACCCATATCTCCTTTCATATTCGATCCCTAACGACAGCATCCATCAAACACCAGTCTTTGGGCTCTATGGGAATGATGTCCAACCGCCTCACAAGCACTCCAGAAAAGGAATACATCGCCCGCACAGTCTCCCTACCAACCCCTCCTCCACATCGTAATAGACCATCACCTGATGCTGGCAGTTCCACACATGTGCCATACGTATAGGACCATGAAATGTTCGGCTGGATAATGCACCTGCAATGCAAATATGTTATGCAAATATATAAGTGTATAAATACTATATAAAAAAATAAAGTTGTGCTAATATAATAAAAATATACCCATAGATGCCAGCGTAGTAGCATGTGCCTCAGATATGGGCGACAGTAAAGGCTCAGCTATCGATGGAGTAGATGCCATTGGTGGAGCAGATGCCGATGATGGAGGTCCCTGAGCAGCCGATGCCGAGGCAGACGAAGTATACTCTGACTACTCCTCGGATGCTGAACTGTGCGTAACCAACCAAGGGGCAGGAGTGAAAGCTAGATGGCATTTCAATGCCATTGTGACTTGCAACGTTAATGAACATTAATCAATATAACATGTTGAACAATAATATTGGTATAGCATCAATAAATAATCTCTAATGTGTATGCTAATCAATTGATGGGTCTATCATCATGCAATGCAATAAACAAAAGCAACATGATATAAACATCCAGAAAATGTTATGTAATAAATTCTACAACATGAATTATATTCATAAATAATTAAGAATGAGCAATAGTCATAGATCCGATCTCTTGTGCAAACCTTGCTGTTAATCTAAAAATCTGAAAGAAGAATAAAGTAGATGATGGTGGCACCTTAGGGCTTAAAGTTGGAACCTTAGAAAGACATATCAAATTTTATTTGCTTAAAAGCCGAGCTGGCTCCATGCCTGAGACAGTCGGCTAGGGTCCTCCCCCAGCTAGCTCGATCATGGCCTAAGCTACCTCGATTGCGTATCCAAGCCAGCTCGGCTGTGTGCCATCCCCTCGATCACTCCCTCTCTCCCTCTCTCGATCTCTTTCATCGACGATGGCAGCGAGGCCGAACCCCTCCCTCCCAGCTTTTTCTTCTCTCGATCTTCTTCTCTCCCTCTCTCGATCTCCCTCGTCGGTGAGGTCGGACCCCATCTCTCCCTCTCTCACTCTCTCGATCTCCCTCGTCGGCATGGTCGGACCCCATCCCTCCTAGTGATTTGGCAAGGCCGGATCCCCTCCCTTCCTCTCTCGCTCTCTCGATCTCCCACTGTCCCTCTCTCAATCTCCCTCGACGATGAGGTCGACCCCTCCCTCCTAATGATGGCAGCGAGGCTGGACCCCCTCCCTCCCAATGATGGCGGCGAGACTGGATCCCTCCCTTCCACTCACAAGTACAAATCCATCGAATATTCGGATTTGGATCTAGTACCAATAATTAAAATTAGATCCGGATCTAAATTTTTAGATTTCAATCTAAACCCAATCCATTGACAGATCTAGTCCACAACCACCGACATGGCACGGTCCAAGGCTACCACCACGACCTGGCCCAAAAACTACGGCATGTAGATAATTATAATATTTATAATAAATATTTATAATATTTTTTATAAATATTTTATAAATTATTATAAATATACATGATTAATAAATAATACTATAAAATTAAAAAAAATTATACCTATGGCTATAGAGAGTGGGTCACATCGAAAGCTCCGAGGATCGTCGGCGATAATGCTAGAGGAGGATGATGACACTAAAGGTAACCTAACGAAACCAAAATAAGATAGTGAGATAGAGAAGAGAGAAAAAGAGGAGAGAGAGAGAGCAGGGGGCAGTCGGGGATGGGGGGCCATGGGAGGGGGTCACGGTGACGAGGAGGCTAAAGGAGGCTTCGCACTCGATTGGGAGAGGGTTAGAATGGTGGTGTGGGGGGGGTGGGGTTTCTCGAAGCCAAAGGAGGTGGAGGGGGGCTTGTCAGAAGGGGGTTTGGTTTCGCACCGAGGCCGGAGGAGGATAGAGTGTGGGGGAGGGGTTTCACTAGGGGCCGATAGAGGGTCGAGGATGGATGGGAGTTCGTCGGGGGGTTTCATAGGGGCCGAGGGACGGTCAGATGGGTTTCATCGGGGAGGGTTCGCTAGGGACCAAGGAGGGTCGGATGGGGTGGTGAGGGGTGGGGTGGGGTTTCATGGGGATACTTGATCCGATGGCCCTAGCTTCATCGATCAAAAAAATTTAATTTCAACGATCATGAACGACGATGCAATGATCTGATAGATGGAGACCTTCGATGGATTCAAAAATCTACAATAATGATCTCGAAGATGTTTGTAGCATACTATCAAAGTTTTACTTCAATCGGATATCACTATCATGGTTAATTTAGTATGGAATAATTTTGACCATTAAATTAAAAACAAACGATCAAAGGATTAAATGATGTTCAATTATGAGATAATTTTTTAGTTAAATAATTTTTATTATAATTTTAAATATTTTATATGATGATGATAGTAAAATTTAAATCATTTTCCTATAAACTATTTATGTTAAGTAGATATTGCAAAAGTATGAGCATAACAACTAGTGAAGTTTCAGAATGGTTATCAGGAGATGTATAATTTTAGATCATTCTTCATCTCATGAGTTGAATTTTATAATCACAACCATAAAAAATGATTAAAGTAGTAGCCAAGATCATTTATAAAAAAAATTATCTCATAATCAGACAACGTTTGATCCTTTGATCACTCGTTTATCATTTAACGATCGAAACTAACCGATACTAAATTAACAAAGATAATGATATCTGATTGAAGTGAAACTTTGATAGTATGCTACAAACATCATCAAGATCATCGTTGTAGATTTTTCGATCCATCGAAGATCTCCATCTATCAGATCATTGCATCATCGTTTGTGGTTGTTGAAATCAAATTTTTTTGATTGATGAAGCTAGGGCCATTGGATCAAGGCGACCTTTTACGATGACACTCTAATGATGATTATTTAGATAATGAACGGTGAAGATGGGCATTAAATTTTAAAATTATATAATATTTAAATATATATATATGTATATATATATGGTAGTGATTGTAATTAACCGTTGCCATAAATCAGATTATAGTAGTTGTTCCTACTAACCATTGCTATAGATCCGACTTATGGTAGCGGTGATAATGAACCACTACTATAGATTGATCTATGATCATGATTTTTTGTAACCGCTGCTATAGGTCCAATCTATGGCAGTGGTTTTCTGTAACTGCTGCTATATGTCGGACCTATAGTAGTGGTTACAAAAATCATTGCCATAGGTCTGATCTATAACAGCGGTTAACAAAAAATGCTATCGTAGGAGCTATAACAGCAGTTTCAAAAATCACTATCATAAGAGCTATGACAGTGGTTTTGAAAATCACTACCACAGGCCATTTTTGTAGTAATGTTGTCTGCTTGTTGAAGGGTTGTGCTCTTGTGATCATTTTTTTACTCTGAAAATTTATACCAAGTTAATCTATTGTATTGACTCCATATGGGATATGGATCGGGCGTAGATCTAGACTCTCTCACTTTCGGATTTGGAGTTGATCAGCCAATGTCATATATTTGCACACAGATAAACTTAGATTCTGGTCTAATAAGTGTTTAAGGATTATTAATTCTGTTATGCTAAAGAATATAAGACGTTCATTAGCAGTAGGGCATTCCTTTTGAAAAGGAGTTCCTTAGAAAAGAAAATGATGCCTATCAAGTTGAACTTGTAAAAGTTTGACTGATAGAAAAGAACCGACGTTATCTAATAAACCTACAGAACCAGATTTGATCAGATCAAATCCGGAGCCCATTAAAGTATCACCTTTAAGGAGATCCGATAGAGTACCATATTAGCTAGATAGATACTTCAGTGTCTAGATCTAAGATGGTGATCATGTTGAGCTCGATGAGAACAACAAGGATCCGATCACCTATAAGGATACAATGCAGTGGCCTGATTTTGAGAAGTGGCTTAGAGCCAAATGATCCAAATTGAAGTCTATGAAAATCAATGGTGTATGGACACTAGTTGATCACCTGAAGGGATAAAATCCATTAGGTGTATATGGATTTTTAGTAGGATCAAAGTAGCATAAATGGGAAGGTAAGGACCTATAAAGCCTGTCTGAGTATCATCTCAGAGTTTGAATATACGTTCTGAACGTATATCTTAGTTATGAACAAAGTCAAATCTTGCACTTATTATTGGGCAAAATATTTTGTAGTGTTATTACTTATGATGTTTGAGGATGAAATTCTCTTAATCCAGAATAGCATTCTAATATTGTAAGGAATAAAGATTTAGCTGTCATCTTATTTATCAATGTACAAGATTAGACATAGTATACTCACTAGAGGTAGTGAGCAGATACCGGTCTGATCCAAGTAAGAGCTACTGGAGGATTGTATAGATAATTCCTAAGTATTTGGAAAATACTAAGGTCCAGTGACTCAAATATGGAAGTACTAACTTAAAATATATGCATGTTTTGATTTCAGTTAGAATAAGATAATAATAAGAGAATGTAGACTCATACCCTAATTGTAGGAGCAATCTGTTGGAAAGATTTTAAGCAGGATACTTTAGTCTATTCAGTTAGTGATGTAGAGTACATCGTGGCATATGATGCTGCCATGTAAGCTGTATAGTTACTGAGATTCATTAGCAGGTTGGGAGTGGCACCCTCCACCCATGGTCCAGTCCTATCATAGCACTGGAGCCATAGCTCAAGCTAAAGAACTGAAGGACCAGCATATTCTGCATCATTTTTATCTTAGATGTTTAATCTGGGTGACTTCGATCTTTAGAAGATTGATGAAAAAGGAGAACTTGATCGACCCATTTGCTAAGGCCTCGAAACTAAGAAGTTCAACAAACTTAAGTGGAAGATAGGATATTTATTATTGTTCTGATTGACTTTAGTCCAAGTGGGAGTTGTTGGAAAATGTGTCCTAAAGCCATCATCTAAGTAGTAGATTATTGGAATTAGTATATTAATTATCTAATAATAATAGTAATTTGGCTATTTCATCATAAAAGTTCTATCTTTCTTAAATGAACTCCTAAATTATGATGAAGTTCTTAGAACCACAATCAATCAATAAAGAAGGATTTATCATATGGTTCTTAAATTATTCACGATCAAATGATAAGTTATTAACAAGGATGATAATTTATCGAGTGTAGGTCGCTGTATGCCATATGCGTTGGTTGTTCTCACAACCAAGTGGTGTGGAGATACTAGTATGACATCCAGTGAGATGTAGTACATCTGCACTGAACATGACCAATGTAGCACTCTACTATCAAGAGTAGCTAGCTAAGACTAATGGGTATAAGTGTCCCTTCGATCTGAGATTGCTACGATGACTTGTGAGCAACTGAATGTACTTTGGTGCTGGACTATTTGTATTTCTAATATAGATAATGAAAGATTTTTGGGTACAGTCAAGTACTTATAGAGTCGGTGTATGAGTCAAGATGGGATTGACCACTCCTGATTAACTTCAGAAAGAGAATGTCTCATTGTGTTTTAATTAAGCAAAACCTAGACCTGGGTAATCCTCGTGAGGTGTCACGAGATTTGCAAAATTTTGAGACATAATAAAGATGACTTGTATGAGTGTTTGATAGCATAGTCGAAGTTTTCTTGTGCATTATTGATCATAGGGATGAATTATACGGTAACTATGGGCTAGGGTTCTAAGAATGTTGCTTTGCATACATTCGACCTATCCGAACGTTGGGAACCATTGCTAGATGGCAACTTCAATTGGTACAAAAATTAATTCCTATACTACCGACTTAGGTTTGAACCTATGGGATCACATACATTAAAGCTTGTAATCTGATCGGATGGTTAATCGATGATTGAGAATCGTTTCGAGGTCAAACATTTAATGCGATTGATGTTTGACCTAATGCAAGTGTTGTAGGAGGATCAATTAGCAATTAGATTACTAATTAGCTCAATTTGATTAAGTAATCAGGCTAAGATCAAGTTTAATTAAATTATATTTAATTAGAATTAGTTTTAATTTAATTAGATTAAGTCTAATTGATTTATTGGATAAGCCAATTACAAGAAAAGAATAATTCCTTATTTGACTAGGACTTTGATGCACCTAATTGACTTATAATTTAAATCAAATTTAAATATTAATTTAATCTAATTTAATTAGACTCTTAGTTAAACTAGGATCATCCTTAAGTAGATTTCATTTAATTTAGTTTAAATAAAATTTAAATTAGATTTAAAATAATTTTGACCTAGTCAAATAAGAGGAATTTCAGTTGGACTAAGACTCTCTCTTTCACTTATGCCTAAGAAAGCCCACACCATATTTTAATTTTAAATTTTTTTCTATAATTTCCATGCCTAAAAAATGATTTTCCACACCCCATTATCTTAGGAATTGGATTTAAATTTGATTTAGTCAAAATTAAAAGGAAGTTGGAAATTGTTTCCGACTTGGAAGAGTCTTCTTTGACCCAAACTCGTCCCTCCCTTGTGCGCCAACTCTACCCATGCTCCTCTATCTTATTCAGTCCTTTTCCCTTGGTTTTGTACATGAGAATTAGTGGTTACATGAAAAAATAAGTGGGAGGGGCATCCAAGAGTTGGACGCCCCATAGAAGTCCTCCTTTGACTAGGTTTTGACCTAGTCTTGCAATATAAGGTGGACGCCTCTTATGAGATGGTTGGAGGATATAAAAAATTCTAAAAAAATCATAAAAAATTAGAGGAGAATGAGGAGAAGGCATGGAAGATTTGTGGTGCCATGATTCATGGAGAAGAGCCCTCAATTAAGACATCAAAGGTTGATATCTTGAAGAGACAAGGTAAGAGAAGATTGTCTTCTCTTATATTTTTCTTTTATGTTTCTCTCTTCCTATTTTATTTATAATTTTTATATGATAAAAATTTAAGAGAGAGAGGAAGGGCTTGAAGAAAGATGGTGCCAAGATCCTTAGAGAAATGGTCTTCATCTGGACATCAATCGTTGATGTCATTAAGGCACAAAGGTAAGAGAAGATTATCTTCCCTTTATTTTCTTTTGAGTATCTCTTCTTCATTATTTTATGTGATTTTTATATGATAAAGATCTAAGAGAGAGAGAGAGAAAGAGCATGTGGAATCTGTGCTCCAAGGTGTTGGGGAATGGTGATCCATTTTGGACATGATTTGATCATGTCCTGATGTGAGAAGAAGAAGAGAAGAAGGTCTTCTCTTAGGGTTTTCTTGAGAGCCCTTCTTCTTAATTTTATTTATGAGATTTTTATGAGAAAAATCTAAGGCTGTGATTTCTGAAAAATTAGAAAAAAATTCAAAGGAGAACGTCTCCTTTGATCCTAGCATAGAGGTATTTTCAGGACATCAACTATTGATGTCCTGAAGGAGAAGATTTATCTTTTTCTATGATTTTTTTCATAGGTCTTTTTATTTTTGTTTTATGGGAGATCCAAGGGTTGGATTCCATTTTCATTCCTCCTCATGTTCTTTATCTCTTGGATTGTCCAAGAGATCTAAAGAACATGTATTTGATTAACCATCAGGAGGGATCCTTGAGAAGCTAACACTTCGAGCGGATCTTCATTCGATGAACCTTCGATCTATGTTATAGGTTTGTGTGGATCACTTGTAGAGGCCAGACGCATGTGCGGCTCCAAAGGCAACAACGAATTCGACCACGAAGTTTTCGACCCATGCAAAGATAAAAGATCTGATCTCTTGGTGATCTAGATGTGATCTAGGGTTAGATCTAGAATTATTCTAGATCTAGGTACTGATATGATCAATACCACTTATGATTAGTTTAATTTCAGATTTATATTTGCATCATAGCATGTTATAGATCCTTGATATAGAGTTTTATAATTTGATTACATGCATGTTGTAGATTAAATAGTTTAATCTATGTCTTTTGTTGCTCTACATTTTGAAAAAGTTTTGAAATCTATGCATGAAATCTTGCATGTTTCCTATCAATATGATCTTACTTAAATGATTCCATTAGCTTTTTGTTGCATGCCCTTTTCTCTTTAGGAGAAGAACCGGCTTCTAAGGTTGAAGGGAACATGACTATTGGTTTATAGGTCTCAAGTAAATCATCTCCTCTCTTCTTTTCTTTGTCAGTCTTATTTAAATTAAAATCAGCATTAGTACTAGTTCTTAGCTTAGGTTCTTCTATGTGGTTAGCCTTAATATTAACCTTTTTTTCTAAATTTTTGTTATGGCTAGCATCAGTATTAGCCTCAATCATCTGATCTTAGTATGGGTCCATAAAAATTCTATAGCTTTTAAGTTCAAAAATTACTTTGGTATTTTCTAATTGCAGATTCTTAAGTGGAATGTTAGATTGATTATTAGGTCCAGGTAGATGGTGGAGAATATGTGGGTTGTTTATAAGAATCAGTTTGTTCGGTAATTGACCTAGTTCTCTCTTCATGTTAGATTTAGCTAATTATCCTATTTATGCTTCTAGCCTAATGATAGATTATTGTCGAGTCAAAATTAATTATTAGAGTTGGTTAAATCTATTGTCAGCTAGATTGGTCTATTGAGGAGGTGGATATGATGGCTGATTATAATATAATGCTGGATAGACTGATTAGGCTGACCTCTGTAATAGGCGTAGTTCTGGTATTGAGGCCTATTTTGAATGTTTTGTACATGTAAAATTTGGATCTGAGCTTGAGTCTATTGAGATATCCAAGAGAAATTAGAGTGGTTCCTCCAATCTGGGTTATATGTATTTGAAAAAGAATCATTAACTGGCTTGGAATAGCCTTTTACAATATGAGCTTGTTCTTGGATAAAAGGTGGAAATAGTGCAGTCATGGGATATTCACTTATATGATGGGTTGGGCTAGCACAAATTGAATATATCTCCTGATAATTAGAGGGTGCTATGAATTATGTAGGAGATTGTTGACCCAGGATTAGGAGTTGATCTAATTTCTAGGCAAGAAAGTTCACTTTAATTATCAGATTCAAGTTAGCCTTAGAACTAGATTCTAGATGCTTAAATTCATGGATCCCTGTCCACTTTTGGTAGAAAGATAATGAAGCATTATTAATTGAGTTTTCACTCAAGATTTCAAATAAAGCATAGGCTTTATCCTCACTCTTGTTCATGAATGTATCTTCACAAGATGCATCTACCATTTGTTTATACTGATCTCCTAAATTCTTATTGAAAGCTTAAACTATTTGCCACTTAGATAGACCATGATGTGGATATTTTTTAAGTTCCTTAAGTCTCTCCCATGACTCATGAATTTGTTCTTCTGAAAGCTGAGTAAATTCGGTGACAGCTCGTCTCATGGTATTGGTTCGGTCTATGGGATAAAATTTCTTAAGAAATTTACTTTGCAATTTAGCCCAAGTTTGGATTGGTCTCACTATTGTGTCAAGCCAATACTTAGCTTTGTCTTTTAATAGAAAGAAAAATAAAATTAATCTAAGGGCATCATTAATAAAATTTTGAAATCTCATTATAGAGCAGAATTCTCGAAATTCATCCAGATCCTTATAAGGATCTTCATTGATATTTTCATAAAAATATGGGAGCATCTAGATTGTGGTCGACCTGATCTCATAGTGGGTAGCATGAATATCAGGTAATTGGATACAAATTGATGGGTTATAGGCAAAAAAAATAAAATATTTCTTCATCTATCTAAGTGGTTCTCTAAAATTTCTAGCCATTTGACTATTAGGTTTAATATGGTTCAGCCATTCACTTTTATGATTGGGTTCAACTAAATCAGAAAAAGTGATCTTCTACCAAACATGTATTTATGCAACCCTAACATGTAGTTCAAAAATTTTTTAGACATTTTAATCACTTTTATTATTTTATTATTTTTAAATTTTTTATAATTTTTTATAATTTAATTTAATTTATTTTTATTTTTAATTTAATTTAATTTAACTATTTTATTTTATTTTATTTTATTTATTTTTTAAAAAAAGAAGAAGAAAAAGAAGAGTTCTAAAGAAGAGGTCCTAAGGAGTCCTAGAGCTAAGAAGAGAGAGAGAGAGGAATTAGGATTTAATTAGGTTTAATGTTGGTTAGTAATCAATTTAGGCAAATAATCCTTGCTAAGAATTATTCTAGATCTAGATAGCTCCTAACTGTCAAGGTCATCTTCAAGCTCTCTAAGTATAAGATCAGCCACTCAACTAGCCAGGTAAGTATAAGATCGGTGGGAGTCCTCCCATTGCTTGCCTTAGATACTAATTATGCTTAGCCAGGTAAGCTAACAGAATCAATTATAAATCACCTTCTCTCGGGATGCAATCCCTGAACCACATGCCTTAGGCACTAGTCAAATTGACTAGCCCTAACTCGATCCAACTCTTAGGATTTCTTGTCCTATTGAGCTCGAGTTCCTAGGATCGATGTCTAATTGATTTTAAAATTAAAGACTTAGGTCAATGTAGGATGCTGGTTGGTTGGTTGTGGGCTAAGAAAGGGTGTTCAAATCTCCACCTTTTATTATTTAATTGGGTTATGCCCTTAAGTTGATTTAAAGATGAATATGCACAATCACTTTTAGATAAAGAATTCTATACAGCTAAATTAGATGCATGAAACTAATTAGACTTTAGAGCTTACCATGTCTCTAGCAATCACAAAATAAATAAATAAATAAATAAATCTATTATGATTGATGCTCTAAGTAATTATGGTTTCTACTCTTATCATGAAGCTTTTAATTAGATTTAAGTGGATACTTTTAAAATTAATTTAAAAATAAAATAAATAATATATAAAAAAAAGAGGTCTAGGATTAGGGATTGATCTCACCAAGCAAAATTGGATTGGAAGATTTCTCCTTACCCTAATCTTTTAATTCATTTTCTTTTTTTCTACAAAATAAATAAGAAAAAATTAATAAGCAATATTTACAAAAAATAAAAAAATAAAAATTTATTTATAATTTTATTTATAAGAAAATCAAAGAAATCAAAAAATAATAATACTCATGCCCTCACTGGCAACGATGCCAAAAACTTGATAAGAGTATGATGTTATCGTTAAAACATCATGTATATCAGTTTAATTTTAATTTCTTAAATTAATTAAAAATAAGAAGTGAGTAGTGAGTCAAGTCGAATCCATAGAGAAGGTAGAGTTTTAGTTTCAAAATTTTTAATTTTTATAAAAAAATTAAAAATAAAATTAAAGTTGAAAAATAAAATTATAAATAGAAAGCAAAAATTAAACAATATGAAAAATTAGACTGGAGACTAAGATCTACTTGTTAGATCTTAGCATTTACTGGCGATGAAATTAAAGAGCAATTAAAATAAAGAACAAGAATTTAAATTTATAATTAAAAATAAAGAGCTAAAATTTATGGTGCATAAAAAAAATTGTATTAATTAAAATTTTAAAATTTAAATACATAAAATTTAAAAAAAGTAAAAAAAAAAATAAAAATTAGTAGCAGCTGATCTTGATCATGGATCTGCATTGAAGTTGAGATGGTGTAAAAGTCAACTCTTCCTCTTGGCACCATTTGCCTTGAAGCAATCTTGAACCCTGCAAGCATGCCTCTAACCTATACCATCACCTTTCCATAACCAAAGATGCTTTGATTTGATGGCTTAGGGGTCCTTAAATAGGTGTTGGAGGGCTGTATCCTTTATTGCTAAGCAATGTAGGACTAAGGAAGAGTTTTAATTGAAAAGTATAAAGAAATCCCATGAAAAATTTGATTAAAATAGTCCCTGGATGAATTCTATTGAGTTCTATGAATTTTGGCCATTAGATCCTGATCACATGGTCCAAAAAATATCAAAAATTGATGTATAATAGCTCAGATCAAGTCATAATTAATTTTGGCTATTAGATCAGGCTTAATGGAGTATTTTCAATCATTGGATTGCACTTGGGTGCCTTGATCACCATCAAGATGAATGTTGGTCATTCGATCAAGCTCTGGAACACGTGCGGCCATTGAATGGCACTGATCAGCTTCAAATCAGGATAGGAAATAACCACAGCCATTGAATCTTGATTTGGGCAAAATCAGGCCATTGGATCATTGGTCAGAGCCTTTGGAACCATCGGATCGTGCTGTGGAAGCTGGCTAAATTTGAATCAAACTAGGAAAACACCACAAGCATTAGATTTTGATCATAAACCACCTAGACCGTCGGATAGCACAATCAATAACTGTGCACCTTGGCTTGTGAAATTACAAAACTGCCCCTATATGCCACGTGAGAATTTCTGTAAATTCTTTAAGGGTCTTGGTCCACCATGTGGCAGCTTATGATTCACTACCTTCTGCTGAGCTGACGGTCTATGCCTGGTTTCATGAACCGATGGCTGGCTTCTTTGCCTTAGTCAGCATGGATAGCGTGCTAGCTGAGCTGCTTTTGGTTGGCTGAGTGCACCGGCTTGGCTGGGCAAGCCGGCTAAGCCATTTCTATTTTTTTAATTTTTTTCTTTGAAAATTCATATCGAATTCATTTTAATTCTGATTGGCTGCAAACTTATTTCATTGCAATTAGAAAAATGAGCTCTTTCTATTGATAAGATATTTTTTAAAAATGATGAACAAAAATATTTAATTTTTAAAAGTAAAAAAATTAACTAATAAATTAATATTTTTATAGGTGTTTTTATGGTACTTATCAACCATCATTAGAATATCGAGATCCAACATAGGAAAGGCCCACCTAATAAGGTCAGGTGGAGAATTCTGAAAAGAAAAAATAGAGAGCAGAGAGCCCCTACTCTAAGCATGACTCCATCCCTGGGAAGTCTCTACCCCCGTCAAGCCAACCATCCTTTGAAATTCATGATCGAGATGATATCCTCGATCAAAAACTCTAGAAGATGAACCGATGCATTGAGAAACTCCACAATGCTACCCCAGCCCGCAATGATGACATCTGCACTAGCCCACCATTCACCATCCAGATCATGTAGGAGTCCATCCCATCGAACTTCAAGCTCTCCAAGTTTGAAAGTTACGATAGGATCTCGGATTCTATTGACCACCTCGAAGTCTTCCAGATCATGATGCTGCTCCATGTTGTGTCAGACACCATCCCACGCTAAGCTTTTCCATCTACTTTGAAGAATACAATAAGAAATTAGTACTTAAGCCTTAAATTGGGTACGATCTATTCCTTCGATTAGTTAAGCCACCAGTTTATGACTCACTTTATTAGTATTCGACATCAGAGATGAGGTTCAAACTTTCTTATCAATATCAAGTAGAAGAAAGGGGAGTCCATCTGAGCTTACATCAGTCACTTCAACACCGCTGCTCAGAGGTCCAAAATTTGGATCAGTCTATTGCCATGGTCGCTCTGAATGATGGCCTTCTAAAGAATAATGTTCTTTTCTCTCTAGAGAAGAAGTATCCTCGAAACTTTGTCGACATGCTAGATTAGGCTAAAGGCTATGCTCGAGCTGAGGGAGCTTTCAAGCTTCATGATGATTAGGCTACAGAAGAGTGACAGACGAGACAATCTAGCAAGCCTGTACATGTAGAGAAGTCTGGTAAAGCTCGGCTATGTTTTAGGATCCCTCTTGAATATAGATGAAATTGGACCCCACCTCAGGATTGTCGGCCTAAAAGCCTGGATAGAAGGATGCAGTGGAGCCCCCCTCCTAGAAGATTTTATAACTATACTCCTCTAAATGCTCCGAAAACTCAAGTGTTGATGGAAATCAAGGAGCAACTACTGAGGTCAAATAAAATATGGTCTCCCCAAAGCAAATGCAATTCAAACAAGTACCATCTGTACCATCATGACCATGGTCACAATATTGAGAAATGTATCCTGCTCTAGAACGAAATTGAGGAGCTCATTAGATGAGATTAACTGGATCAATTTCTATGGCAATGACCTAAGAGGAAGGAAGATTAGCCAAGGGACCAGCTACAACCAGAACCACCTTGGAGCGATGAACCACAAGGAGATCAGCCCCTGCTTAGAATCATCAACACAATCATTGGGGACATTGGTGAGAGGAGGCGAGTGGATCAATGGAGATAGCAAAAAGTAGAAGACTGAAGAATCCATTACTTTCACTAGGAAAGATGCACAAGGGGTTCAATTTCTGCACGATGACATGGTTGTAATTTTTTTAAATAATGTAAATTATGACGTACGCTGTGTCTTAATAGATAATGGAAGCTCTATTGACATCTTATTTTATGATGCTTTCTCAAAGATGTCTATATTTGATAGTCATATAGGGCCATTAAATTCTCTATTAGTGGGGTTCACCGATGACTCTATACTGGTTGAAGGGATAATCACTTTACTATTTATGGCAAGTCGATACCCAGGACAATCGAAGGCCCAAATTGATTATTTTTATGGTGAAAGCTTTTTCAGCCTATAATGCCATCCTTAGACAACCTGGGCTAAATGCACTTCGAGCTGTTGTATCGACATACCACCTGAAGATGAAGTTTTTAGTAGAATATGGAGTTGGAGAAGTCAAAGGAGATCAAGCACTAGCACAACATTATTATACCATAGCCTTGCAAGGAGGAAAGCAATCTGAGCTTTGTCCAGTGGATGGATTTGATGTTCATGATGATTTAATGGAAGAATAGGGAGAACTAATTGATGATCTTATCGCAATCTTCTTAAATGATGGGAACGAGGACCACACAGTTCAAATAGGCTCAATTTGGAGGAAAAGGTCAAAGGGCAGCTCATCACTTTCCTATGAAGGAATGCTTATGTCTTTGCTTAGATTTTCATGGATATGCTTGGTATTGAAGCCGAAGTAATAGAGCACACCTAGGTGTAGACCACAAGCATTGACCTATGAAGAGAAGAAGCATAGCTTTGGGCCAGAGCGGCAGAAGGTGATCATGGGTGAGGTAGACAAACTCTTCAAGGCCAAGACTTCACCAATCTCAACAAGGCCTGTCCAAAGGATAGCTATCCTCTATCCTAAATCAACCAACTGATGGATGCGACATTGGGCCATAAGCTCCTCACCTTCATAGATGCCTTCTCGAGCTATAACCAAATCCAGATGGCACCTGGTTGTCTCTATTGTTATTAAGTCATGCCATTTGAACTCAAAAATATAGGTGCAACGTATCAATGCCTAATGAATAAAATCTTCAAGAAGCAGATTGGCCGCAACGTGGAGGTTTATATAGATGACATGCTTGTCAAGAGCTAATCTTTAAGAAACCACATCACCAACTTTTAGGAGATATTCAACACTCTCCAAAATTACAAAATAAGACTGAACCCAACCAAATACACTTTTGGGACGACTTTAGGAAAGTTCATAGGGTTTATGGTGTCGAGACATGGCATCGAGGCAAACCCAGAAAAAATCCAAGCCATTCAGGAGATGACCATTTCCAAGATAATAAAATAAGTTTAATGCCCGATAGAAAAGATTGCGGCTTTGAATTGCTTCATTTCAAGATTGATGGAATGATGTATGCCCTTCTTCCAAGTGCTTAATCAGTCAAAGAACTTCTGCTGGACCTCCGAATGTCAGCAAGCCTTTGAAGAGCTGAAGAACTACCTCAGCTCACCTCTCCTCCTTGCCAAGCCTGAACTTGATGAAGAATTATTCTTGTACTTGGCAGTATCTCCCATGGCCATTAGAGCTATTCTAGTCAGAGAGGATAATAAAACTCAAAAGTTAATCTACCATATAAGCCGAGTTCTGAGAGATGCAGAGATAAGGTATACCAAATTGAAAAAGCTAACTTATGCTTTATTGATTGTAGCTAGGAAGCTTCGACCTTATTTCTAGGGGCATACAACAACGATTCTCACAAACCATCCTATAAAGGTAGTTCTTCATCGGCCCGGTACCTTCGGAAGAATTGCAAATGGGCAATTGAGCTTACTAAATTTGATGTCAAGTTCCAACCTCGACCATCCATCAAAGCTCAAATATTGGCTGACCTTATGGTAGAATGCATCATTCCAAATTTGGCCAAGCCTAAGTAACAAGGAGCCAACATCTTTAGTCCTTAGCCAAATCTCTTTAAAGAAAAAGCAGACTTACCTAAAGATTTCTAGGCTTCATATGCTAATGGTTCGTCTAATACCTCTAAAGCAGGTGCAGGCTTGATTTTTGTTAATCCAGAGGGGGTAATCGCCAAATATGCACAGTGCTTTGACTTCTCTACAACTAAAAATCGAGCAGAATATGAGGCTCTGATTGTAGGATTAAGAATAGCCAAGGAGTTGGGGATAGACCATATGAAAGTATACAGTAATTTGCAACTAGTGATGGGGCAGGTCAATGGCAACTATGATGTTTGAGAGAAAATTATGAAAAAATACTTGGACAAAGTGAAAAGTCTAATCTCGACCTTTAACAATTTTGATATTAAGTAGATTCGAAGAGTAGAGAATTCAAGGATCAACCTACTATTCAAATTGGCTACTTTATTTCCAAATGATTTGCCAAAGAAAGTTTTCTTTAAAGTTTTTTAGCATCCAAGTTCAGAGGAGCCCTAGATGGTGATGCAAGTAGATCATGAGCCCAACTAGATTAATCCACTAGTTCTGTATCTCAAAGATGGCATCCTTCTTAGAGATCCCAAAAAAGCTCAAAAGTTGAGAAATTAGGCCTCCTGTTATATCTTATATGAGAACAAGCTGTACAAAAGATCTTATTTCTTACCACTTTTCAAATGCCTCTAATCGTCTGAAGCTGATTATGCTCTGAGAAAAGTTCACGAAGGAGTATATAGAAATCAGTTCAGAGCTAGGTCATTATCCTACAACCTGCTCTGCCAAGGATGTTATTAGCCGACCATGCAACAGAATGCCATTGATTATATAAGGAAATGTGATTGGTGCCAGAGAAATGCTAATATCCAAAGGCAACCGGCCTCCTTGCTCACACCCTTGAATGCTCCATAGCCATCTGCATAGTGGAAAATGGACATACTTGGATAGTTTCAATAGCATCCGAATAGCAAAAATTTATCTTGGTGGTAGTAGACTACTTCACAAAATGGATTGAGACCGAACCCTTAACAAAAATCACTGATGCTAAAGTGCAAGATTTTATTTGAAAATCGATAGTGTGCAGATTTGATCTAGCTTGAACATTGATCACTAATCACGGGCGCCAGTTTGTAGGGGCAAAATTTACTGAGTTTTGTAAAGACCTGAATACCACTCATCATTTCACATCTATAGCCCATCCTAAAGTAAATGATGAGGACAAGATAACCAATAGAACTCTACTACAAGGAATAAAGGTAAGACTCAAACAGGCAAAAGGCACATGGTTGGATGAGCTTTATCATGTGCTCTGGGCCTATAGAACCACTTATAGATTGCCTACGGAGAAAACTCCATTTGCTCTAGCTTTTGAGATCGAGGTGGTCATTTCAGTCGAACATGGACTCTTCTCAGTGTGAGTTGAAAGCTTCAATGAACAAAATAATTCATAGGATTTCAAGACTAATCTTGATTTACTGGAAGAAAAAAGAAAGAAAGCCAAAATTTGGATGGTGGCTTATAGGTAAAGAGTGGCTCGATATTATAATTCAAGGATCAGGAGTAAAACTTTCAAAGTTGAAGATTTGGCACTGCATCGAATAGATGTTTCTCAATCACAAAATTAAGGCAAGCTTGCTCCAAACTAGGAAGATCCTTATGAAGTCGAGGAAGTTGTCCAACTAGGAACTTACCACATAAAGAAGCTTGGAGGAGCTACACTACCTTGACCTTGAAATGAGAAAAATCTATAAATGTACTATCGATAACCATATTTTAATAATTTTTTTTATTTTTAACATTCTTGTCTCTTGTGCAAATTGAGTTGTGGTAGAAAATAACCAAGCCAAGCTTCATTCTAAAACTAAGTGGAATATGAAGGCCTTCAGATCTTAAATAGGAGGTCAACCATGTCAGGAATAGGAGATGGATCTCGTCCTAACATGGGTGAAGATCCTTATGAGGGATATGAAAGCCTCCAGTTCTCAAATAGGAGGTTAACCTCATCTTAATGAGGGTGAAGGCATGCGGTTCTTAAATAGAAGGTTAACCATGTTAGAAATAGGAGGTGAACCTTATTCTAACGTGGATGAAGATCCTTTGAAGGGATATAAAAGCCTTTGGTTCTTAAATAGGAGCTTAACCATGTCAGAAATAGGAGGTGAATCTCATCTTGATATGGGTGATGACCCTTATGGAGGATATGAAGGTCTCCAATTCTTGAAAAGGATGTTAACCTCATCTTAAGGAGGGTGAAGGCCTCCTATTCTTAAAAAAAATGTTAACCACATCAAGAATAGGAGGTGGACCTTATCCTAACATGGGTGAAGATTCCTACGAGGGATACGAAGGCCTCTAGTTCTTAAATAGGAGGTTAATCATGTCAAAAATAAGAGGTGGACTGCATCTTGAGGTGGGTGGAGACCCTTATGAGGGATATGAAGGCCTCTGATTCTTAAATAGGAGGTTAACCTCATCTTAACGAGGGCAAAGGCCTCCAGTTCTCAAATAGGAGGTTAACCGAGTTAGGAATAGGAGGTGAACCTCATCCTGATAAGGATGAGAACTATTACAAGGGATATGAAGGCTTCAAGTTCTGAAATAAAAGATTAACCTCATCTTAATAAGGGTGAAGCCCTTTGGTTTTTAAATAGAAGGTTAACCACGTCAAGACTAGGAGATGGTCCTCATCCTAATGTAGGTGAAGATCCTTATGAGGGATATGAAGGCTTTTGATTCTTAAACAGAAGATTAACCTCATCTTAGTGAGGATGAAGGCCTCGTATTCCTAAATATAAGGTTAATCACAGTAGGAGTAGGAGGTAGATCTTGTCCCAACATGGGTGAAGATTCTTGTGAGGAATATAAAAGCCTTAGATTCTTAAACAGAAGGTTAACCTCATCTTAACGAGGCTGAAGTTCTCTGGCTCTTAAATAGAAGGTTAACCATATCAGGAATAAGAGGTGGACCTCATTCTAACATGGATGATAATCCTTATAAGGGATAGAAGGCCTTTGGTTCTTAAATAGAAGATTAACCACGTCAAGAATAGGAGGTATACGAAGATCCTTATGAGGGATAAGAAGCCTTCCGATTCTTAAATAGGAGGTTAACCTCATCTTAATGAGGATGAATGCCTTCGGTTCTTAAACAGGAGGCTAACCATGTCAAAAACATAAAGTGAACCTCATCTTGATGTGAGTAAAGATCCTTACAAGAGATATGAAGGCCTCCAGTTCTTAAACAAGAGGTTAACCATGTCAAGAATAGGAGGTGGACAACATCCTAATATGGATGAAGAGCCTTACGAGGGATATGATGACCTTCGGTTCTTAAACAGGAGGTCAACATTATCTTCATGAGGGTGAAGGCCTTCAGTTCTTAAATAGGAGGTTAACCATATCAAGAATAGAAGGTGGACCTCATCTTGATATGGGTGAAGCCCCTTACGAGTTATATAAAGGCCTCCGATTCTTAAATAGGAGGTTAACCAAGTTAGAAATAGAAAGTGGACCTCATCCTAACGTGGGTGAAGACCCTTATAAGGGATATGAAGGCCTCTGCTTCTTAAACAAGATGTTAACATTATCTTAATGTGGGTGAAGGTCTCCGATTCTTAAATACAAGGTTAACCACATCAAGAACAAAAGATGGATCTCGTCCTGATGTGGGTAAAGATCCTTATGAGAGATATAAAGGCCTCTGATTCTTAAATAGCACTACTACAAAAAAGGGCTACAACAATGGTTTGTAACCACTATTGTAGCCCAAAAAGTCACTGCCATAGGCTATGGTAGCGATTTTCTAACCGCTACTACTACGGCCGTCGCTGTAGCTCTATGAAAATAGTTGTTGCAGCGGTTGTTAGAATCGCTGCCATAGATGGCCTATTGCAGCGGTTGTTAAACCGCTGTAAGAGATCGACCTATCGCAGTGGTTATGCAACTACTGCTATAGATTCTATGGCAGTGGTTACATAACTACTGCCATAGATAATCTGTAGCAGCATTTTCTTAATTGATGTCATAGGTCTAGTGTAGCGGTTGGCACTGGACCTTTGGTAGCGATTGGTATAGATATGGCAACGGTTATAAAATCGCTGTCATAGATCTTGAATAATTAAAAAAATAAAATTTTTATTTTTTATATATTTTATCTAATAAATATAGATATATAGCATAAAAAAATATAATAAATATAAAAATTATTCTAAAATGCTAAAATTTTATTGCTAAATAAAATTTATTATAATATTTTTTTAAAAAATAAAATACATCAAAAGTCTCCTAAATCTACATCATCGTTGTCATCATCATCATCGAGAGCTAGAGCCAAAGTTGAAGCCGGTGCTGCAGTCGGAGTTGGAGCCAAAGTCAAAGTAGAAGCTCGAATACGGGCCAACATATTCTCAAAGCCCGTGACTCCAAAACATGCGCTGAGCATCGACATCATGTCTCTCACGATGTCCTCCAGATGAGATGCACACTCCTCAGCCTGATCTGCCCATATCGCAGCATGATCTACCCATGCCAATACCTTCTCAAGCTCCTCTCGACTAACGACACCGAAAGTCTGTGAGGAGACACTCACCTTAGATCAGTAGCTCATCGGCGTGTGTCTGGACCTACGTCGAATCCTCCCAGAGTGCTAAGGCCATAAGATCTAAGACAGATGGTCATGGGCCTAGAGGTATCTGGGCCCTCGCTCGCGAATGCATCTAACTGATCCTATAACTATAAATTAAAATAAAATTTTATAAGAAATACTATAATATAAATCATATATACTAATATATTTAATACTTACAAAAATACGCCTGATCGCAGCATTCATCGATCAGCCCATCATGTCCGTGCGATTGGATCGAAAGATCTCGCTATGATTGGGCATCACTCCATCTCACATCAACTATAACAAAGAATAAATTTAGCAGAAAGATGATAAAAAAATAAATTTAATTTATCTAGTAAGATTTAGAATTAATCACCTCTCTATGCACACGACTGAACATAGACTCGTAGCCTAGAGTGTGCATATACTCCTGGGTTGCACGGTTCTCTTGGTTCTGATGGACGGTAGTCTAACAAGTATTCAAAAAAATAATAAATATTTAAAAAATATTTAAACAAAACTTTAAGCATATTGAAAATTTCAAAAGTTAGGAATTTTATCTCGAACTTCTGGCTCCTCTAGTGTCTAACCATCCTCTCCTACTGACTCGGAGGATAGTCCAGTATCTAGGAAACAAGCTTCTCCGGAGTGTCTTGTTGGTTCTCGAGCCATCCTCTGTGGAGCTTGACCTTGTTGATGGGAAAATCCTATTTTTCAGATAAGGTTCGATCAGATCTGATTGGATCAAGAAGGATATTTCAAAAAAAATTTTCTCTTAGATCCAAATTAGATCTAAGACTCTTTAGATCTAATTTTATCAATCTAAAAAAATAAAATAAAATAAAATAAATCTAATTTAATTGTACCTTATTATGGATAATCCTGTAATCCTATGATGATTCTAATGTTTGCCTGAGGTTCTGGATGTAGCCATGTATGTGCCTAGCCTCTACCGGTATCCACTCAGACAGGATCTAGAGATCTTTTTCTTCTCAATCTCTCTTCCAAAAATCAGATCTGGATCTGATCTTGAAGGTCTTCAAAATGGCTTTTGAAGATCAGCCGTTGTCTCTTGCAGCAGTGCTGCCTTCTTCCTTTCCTGTCGCCTTTCTCTTGCTCGGATCACACCAAACTTGCGCCCAAAAACTCTTGAATGTGGATAGAAGAGAAAGGATCTGAAGGTGGCATGGAGAGAAGCCTTGTGGTGTGGGCAAAGGGTAGAACCTCTTAATCCTAGGCGTAGATAGGATTTATATAGATCCTGCTGTGCCATGCAGTGCCACATCATCACGGCCAATCATGGCTCTTTGTGCAATAAGATCTAAATCTGATTGATGGGATGACATCATTTGATCCAATCAGATTAGAGTCCCTCACAAACCTCCTTAGATGGTGTGAAGATTGGTCAAAGAAGACTCTTTGGCACCATCCAAGTTGAAAGCATGAGGCAACCTGGAGTCCCATCTGTTTGGGACTTCAAGCGTGATCCTCATGGGGTGCACGCCATCTAAGTTGAAAGCATGGAGCAACCTGGAGTCCCATCTGTTTGGGACTTCAAGCATGATCCTCATGAGGTGCATGCCTCCTTAGGCGTGCACCCCCTCCCTTTCTGCTTTTTAGCAAGGGGACAAAGCCCCATGTTCTCTTCTATGGGTACATGACACATGGATAGATGTCTAAGTGTCAAAGGTCAATGTTTGACCAAAATCAAATGACAAGATTTAGCAAGTAACAAAAAATAGTAGGTGTTGTCTCAAATTTATCTCATAAATTAAGACAATCCTTTTCTAATCTGGATAAGCTCCAGTCAGATCAAGTAAAGGTTTCTGAGTGAGTCCAAACACATTTGGCTCAGTTGAGACAAGCTTTAATGATTATTGAAGGAGAACATTAGGCTCAATCATGTGCTAGCACGATTTCCTTGAACCTAATTGAATCTTATTCAAATCAATTGAACTGGATTAGTCCAATTGATGATATCCAGATCCAAATCCTTATTTGCATGATCCAATTAGATTCGATTCTGCATGGTAATGGGATATGTCGTAATCTCTATCATTAACATCATCGAAACACCTTCCGATGGATCAGAACTTTTCTGATTCAGACAACTAGTATAATCGATCATCTAAATCATTCTAATTGCTTCCAAAATCTACCAGTGACACGTAGCAGCATATGGTAGCAATCCATTAGAATTGAAAATGAACCTCTCAGTGCAGTTGCCTATGTGATTAAGTTCCTCTATCTTGAGCACTGATTGGATTAGGGATAAGGTGATCTCGTCAAATCCTAAATTCCGTCATATGAATTAATCATTCGACTCAAGTCCAACATGAAAACCCTAATAGAAACTCTTTCTATTATTTTACTCTGCCATGGCCATGAGCTTATGGACTTGATTCTCATGATCATCATATGGCTACTCCTCATCTACCGAGGTAGATAGATCCCCTATTGGTGCAATCCAATTCCTACAATGAACATGTTATAGCCAACATACACCTCAAAGTTTCGAGTGGCTAGGAGACTGAGTTATAGTGTAGTCAAACTACAACAGCCTCAAGGTGAATTGTCGATACACCTCAGATCAAAGAATTAGACACATCACTATAGCTTCGAGTTAGTTATCGATGAGAAGGTAGACTTCCTCATGACGGCTCAAGGTGGTCACGCTCAGTGCCCTCTTTCTCTAACGAGTACTTGTACTCTCGCTCTAGTATTTATATATCATAGACTTAGGACTCATCTATCCTAAAGAAGTGATCATAAACCAACCTTCTGGATCAATCACCATCCTCATGATGATCTTGATGTTCTTCAAAACTTCTTTTGAAGAAGCAGCAGTCATCTCTTTCAACAGTGTTGCTTTCTTCCTGATCTAGGTGCCTTTCTTCCTTGGATGGCACTTGAACCCATGCCCAACTCCTTGGGTGTGGAGAGAGGAGAGTGAGAATTAGATGGGGCATGGAAAAGAGAGAGAGACAACATTGGGGCATGGGAACTATACAAAAACTCTATAACCCTAGGCGCTGATAGGGTTTAAATAGATCCTGTTATGCCATGTAGTGCCACATCATCTCAGCCAATCAGAGGCCTTCATTCAATCAGATCTAAATCTGATTGATGGGATGATGTCATTTGATCTAATCATATGAGAGTCCCTCAAAAATCCATATAGGTGGTGCAAAGATTGGATAAAATAAAACTCTTTATCGCCTAGGTATTTAAAACTGTTAAGAAACCCTGGAGTCCCATCTATATAGGACTCCATCCCTTATCCATATGGGGCACACGCCTTAGGTGGTGTGCACCCTCTCTCTTACCTCTTTTAGTAGGGAGACAAGAGCCCCAGGTGCTCTCCTATAGGTGCATGACACAAGGCCCTATGTCCAAGTGTCCAGGGTCAACTATTGACCTATATCCAAAAACTAGAATTAGCAGGTGACAAAAATTGGCAGGTGTTATTTTAAATCCATCTAATGAATTAAGTCAGCTCTTTTCTGATTTGGACAAGCTCCCGTCAGACTAAGATAAGGTTTCTATGTGAGCTCAAATAATTTTGGCTCAGTCGAGATGAACCAAAATGATTACAAAAGAAGAATGTTAGGCTCAATCGTGTGCTAGCACGATTTTCTTGAAAACACGATTTTCTTGAACCTAATTGGATCTAATCCAAATCAATTGAACTAGATTAGTCCAATTGATGACATCCAAAATCAAACCCTTATTTGTGTGACCCAGTTAGATTCTACAATGTACGGTAATGAGACATGTCGCGATCTCTATCATCAACATCATCAAAATATCTTTCGATGGATCAGAACTTTTTAGATTCATACAATTAGAATGATCGATCATCTAAATCATTCTAATTACTTCTAAAATCCACCGTGACACCTAGCAGTGTATGGTGGCAATCCATCAGAACTAAAAGTGAACCTCTCAATGTAGCTACCTATATAATTGGATTCTTCTATCTTAAACTCCGATGGGATTAGGGTTAAGGTGGACTCATCAAACCAAATATCCATCATATGAATTAATTATTCGATACGAGTCCAATGTGAAAATCTAATAGAAACTCTTTCTATCATCTTCACTCTGCCATGGCCATCGGCTTAAGGACTCAATCTCCTGATTATCATAGGGCTACTTCTCATTTACTGAGGTAGATAGATCCCCTATTGGTGCAATCCAATTCCTAAAATGAACATGCTATAGCCAACATACACCTCAGAATTTCGAATAGCTAGGAGATCAAGTTATGGTATAGTCAAACTATAACACCTTTATGATGAACTGTCGATGCACCTCAGATTAAAGAATCAGATACACTACTACAGCATCGAGTCAGTCATCGACGAGAAGGTAGACTTTCTTATGACTGCTCGAGGTGGTCACGCTCAGTGCCCTCATTTTCTAACAAGTATCTGTACTCTCATTCTGGTATCTCTACACCATAGACTCAAGACTCATCAATCCTAAGAAAGCGCTCAAATCCTAACCTTCTAAGTCAATCACCATTCTCGTGATGATCTTATAGTCGGGAGTAGTTTATGAGTTAATTATGAAAATTTATGTCTTAAATTTTCAACTCTTGAAAATATGAATTATCATTTTGATTAACTCAAAGAATGTATCATAGACACTTTAAATGCACACTATGATAAATTTTTTTTTTTTGTTAATTTATAGTTAAAATTATAAAATTTTCATTAGAAGTGTATTACAAGTGTCAACCAATCTGGCTTCTAGGGTATACATCTAACAAACTCCCACTTGATCTAAAGCCAATTGGCTATGAATCTAAGTCCCATCTTCTCAAGATGGGCTTCGATCTTCTACTGGCTCAATGGCTTTGTCAATGGGTTGCCACAATGTCTGTAGTGTCGACTCTCTTGACCTCGACATATCTTGATGTACATGGATTTTTGGTGAGACCTCGGCTCCTTAGCTAGGGTTATGACACCATTATTGTTGTAGTACAGAGGGATGGCATCTGATGGCATCACTCTAAGCTCTACAGCAAACTTGTTATGCTAGAATGCCTTCTTTGCAGCCTCCAACATAGCGATATACTTTGCTTTCATAGTGGAGTCCGCTATCACTGTCTGCTTGAAACTCTTCCAACTGATAGCTTCACCATTACAAATAAATAAACTTTCAGATGTCGACATTCAATCGTCTATGTCGATCATAAAATTCGAGTCTGTATACCCCTGGATCTGGAGTTCTCCATTACCAAAGACTAGAAATATATCCTTAGTCCTTATCAAGTACTTAAGGACACATTTCATAGAAATCCAGTGCTCTTTGCTTGGATTTGACTAATATCTACTCGTGACACTCACAGCATAGGCAATATCAGGTCATGTACATAGCATGGCATACATGAGGCTCCCTATTGACGAAGCATAAGGGATCTTGCTCATGCGTTCAATCTTCTTAGGGGGGTTAGGATACATCTTCTTGGAGAGATGAATGCCATGTCTGAAGGGTACTAAATCCCTCTTGGAGTTTTCTAAGCTAAACCTCTTCAGCACTTCCTTTATGTATATTTTTTGTGAGAGATCTAGCATCCTATTTAGTCTATCTCTATAGACCTTAATTCCTAGAATAAAGGATGCCTCTCCTAGATCATTCATAGAGAACTCCTTAGACAACCATATTTTGGCTATAGTCAACATGAAAATATCATTCTCAATTAGGAGGATGTCATCCACGTACAGTACGAGGATGACAATAACACTCCCACTGACCTTTTTGAAAATATAGGGCTCCTCCTCATTTTTGATGAATCCAAATGATTTGATTACATCATTGAAACAAGCATTCCAGGTTTGAGATGCTTGCTTAAGTCGATATATGGATCTTTACAGCTTGCATACCTTACAATCATTATCATTGGATATGAAACCTAGTGGCTGTTCTATATAGATATCTTCCTCAAGATATCCATTTAAGAATACCATTTTCATGTCCATCTGTCATATTTCATAATAAAAGTAGGCTACAACAGCAAACAATATGCGGATGAATTTGAGCATAGCTACTGACAAAAAAGTATCCTGATAGTCAATGCCTTTGCGCTGACTATACCCTTTCGTTATAAGCCTTGCTTTGAATGTCTCTACATTCCCATCGGTACCTATCTTTCTCTTGAAGATCCATTTATACCCAATATTTATTACACCTTTAGTTGGATCTACTAAGATCTAGACTTGGTTCGAATGCATTGAGTCAATCTCTAACCTTATTGTCTCTAACCATTTCTCAGAATCGATATCTGATATCACCTCATAAAAGGTTTGGGGAACATCACCTTGAACCCTATTTTCTATGAGGAACATTTTCTCTACGTCTTCTAATATAGTACCTAAGTATCTTTCAGGAGGACAAAAAATTCTACTTGATCTATGAGGTGGAGGAGGTAGTGTCTGGGTTGGCTCAATCTGACTGGGTTCCATAGGTTTCTTAGCTCATTTCTCATTGAAGACTTTCTCCTCAAGTCTAATCTATCTTTCGATGCCACCATCTTGATTAATCTATTTTTTAAGAAAGATAGCATATCGACTCACAATCACATTGCGATCTTTCAGAAGATAAAAATAATATCCTAATGACTCTTTGGAATATTCAATAAATCGAGCTCTAAAGGACCTAGACTTTAATTTGTTCATCTATTATCTCTTGACATGGGCCAGACAATCCCAAATTCTAAGATGACTCAGATTTAGTTTCTTACCATGCCATATCTCATATGCTGTGGTAGGAACGGTCTTAGAGGAAATCCTATTCAGTAAATATACAGGAGTCATCAGACTATGTCCCCAAAGAAACTTAGGAAGGTTCATAAAACTCATCATGGATTAGACCATATCTAATAGTGTCCGATTTCTCCATTCTAAAATTCCATTGAGTTAAGACATTCCGGTGAAATCCATTAAAAGACTATGCCATTGTCCTTAAGATAATCTAAAAATTTTCGACTAAGGTATTTACCTCCTCGATCTGATTGAAGAACCTTAATGAGTTTTCCTATTTATTTTTCTACTTCAAGTCTGAATTTCTTGAACTTTCTAAAAGCTTCAGACTTGTGTCGTATCAAATACAAATATCCATATCAAGATATATCATTGATAAAGATGATGAAGTAGACATAGTTGCCTCTAGCTGGTACATCAAATGACCCGCATACATCTGAATGTACCAAGGCAAGTAGGTCTATGATGCTTTCCCCATGTCCTATAAAAGGGAGCTTGGTCATTTTGTCATGAATACATGATTCACAAATTGGATATGACTTGAAAGTCAATGAACTCAATAGTCTAGATTTTTCTAATTGTTAACCCTATCTTCAGCTATATGATCTAGCCTAAGATGCCATAGATACCTATCATTTAGACTATCCCTAGGCTGCTTTGATCCTATGGCATTCATATTTTGCTCGATATTAAAAATAGAAACATCAATATGTAACTAGTAGAGACCATTTATAAGAAAATCACTTGTAATTTTATATTTTTCATAAAGAATGTTACATTGATTCTTAAGAAAACTAATTATATAGCCTTCTTGTACTAAACATGAAACAGAAATTAAATTTTTGCTTGCTCCAAGTACGTAAAAACAGTCCCTAAGAACTAAATCTAATCCTGATGGTAATCATAGAGGATAGATTTTCACGGCCACAGCAGCAACTCTTGCTCCATTTTCGATGCATAGGATCATCTCACCATCTCTCAGCCTCCTGCTATCCTCAAGAACTTACATAGAAGTGCACAAGTGAGCACTAGAACTAGAGTCAAGCAGCCAACTGGATGCAGAAGAAATGGTAAGATTAGATTCTATAATGAGCAAACCTCTAGAAGAACCTGCTTCCTTCTTGTTCTTCAGGCTGGCCAGGTATAAAGGGTAGTTTTGCTTCTAATGATCGTCAGTATTGCAATGAAAATATTTTTCTTTGTCAATGACCTTCTTCTTCAGCTCTACCTTCTTCTTCTTCCCACCATCCACCTTCTGCTTCTTCATGGACTTCTTCTTCTTTCCAAAAAACTTTTTCTTAGAAGTAGTCCACTCCATAGTAAGTACTGAGCCTTTAGAATCTTTCATAGAAAGCTCAGCAGTAACCAGCATGTTCATGAGTTCAGCCAAGGTATTCTGATGTTTATGCATATGATAGTTCATGATGAATTATCCATATGCATCAGTCAAGGACTGCAGAATTATATCAATCTAGAGATCTTAATCTAACTTGACATTAAGCTTCTAAAGCTCTTTTAAGTCCTTGATCATCATCAGACAATGATCTTGGATCGACTACCCATCACGCATCTGAGCCTTAAACAGTCTCTTAGTGACTTGATATTTGGCTGCACGACTCTATTCACCAAACAACTCATGCAGGTGAGCCAACATTTGATGGTCAGTCTTAATGTCTTTATGTTGGTACCGGAGGTCATCAGACATCGAGCCTAACTTGTAATACCAGGCTTTATTATCTTCATCCATCCACTTCTCGAGGGACACTCTCTGATCAGTAGATGGATGGGCTAGTAAGGTGGGAGGATCCTATTCTAACACATGAGTCAACTTCTCGAAATCCAAAATAATTTTGAAGTTCTGAAGCCAATTCTTATAGTTGGATCCGATCAGTCTATGGGTGTTCAGGATATGGGCTAGTGGGTTGGACGCAGACATCTTCCTATAGAGAGTCAAAGTTTTTAGTTAGATTTTATAATTAGGCTTAACCAATTTATTTATGAATTTCATTTTTAAATAAATTAGGCTCCCACTATTTACTTGGATCCCTACACTCTCTTGGTAGAGATGCAAAAATCTCTACGATTATTGATTTCTAGTGGATGGTGCGGTCTCACCAACTGGCTCACCACGTCAACTAACAGTTATTGGTAATGGATCAATCGATGAGTGGACAACACTTGTCCAATTATTCTCTAATCATGGTGCACCCAAACTTGATCTCTAATTTATGAATCTTACCGTGTCCGAAATATTGATCCACACTTTAGTTAAGTCAGATCCACCATTTGCATGAATTGGATTTTGGATTGGATCCCTTATTGTATCTAAAATATTGAGCCCAATCCATCCTTCAATCCATAGCATTCAATGCCTAATAGACATGGTTGCATCTTCTTGATGCAACTGAACCATTTTATCCAGTCGAGAATAATCAACCTCGGAAAGGGTCCAGACATCTACAATGGTGGAAGATCTTAGACTTAATATTTTCTTAGGAAGATTTAATTTAGGTCTCTTTAAACTTGACTTGACTTAGTCATAACAATTATGACTAACCTAGTGGCATGGGTTCGCTCAAATTATTAGCTACCTCAAATCAGAACTGAAGCGACACAAATGGCCAAGTAAATGAGACCAGTGGAAGGGATATGCCATTAACTCGATAAGAATGTATTTAGATCGAGTAGCTCCCAATTAAAATCTAATTAGTCGTATCTGTCAAACTTACCTTAGACACCAAATTATCGAATAAGAACCAATTGGGTTAGCCTACAATCCAGGCTCGAACCACGAAGCCAAATTAGGTCTTGACTTGATTAAGTCATATCTCAATGTGATTCGATCTTGATCCAAACTTAATCCTATTAGACTGGTCAAATATAAGCTTTCTTTAATCTCACCTAACCAACTCTTGATTCGGTTTGATCAACTGCTAGACCTAACTGAGCTGTCCAAGCCCGAACTCAATTTTATGAATATGTCTTAGATATAAAAATTTATAATTTTTAGATCTAATTAATTTTATAATCTTAATTCTTAATTAAGTTTTGGATTCATGAATAAAACATGTAATAAAATTCTAGGATTTTAGGATTTAGGGTTTTGCAGAAAAATAAGTTCTGATTTCTGATTAAGGATGAAGGTGCAGCACCCTTACATATCCTAAGAATACCTCATCGAATGGAAGTAGAGGATCTTTAAATCCTACTTTGTTCTTATGATTGGACGGCCAAGGGGAGCATCTTAATCAGTAATATAATTTCTACTATAGAACTAGTCAGATCTAAATCATATATCGCATATACAATTAATGATCTAACTTATACATGTTTTGCATATATCTCATGTATCATAACTTAATCAATCATGCATACTTTTATATATAAAATTTTATATATTAAATCTAAACATAAAATTTTAAATTTGATCATATCAAAAATAAAACTATTCTAGATATTTTATAGAACTATTGTATAAATAGCCTAAGCATGCATCTTTCATATCTCATATGAATAAATTAAAAATTAAAAATTTTATTTTTTATTTTTTAAATCTGATTATAATAATTATAAAACTAAAAAAATAAAAATAAAATAGATCTAAAATTATATTTAATTTATTTAACAACATGATTATACTAGACTACCCATAGAACTATTCTATTCCTAGTCTAGTCGTGCATCTTATACATTATAGATCTAAATCATAAAATTTTAATTTTTTAATTTGAGATCTAATCACATCTAATGTGACATCTAAAATTTTATAATATTAAATTATAAATAAAAAATTAAATTAGATCTAAAATAGATTAGATGAACTGCCAAATTGGTTCTGATACCATTTGAAGGGAAAATTTTAATTTTTTTGGTATAGGATCGTTCAGATCTGATTGGATCTGAAGGAATATTTTAAAAATTTTCTCCATAATCCTAATCTAATCTGAGACATCTTAGATCTAATCCTAAATATCTAATATAAAAATTTAAAAATAAAATTTAATCTAATTTAATTTCATACCTTATTTTGGGTAATCAGATTATCATATGATGATCCTGATTATTTTTGAGGTTCTAGAAGGAGCCACGCACGCACATGGCCTCTATCGATATCCACTCGTGCAGGATCTGGAGGATTTCTCTTTTTGAATCAACTCTTCAAAAATTAGATCTGAATCTAATCTTGAAGTTCTTCAAAACTTCTTTTGAAGGAGCAATAGTCGTCTCTTTCAGTAATACTGCCTTCTTTCTGATCTGGGCACCTTTCTTTCTTGGATGGCACTTGAACCCTTGCCCAACTCCTTAGGCATGGAGAGAGTAGAGAGAGAATCAGATGGGGCATGGAAGAGAGAGAGAGAGAGAGGTAGTCTTGGGGCATGAAAATTGTGCAAAAACTTTATAACCCTAGGCGCAAATAGGGTTTAAATAGACCCTGCTGTGCCATATAGTGCCACGTCATCCCAATCAATTAGAGGCCTTTATTTAATCAGATCTAAATCTGATTAGTGAGATGATATCATCTGATCCAATCAGATGAGAGTTCCTTAAAAATTCACATAGGTGGCGCTAAGACTGGATAAAACAAAACTCTTTGGTGCTAGGTATTTAAAACCATCAAGAAATCCTGGAGTCCCATCTGTATGGGAGTCCATCTCTTATCCATATGGGGCATACACCTAGGGTGGCATGCACCCTCTCTCTTACCTCTTTTAGCAGGGGGACAAGAGCCCCAGGTGCTCTCCGCATGACACATAGCCCTATGTCAAAGTGTCCAAGGTCAACTGTTGACCCATATCCAAAAATAGGAATTAGCATGTGACAAAAATTGGCAGGTATTGTCTTAAATACATCTAATAAATTAAGACAACCCTTTTCTAGTCTGGACAAGCTCCAGTCAAACTAAGACAGCGTTCTTAAGTGAGTTCAAATAATTTTTGCTCTGCCGAGATGAACCAAAATGATTACAAAAGAAGAATGTTAGGCTCAATTATGTGCTAGCATGATTTTCTTGAACCTAATTGGATATAATCCAAATTAATTAAACTAGGTTAGTTCAATTGATGACATCTAGACCCAAATCATTGTTTGTGTGATCCAATTAGATTCAGTTTTATATGATAATGAGACATGTTGCTATCTCTATCATCGAATCACCTTTCGATAGACCATAACTTTTTTGATTCATACAATTAGAATGATCTATCATCTAAATCATTCTAATTACTCCCAAAATCCATCAGTGACACCTAGCAGTATATGGTGGCAACCCATCAGAATTGAAAGCAAAACTCTTGGTGTAGCTACCTATGTAATTTGGTTCTTCTATCTTGAGCTCCGACTGGATTAGGGTTAAGGTGAACTCATCAAACACAATATCCATCATATGAATTAATCATTTGATTTGAGTTCAATATGAAAACTTAATAGAAACTCTTTCTATCATCTTCACTCTACCATGGCCATAGGCTTAAGGAGTCAATCTCCTGATTATCATAGGGCTACTCCTCATCTATCGAGATAGATAGATCTCCTATTGGTGTAATCCAATTCCTACAATGAATATGCTATAGCCAACATACACCTCAGCATTTTGAATGGCTAGGAGACCTAGTTATGGTGTAGTCAAATTATAACACCATCAAGATGAACTATCGATGCACCTTAGGTCAAAAAACTAGACACACCACTGTAGCATCGAGTCAGTCATCGACGAGAAGGTATACTTTCTTATGATTGCTCAAGGTGGTCACACTCAGTGCCCTCATTCTCTAACGAGTACCTATACTCTTGCTCCAGTGTCTCCACATCATAGACTCAAGATACATCTATCATAAGAATGCAATCATACACCAACCTTCCAGATCGATCAGTATCCTTGAGATGATCCTATGGTCGAAAGCAATTTATGAGTTAATTATGAAAATTCATGCCTTAAATTTTTAACTCTTAAAAATATGAATTGTCCTTACCATTAACTCAAAGGATGTATTACAGACACTTTAAATACATACTATGATAAAAAATATTTTTTTTATTAATTTATAGTCAAAATTATAAATTTTTTCTTAGAAGTGTATTACAAGTGTCAACCAATCTGGCTTGTAGGGCACCCATCTAACAATCACTTCTTTGGTGGCATCTGCTGTAGCGATATACTCTATCTCATAAACTGAGTCGACCATAGTACGCTGCTTGAAACTCTTCTAGCATACAGCTCCAACATTAAGGGTAAACACATACCTCGATATACTTTTACTATCATCATGATCAAATTGAAAACTGAAGTCTGTAAACCCAACAAGTCTCAAATCTGACTCACCATAAATAAATCACTAGTTCTTAGTCTTTTTTAAATAGTTAAGGATGGTTTTAACAATCGACCAGTGGTTCTCTCCTAGATCAGATTAGTATCTACTCACTATCCTTAATGAGTATGCTACATCTAATCTCGTATATGTCGTAGCGTATATAATAGAACCCACTGTCGAAGTATATAGAATTCTATGGTCTATCGATATATAGCTTTTTTTAGAATTCTCTAACTGAACCACTTTAGCATAGTATTTATGTATGTGGATTGGGATAACCCAAGCAACCTTTTAGATCTATCTATATAGATCTTCATTCCTAGGATGTAGAAAGTTTCTCCCATGTCTTTCATGGAGAACTAAGATGATAGTCAACTTTTTATTTTCTATAATACAGGGACATCATTTTCGATTAAGAGAATATCATCCACATACAGCATAAAAAATACAATTATTGGACCATTAGCCTATTTATATATGCAGGGCTATTTTTCATTCTTAACGAAGCCATACATTTTGATCATCCTATCAAAATGCATATTCTATCTTCGAGATGTCTGCTTTAGTCTATAAATAGACCTTTGAAGCTTGCACACCTTAGACTCATCTATGGATGTGAACCCTTTAGATTGTATCATATATACCTTTTCGTTCATCTCTCCATTCAGAAAAGCTGCCTTCACATACATCTGGCAAATTTCATAGTCCAGATGGACAACTATCACCAGCATAATCCGAATGAACTTGAGCATTACCATAGAAGAAAATAACTTATAATAGTCTATACCATAATGTTGACGATATCCCTTGACAACCAGATGGACCTTATAGATCTCCACCTTCCTATCTATGCACCTCTTCCTTTTGAAGACCCACTTACATCCTATGGATTTTATCCCTTCTGGTGGATCAACCAATGTCCATACATCATTGACCTTCATGGACTCCATTTAGGATTTCATGATTTCAAGCTATTTCTCAAAATTGGATCTCTACATTCATCCATGTTGGTGATTGAATCCTCATCATTCTCATCGAGTTTGATAAGATCTCCATCCTGATCTAAAAAATTATAGTATTTATCCAATTGATTTGGTACTTTTTAAGACCACCTTAATGGTACAGGTACATTGGGTTCCAGGTTTAATTTAATTAAGTTTGATTTAGGTTCAGCTACTTGTATCAATTTTTCTATCTGTCGAACCTCCTCAAGTTTGACCTTAGAGGCGTTAGTTCTTTTACCAAATAACTTTTCAAAAAGATTGTCTTAGGACTGACAAATACCTTTTGTTCATCAATAAGATAGAAATATCACCCTTTAGTCTCTTTTGGGTATCCTATAAAAATATACTTATCAAACCTAGGTCCAAGCTTGTCCATTATTAAATATTTGACATAAGTTGGACACCCCTAAATCCTAAGGTGCGAGAGTACTGGCTTACACCCCATCCATATTGTGT
The DNA here is from genome assembly GCA_006176705.1 of Cocos nucifera. Classification (NCBI taxonomy): domain Eukaryota; kingdom Viridiplantae; phylum Streptophyta; class Magnoliopsida; order Arecales; family Arecaceae; genus Cocos; species Cocos nucifera. The sequence continues at coordinate 248,314 of QRFJ01001647.1, forward strand.
ATGGTATTTTAGCTATAGACTTACTTAGAACCCTATTCAGAATATAGTAAGCTGACTCAAGCACATATTCTCAGAAGAAGATTGGCAAACTAGCAAACCCCATCAAGGATCGAACTACATCTAATAGGAACTGATTCATCCTTTCAGATACACCATTATGCCATGGTGTTTGATAATTATCATAAATTTATAAATAAAAATATTAAATAATATAATATTTAATATTTAATTAAAAGAATTGATGCTTTTATTGATGTTTTGTAGGAAAGAAGCCGACAAATGTAAGGAGCTCAATTTTTTGGTTGAAATGGATTAAATTTCACTCAAATCAAAGCTAAATTAAAATTATAATGAAGGCCAGAAGATTTAAAGAAAAAATAAAATAAAAAAATATAATGGTTTAAGCTAGCTTGCTCAACTTAGCTAGCTTGCCCAGCTTAGCCAGCATGCCTATTAGCTAGCCCACATCCAGCCCAGCCCACAATGCAAGCCCAGCCCGCGTGTGAACAAGGCCCACATCTAGCCCACTCCCTCCAGCCCTGACGTTAGGAAACTGTGCGATCCACCATGGATCGGCGGTTGAGTCTATACGCTTGGACCCTTAAAGGGTCCACACAAAATCCATCATGATAAACAAGGGTAATTTCATCATTTTGTCGAACATGACGAGCTCTGATTGGTGGCGGTCTTCGATGTGGTCAACCTACAGGGTCTAGCAGCATAGTAAAGCATGATCTGATGGCTCTCATCTCTCTCAATTTAGATCCAACAGCTAGGGGCGATTCCTAGTTTGATTTGAAGTTCTCAACCTTCCTAAGCACAATCGAATGGCTATTAACCCATTGCTCAAGCGATCTAGTGGTTGTTAACACAGCTAAGTGAGATCCAACTATAGAGGACCAGTCAAGGCATTGATCAGGGGCCTAGCGATAGAGTTTTGATGGATTTTAGGGTGTTGATCATAGAATGGATGGTCAGAATTTATCAGGCATGAAGAAATTGATCCAGACTCCAATTAGACTTCAAACAGGACTTAAAAACTCCTTGATTTCATTCTTTTTAATCGTTTAATACACCAGAACGAACAGAAAGCTCCCCTGTAGGGCAAATCAGATAGAGAGCCCCTTGTGAGGGGAATTAGTCCTCTTTCTCCTTCTCTTCTCCTCACCTCTTTTCTTCTTTCTTTTTTTCTTTTCTTTTCTTTTCTTTTATCGAGATCCCAATATGCCGAAAGCTAGCAAGATCAAATCTATGTATGGCTAGAGATCTTATATCCAGGAGAGTAAGAAAAATCTTCCAAGCATGAGAGTTTATAATTTGAATCTTATCTTTCTTTTTATTGGATAATAAAATTTCTTCATCTTTTACATGCCTTTCTTATTTATGCTTTAATATTGAATTTCTTATAATTTATAACTAAAGAGACAAATCATGATCATGAAAAGATACAGTCTATGCTCAAATTAGAATAAATTATAAGATTTATGTTTTAATATTTAATTTCTTATAATTTATATCTAAGAAGATAGATCATGATCGTAGATAGATATAGTCTATGCTCAGATTAGTATGAATTATAAAAATTAATCAGAATTATGTTAATATTCTTTGATTATATGATCTAAATAGTCTATATCTATGAGACGAGTTATGATCGTGTTAGATATAGTCCATGCTTGATAGAATAGATTATGTTAGAATCAGATCAAAGAAATATATATCTCATAAGATTGCATGTTGACAACAAAAAGATTATATGAATCAATTATACACTTGAATATTAAAAGATAGAACTAAAATCCTAGACAATCTCTTTTCTTATTTTTAATTAATTTTAAAATTTTAATTAATTAATTATTTACTCTTTTTTATTTTAATTTACTAAATATCTTTTTTTTATTTATTTAAAATTTTATTTTAAAAATTAATTTATTTTTTAATTAAAATTAAACGTAACTTAGCCTTCAATCTTTGAAAAAATCGATAGCCGACTCCCCAATGTCCTACTTCATGATAAAATTGGGTTTAATTTTTATTTGATGCTGTAATGACAAGCAATCAAATTTTTGGTGTCATTGCTAGAGATTATAGCATGGTTGCTTTAATTAATTAATTAATTTTAAAAATAAAAAAATAAAAAAATAAAAGAATTTATTGCTCTTTAATTTTACCTAGTTATTCCTATCTTTTCATAACTGATTTCTACTCTCTATAGTGTAGATTAATTTATTATTTTTTAAGACTTAATAACTTGAATTTACTTTCTTTTGCAAAACCACACAATCAAAAACTAAAAAAAATATCTATAAAAGGATAACCATAAATCCTAAAAAATCATCGACATCTTATAATACTTAATTAATTTAGTGTAACTATAAATATTAAATAAAATTTATTTTTAATATTTTTGGATGTCTTATTTTGTTTGCATTACATATCCATAATATATTTTAAGGACCCAACCCATCAAATAAGATAAGGTGGGGATCTGATCATCCTCTCTTAGCCCATAAACTACCATCCTTCATATAGCATTAACCCAAATCCTAATTCTTAAAATCAATTAGATGTTGGCCCTTAAGGATATTCGAGTTCAATAGGATAAGGAATCTTATGAGTTGGACTAGGTTAGGGTTAATCAGTTCGACTGGTCTCTAAGGTAAGTGGTTTAGAGATTACATCCCAAAGAAAGATGGTTACTTAATTGATTTCGTTAGCTTTTCTGGCTAAGATAATTAGTATCTAAGAAAAATAATGGAGGAACTCCTATCAACCTTATACTTACCTGGCCAGTTGAGTGGTTGATTCCTTACTTGGAGGGCTTAAAGATGACCTTGGCAGTTAGGAACTGTCTAGATCTAGGTTAACCCTAGGATAAAGAGTTTATGCTTGCTTAACTTATTTGCTATTATAATTCAAACACTAATTAAAATACTCTCCTCTATCATCTCTAGATCTAGGATCCTCTAGGTTCTTATCTTTAAAATTCTCTCTCCTCATCTCTTTTCTTATTCTTTAAAATAAAATAAAATAAAATATATAACAATCATAGATGAATTTTTACACTGAGTTATCCCATAGATCATATCATCTAGAAGCCAATAAAAACCCTTCATATCCTTCTTTTCATCCTGCATAATAAGTTTGTGCAACTTGTTCGAGCCCCACCCATTATTTAAGTGAATATCCACATCGATTTTTTGAGTATATGTATGAACAAGTTCATCAAGATCAAATCCAAATTGCCTATAGACTAAAAAATAATTCATACTTTAATACTTACAATCCAGGCTAGGGGGCTCAACCAAATTTTTCATGATAATTACAACCAGAGATTACGCTGGTGCCATAAAGACCCACATTCATGGATGCACCTTATAATATGCTCTATCTACATAATCAATCTTCTTTAAATAATAGTAAGTGAGAGAATTCAGTAAGCAATAAATGAGTTAGAACTCATCAATCATACTATCCAACAAACCTTTCACTCATGTATGCAAAACTTCAAAGGACTAGAGAAGTGAGCACTTACATTCATTAGCAGGATGAAAGAGAGTTGCCCAGTTAGCCTGAGAGTGATCTTGAGGGATCATACTTGGCTAGAAATTTTAATATCCCTATAAGTTTTTCTGAACAATCAATTAAAACTCTCAAAAATAATATGGTCATGGAACAAACTTGCAAAACTAAAAAGATCCTATTAGACCATATAACTGAGGTAGCAAAATATAGAAAAGAACTAGAATGGTGGGATGAACTAATTCTATCACCTTACTTATATATAGACCCATCCCTAAGTGCCCTAAAATCATCCAATCCTTTTAATGGGGAAGGACAAATTGATGAGATGATGGAATCAATAGACTTTCCAAGAACCACAAGTGAATAACACACTAGAGGAAGCTTCATCCATAATTCTTCTCCAAAATTCATTAAATCCCTATTTGGCTCATTATGAGGTGGACGATTTTGATGATTATGGGTATAATACAGAAGTTAATGACCAAGTAGATGCACCCTATCCTAAAACCACCCCACCATGGACTAAAAAAATTTAAGCCACCACCTAGCCCACCAATAGCTCTCTTATTAGAACAACCAACTAATCTAGAATTGAAACCACTTCCTGATATACCTACAAACATACTATTAGTGATACCTACCTAGGATGACCAACTTATAGGTGTTCTAAAAGCACATAAAGAAGCTGTTGGATGGAGTATTACTAAAATAAAGGATAATAATTTTATGAATGATTTTTCTATATTTGGTACTACTTTCAAGGATGGCCTTTAAAATTTATCAATAATATTAAAATGATGTATGGAGGTAGATTTAAAAATAATTTAGAAAAAGTGTCATACTATAGATCAAGAAGAGTTGAGGCTAAGATATATTAGATCCGAGAAAGGGAGTAGGGAAGATCAGGCTATAGTTGAAGAAATTTATAAACCACCATCCCAGATTTTGATCCAATAAACATAATTCCTTCCTAATTATCATAAAAACTATAATAATCTTAAATTTTGATATAACTTGCTTGCTCCTTATACTTTATTCATTAGGGCTATGCTTAACTGCAGAAAAGTATTCCATGAATAATTTTCTACCATGATGACAAGGCCTTCTAATTGGCTTTATCTTTCTAAAACTCTAAAGGATGTACTAAAATTGATTATACCTAAAACTCCTTCATAGGGTCCAGCTGAAAAAGTTAATCTTAGCGCTTACTAGAAGGCAACCCAGCTTTTTGCATTTAATATTTTTATTTTTTAGTTTACTTTTCTTTCAGGATTAAGTTAGGGGGAGAACTATAAGCCCATGCTAAATGAAGAACAAAAATAGCCCAAGCTAAGACCAGAAATATATTAAGTTAGGTGAACTATTTTCTTGTTGTTTATCATACTCTATTATTTCCTTCATTAAACACAATAAAAATTAGGTTGGGGAGGAAGGATAAATAAAATTTCTAAGTCCTCAAGTATGGTAATAATTAGTCATATGTACTTGATTTTGTCTCGATTTGATATTTTTCAGGCATTTTAATCGATGATTGATTAATGATTTAGAAAATTTTTGAAATATTGAGGACCAAATTATTAAGAAAATCTAATCAATGGTTAGATTTAGAATAGAATAAATTTTTAAGTAATTATAAAATCTTCTTTCAACCTATATTCATTAAAGAATCTACTTTATATAGATATGAGTAAAAAAAATTATGAAAAAAAAGAGAATAAAAAGCAAGTTTTAAATATTGGTCTTCCACCGAGTAACCGAGTCTTATTGCCTAAGTAAGTAATGTTATTCGCAACAAAAAATGAGTAATATAAAAAAACTTGGTATACAGTTAGTTTTAATTTATAGCCTATTTGACTCAAGTCAGTAAGCCTGAGGGATGTTCTACACCTAATGCTCTAAAGTCAACTGGTTTGAAAGTTATTGATTCAAAGTTCGCTATAAGGATCAAATAGAAAGCTTAAAGGGTTATAACAATGCACTAGTTGTAAAAAATAAAAAAAAAAAAAAACTCTAGCCTATACCAAAGATAGATGATTTAAAGAATAAAGATGAAAAATTAGTTTAAAAAAATTCTAAAATTTTATATTCTTCACTTAACTACTATTTGGGATGGAATTAATAATCTGATGACGTATTTCTTAAATCTCTTACTAGGTATCAACTAAATTTAAGATGATCTGAAGAAACTTTTGAAGGAACTAGATCTAGGATTTTATGGATAGATCCTGAAATTTTTTTATGATCAGACAGTAAAAGACTTAATTAAATTAAATATTTATTTAAATAAATATGTAAATACCTAGATCTTAGATCTATTATATGGTCAAGGTATGATATTAAATCAAAAATTAAAAACATAAAGAAGAAGGAAAGGTTGATCACATCAACCTAGATCTATACTACATCTAATGCAGGTATGAAATCAATAGATCAGATCTATTACCTGTGCAAGTTAGATGTTCTAACTTACTGATCTAGGCTTGCGGATAAAGTCAGGTGCCGCACACTTGTTCGACCTCTATGAGTCATCCACACAAGCCTACGAACTCTGATTAGAAGTTCGATGCAGAAATTAGCACAGCATGCTAGTACCGTGCTGATCCTTCTTCAATGATCGATCCGATGCTTCATTCTTCAAAACATGGACTCTCCAAAATATATGAAGGAAGAGGAGAGTTTTCTGATTTGAGACTCTCTTAGAAAAAACTCAAAAGAAGGAGGAGAGATGAAGAATAAAATAGCCCTTGCAGAAGACCTTCTTCTTCTTCTCTTTTCTCTCATCTAGACACCTAATTTGGTGCCTATGGAACCCACATGCCCAAGGATCCTCCTCCTTTGATTTTTGCACACCCCAAACCACTCCCAAATCTCTATATTTCATAAAAATTTCAGTCAAAAATTTATCCAATAAAAAGAGAAAAAAGAAGAGTCATTGTCTAGGTCAAAAACTAGACAAAAAAAGGTCAAACGACGCAAGACAATGGGTGCCCAACTCTTGGGCACCTCCTCCGCAATTATTAGATTGGACCAGCAAGGGAGGGTGCATAGAAAAGAGGTTTCTCACATGGAATAAGAGAAGAATTAATAAAAGAGGTTTCTCATAGAATCCTAAAGCAAAACTAACTCCCCTTTTAACTTGGTCTTCCAACAAATTGCCTTATGAGAAAAGGAGGGAGAGAGTGGCATGTGTGAATATTAGGGAGAGGAGATCTCATGTGCAAAATAAAAAAAAGTGGAAGTGGGTGGTGTGGGCTAAGGTGGTGCAAGGTTAGGGAAGTCCTAGTCATACTAGGAGTTCTAATTTCACTTGGTCAAACAAAATCTTTTAACCAAATTAAATTAGATTTATTTCAATCAAACTAGAAAAGGTCTTAGTCCAACCAAAATCTTAACTAAATCAAATCTAATTTAATTTAATTTTAATTTAATTTTTAATTAAATTAGAGATTGGGTTGATACAAGTCTTAGTCTTACTAGGACTTTCAATTTGATTTGATCCAACTTGATCTTTAAACCAAATAAAATTAGAATTTATTTAACCTAATTAAAATAGGTCTTAATCCAATTAAGAATCTAATTAAATTAGATTAAATCTAATTTAATTTTGATTTAATTTTTAATCAGATTAAAAATTGGGTTGACCCAAGTCCTAATTGAATTAGGACTAGTTTTTTCTTGCACTTGGCTTATCCAATAAGCCAATTGGACTTGATCCAATCAAATCTAAAATAAATCTAATTAAATCATATATAATTAGATTTAATCTTAGCCCTTTGGCTTAGTCAAATTAAGTCAATTAGCAATTTAATTGCTAATCGATCCTTCTGCAACACTTACACTAGGTTAAACATCAATCGTATTGATTGTTTAACCCTAGAACGATTCTTAATCGTTGATCAACCATCCAATCAGATCGTGAGCACTAATATGAGTGACCTCATAGGTTCGAACCTAAGTTGGTAGCATAGAAATAGATTGCTGTATCAATCAAAGTGACCATCTAGCAATGGTACTCGATGGCCGAATAGGTCGAATGTATAGAACAACATCCTTAGAATCCATGCGGATATAGTTTTCATATAATTCATCCCCTTAACCAAAATGCTCATAGGACACCTCAGAGTTTAACTATCAACTCCGATCAGGTTGTCCACATTGTATTTTAAAATACCAAATCCATCTTATGGATTACCTTGGCCAAGGTTTTGCTATATTGAAATACAGTGATACATTCTTCTCCAACTCTTGGAGTGGTCAATCCCATCTTGATCACACTCTGACTTTGCAAGTACTTAACTATGCCCAGAAGCCTTTCATCACTGAATTAGAAATTTAGTTAGTCTGATATCAAAGCATGGTGAGTTGCTTTCAAGTCACTGAGGTGATCTCAGATCTAAGGAATACTTATACCTATATCCCATCAAAGATATTCTCGATAGCAGAATGCTCTGAAGCTAGTCACGTTCAATGACAATGTACCCATACATCTCACCTATATGCCATACCAGTGTCTCCACACTTCTTCGTTAAGAGAACAACCAACCTATATGGCATACAGTGACCTATGCTCGATAGACACTATTGTTCTAATTAACAGCCTATCATTTGGTAATGAACAAATTTAAGGACTAATCGATAAATCCTCTCTTCATCGAATCTAAATAGTTTTAAGGACTTCATCACAATAATGGAGTTTTTTAGAAGATGAATACTTTGTCTTGAAAAGATGCTAAAAATATATTTTATTCATTAATGAATCAATTATAGATTCAATGTAGCTCAACCATCAATAGACTGATGATTAGCTTTGGAACATATTTTCCAACAACTCCAACTTATCCTAAAGCCACTCGGCATAGTATCTAATACCCATGTTCGACTTATGGTTGTCGAACTTCTTTAGTGCTAGGGCTTTAGTGAAGGGGTCGGTCAGGTTCTCCTTTTTGTCGATCTTTTGAAGGTCAACGTCACCTCGATCCATAATTTTTCGGACCTGATGGAAGTGGTGCAGAATATACTTTGTTCGCTGGTGTGCCTTTAGCTCTTTCACCTGAGCAATGGCACTAGTGCTGTTGTAGTAGAGCAGGATCGGACCATCAAAGAAGGATGCTACTTCGAGCTCGATGATAAACTTCCTCAGCCACACAGCTTTCTTTGCAGCATCTGATGCTGCCATGTACTCTGCTTTGAAAATAGAGTCTACCATAGTATGCTGCTTGGAACTCTTCTAGTAGATGGCTCTACCATTCAGAGTAAATATATATCCTGAAATGCTTCTGCTGTCATCATGGTTAGATTGAAAGCTAGAGTTTGTAAACTCCATAAGTTTCAGATCTGACTCGCCATAAACCTACCATTGGTCCTTAGTATTTCTCAAATACTTAAGTATGGTTTTATTTACTTTTCAGTGGTTTTCTCTAGGATCAGATTGGTATCTACTCATTACTCCTAGTGAGTATGTCACATCTAATCTTGTATATATCATGGCGTACATGATAGATCCCACTATCGAAGCATATGGGACTCTACTCATATGCTTTCTCTCTTCAGGAGTTGTCGGACAATCCTTCTTAGAAAGAGAAATTTCATGGCCTATCAAAAGATAGCCCTTTTTAGAATTCTCCATGCTAAACCTCTTCAGCATAGTATCTATGTACGTGGACTGGGATAACCTAAGCATCCTCTTAGATCTATCTCTATAAATCTTCATCTCTAGGATGTAGGATGCTTCTCCCAAGTCCTTCATGGAGAACTGTGATGACAATCAGACTTATTTTTTGGAGTGTGGGGATGTCATTCCAGATTAAGAGAATGTCATTCACGTACAAGATAAAAAATACTATTGCTAGACCATTTGCTTATTTATAAATGTAGGACTCTTCTTTGTTCTTAACGAAGCCATACATTTTGATCACCTTATCAAAATGTATGTTCCAACTCCGAGATGCTTGCTTCAATCCATAAATGGATCTCTGAAGTCTGCACACCTTGGACTCATCTATGGATGTGAACCCTTTAGGTTGTAGCATATACACCTCTTCAGTTAGTTCTCCATTTAAGAAAGTTATTTTCACATCCATCTACCAGATCTCATAGTCCAAATGGACAGCTATCGCAAGCATTATCCGAATGGATTTGAGCATTGCCATAGGGAAGAACGTTTCATCATAGTCAATACCAAGATGTTGACGATACCCCTTGGCAACCAAATGGACTTTATAAGTCTCCACCTTTCCATCTGCATCCCTTTTCCTTTTGAAGATCCATTTACACCCAATGGATTTAACCCCTTCGGATGGGTCAACCAATGTCCACGCATCGTTGACCTTCATGGACTCCATTTCAGATTTTATGGCCTCAAGCCATCTCTCAAAATCAGGTCTCTACATAGCATCCATGTATATGATCAGATCCTAATTGTTCTCATCGAGTTTGATGGGATCACCATCCCAGACCAAGAAACCATAGTATCTGCCCAGCTGATGTGGTACTCTACCAGATCGCCTTAATGGTGTAGGTACACTAGGCTTCGAATTTGATTTAATCAAATTCGATTCTAATTCAGCTATAGGTGTCGATTTTTCTACCTATTGAACGTTCTCTAGTTCAACCTTAGAGGCAACAGTTTCTTGACCAAGGAACTTCTTTTCTAAAAAGATTGCCTTAAGGCTGACGAACACCTTTTGTTCTTCAGCATGATAGAAATAGTAACCTTTACTTTCTTTAGGATACCCTATAAACACACACTTAATAGACTAGGGTCCAAGCTTATCTTATCTGTATGCAAACGTTTGGCATAGGTCAGAGAACCCCAAACTCGTAGGTGTGAGAGTGTAGGCCTACGCCCAATCCATATCTCATATGGAGTCTTTACGATAGATTTATTTGGTACATTATTCAATATATAATATGCAGTCTCAAGAGCACAATCCTAAAATGAAATAGGTAGACTAGCAAAACCTATCATGGATCGAACCATGTCTAATAAGGTTCGATTTCTCCTTTTCGATACACCATTATGCTATGGTGTCCCAAGAGGAGTCCAGTATGAGGAAATTCCATTCTCTCCTAGATATGTCAAGAACTCACTGGATAGATATTCACCTCCTCGATCTAATCGAAGAGTTTTAATATTCTTTCTAGCTTGTTTTTCTACTTTACTTCAAAATCTTTTAAACATTTCAAATAAAATGGACTTATGTTTCATCAGATAAATATGTCCATACCTAGATAGATCATCTGTGAAAGTTATGAACTAGAAATATCTACCTCTGGCACCTATGCTCATTGGTCCACATACATCAGTATGTACTAGACCTAGGAGCTCAATAGCTCTTTTACCCTTTCCAGAAAAAGATGACTTAGCCATTTTTTTTAAGAAGACAGGACTCGCAGGTTAGAAGTGATTCAAAATCACTGACTTCGACGATTTTCTCTTGGGTCAACCTATTTATCCTATCCTTGTTAATGTAATCTAGCTTATAGTGCCATAGGTAGATATCAGAGATATTATCTAATCTAGGGTGTTTTCTAGAAGTGTACATTACACTCACAGGCTATGATAAAATATAAATACTAATTTTTTTTTATCCTTACATTATTGTAACATCATTCATAATGATATCATAATAATCTTCCTTTACAAATAAATGATAACCTTCCTTGGCCAAAGGCTAATAGAGATTATATTCATCAGAATGAAAGGACAATAATGACATTCATTTAAAGAAATAATATTAATATTGAGAATAAGTTGAACTATTCCCATAGCTAGAACTGGAACAGACCTTCCATCTCCATCATTCAGGAATCGCTCATTATTCTCAAATCTTCTACTAATTTGAAGTCCTTGCAATGTATTGCAAATATAGACTGGACTTCCATTATCCAATGTCCAAGTAGAAGTATCATAAATAGAGAAATTACAAGATGTTATTATATAACATTCTTGATTAGCAACTACTTGCTCGTCTCTCTTATTCAGCCTATTGGGATCATAGAAATCATAATACTGAGGATAGTTCCTCTTCCAATATCCCTACTTCTTACAATGAAAGCACTCTGCCTGATCTAGGTTATTCTTGGACCTTATATTTAAATTGGACATAGAGGTTCCAGCACGAACCACTTCATACTGCTGAACAACATTCAACTTTCGATACTTATTATCGAAGTTGGGTCCCATAAGTTAATCAATGTCTAATAGTGAATGGAATAATTACGGTTAGGGTTTAACTGCATAAAGGAGAACCAAAAATCTAATTAGTAATTGATTCATTAAACCAAAAGATTTAGACTTTAATCAAAAGATTTTTCCTACTATTTTATTCAAATTGGTAGCCTCTACCTCCAATTCGAAGAATTACCCTAATTCCTTAGTGGATACTAGAATCCACATAGACTGCACACAAGCCCAACTATGATTGGTCAATCTATGTACATCTAAAGGGTACGTTCATAACCAATTATTTCTTCAAATAATTTTTAGAAATTTAATTTTGCCTTAGGTACCTTTTCAGTAGGCTAGGGCCTCCATTAAAAGTTTCGATTAGGTCCAACCATTAATATGATCATACTTGGTCCATCTAACTAATAAATGATTAAGCCCAACTATGGTTGGTTAGCCTAACCACCATTTAGAGAAACGCGGTCAAGAAATCATATTATAAATGATAATTCCATTAGTAGATAAGCACTAGGCCTATAGGCCTCCAATGATTATCCAACTAATGGACCCATTATCATCCACTTAATTGGAGGCTATGATCTAGTTATCACCATAACTATTTCACTTTAAGGATCTAATAATTTTAGAAGATTTAATTAATTTAATTTAGAAAAAAGGTCAGATTAACCAGCTTATCATAGTCCTTCCACTAGCTTCATCAAGTCAGCTTAAGGGAGATCATTAATAGGCTAATTTAGGAGCACCTAAATCAGTCACAATAATTTACCTAGTTGACATGGGTCAACATAAATTGTCAAGTGATTAGATCAAAATGTAATCTCACCAAGAAGGCCAGGTAAGTAAGATCGATGGGAGGATCTACCAAAGCTTGCCTTAGACACCATCAGAAATAGCCAGGTAAGCGCGCTGCCAGTTAAAAATCATCGGTTGTATATGCCAAACTTACCTTAGATACCAACTGGTTTAATTAGTCTTCATTAGATCAACCTAATAGTTCGAGCTAGACCACTTAGCCAAGAATCAAGTCAATTTGGTTCTTGTTAATGACATGGACTTGACCAACTACAACTATTATAATTGATCTAGAGAATCCTTGACCTAATGTAAGATAATAATTGATTAGATTCAGTCAATTCTCTAATTAAGTCTATTTTTTAATCTAACCTTAGGTCTAACCCAATTAATGGATCTAATCCCCACTAACCCATTAACCTAATGGGTTATGATTCGTTTCATAGGATCTTCAATTTACAATCCTAGAACCTAATCAAACAACTTCTTAATTCTTAATTAAACTTTGGACTGAGGGTTGGGGTTTGGTTTTTTGAAAATTTTTTTTATATTTGTAAAATATTTTTACAACATGGTTCTGTCAACCAAGTTGCATGTTTGATTCATAATCAATATGCAAATAAAGTAAACATGAAACTACTTTAGATCTAATCTAAATAGGTTCATGTAATTAAAATAGTTTCAATAATAATCGATCATAAATCTTCTTAGATCAAATCTAACACATTTATGATGATTAAAATTATGTTAAAATATTTTTCATTAGATCATAAAATCTCTTAGATCTAATTTAAAATTTTATGATCAATATTTTAGATCAGTATGTACTAGGACAACCTTTCCACTGTAAGGGGGTAAACCTTACAGTAGGACAATCATATAGTAGTCCGTACAATCTAAAAATATTATTTTTAGATCTAAAACTATTTTAAATCTAATAAATTATAAATAAAATTAAATTAAATCTGATAAATGTATGATTAGAGTCAGATCATCACGAACTAGGATAACCTTTTCACTGTAAGGGATAAACTTTACAGCAGGACAACCTTATGGCAATTCGCGAGATCTGAATTTTTAATTTTAGATTTAATAATTAGATTATAAATTAGATCTAATCTAAAAAATAATTAAAAAATGCATAAAAATTATGTAATAAGAACCTAGGCTCTGATACCAATTGAAGGAACCAAATCTAGGGTTTTACGGATAGTTCTTGAAACTTTTCAAGATCAGGTAGCGAAAGACTTAAATAAATTAAATATTTATTTAAATAAATATATAAATATCTAGATCTTAAATCTATTATATGATCAAGAAATGATATTAAATCAAAATTTAAAAATATAAAGAAGAAGGAAAGGTTGATCACATCAATCTAGATCACACTACATCTAATGCAGGTATGAAATCAATAGATCAGATCTATTACCTATGCAAGTTACATGTTCTAACTTGCTGATCCAGACATGAGGATGAAGTTACAAGCTACATATGCATCCAGCCTCTAAGAGTCATCCACATGAGCCTACGAACTCTGATATAAAGTCCGATGTAGGAAATCAGCACAGTATGCTAGTACTGTGCCGATCCTTCTTCGATGGTCGATCCGACACTCTCTTCTTCAAAACATAGACTCTCCAAAATATGAGAAGAAAGAGGAGAGTTTTATGATATGAGGCTCTCTTAGAAAAAAACTCAAAAGAAGTAGGAGAGATGAAGAATAAAACAGCCCTAGAAGAAGATCTTCTTCTTCTTCTCTTTTCTCTCACCTAGCACCTAGTTTGGTGCCTATTGAACCCCCATGCCCAAGGATCCTCTTCCTTTGATTTTTGCACACCCCAAAGAACTCCCAAAGCTCTATATTTCATAAAAATTTTAGTCAATAATTTGTTCAATAAATAGAGAAAAAAGAAGAATCCTTCTCTACGTCAAAAACTAGATAAGGAAAGGTCAAGCAAGCAAGACAAGGGGCGCCCAACTCTTGGGCACCTCCTCCATAATTATTGGTGTGGATCAGCAAGGGAGGGCATACAAATCTCACATGGAATAAGAGAAGAATTAATAAAAAAGAGGGCGGCACTCAAGGAAAGGTGTTTTGGTCGATAAGGATTCTATCTCATAGAATCCTAAAGCAAAACTAACTCCCCTTTTGACTTGGTCATCCAACAAATTGCCTTATGAGAAAAGGAGGGAGAGAGGGGCGTGTGTGAACATCAGGGAGAGGAGATCTTATGCACAAAATAAAGAAAAATGGGCATGGGGGGTGTGGGCTAAGGTCGCGCAAGGTTAGGAAAGTCCTAGTCATACTAGGACTTCCAATTTGACTTGGTCAAACAAAATATTTTAGTCAAATTAAATTAGATTTATTTCAATCCAAATAGAATAGGTCTTAGCCCAACCATAATCTTAATTAAATCAAATTAAATCAAATTTTATTTTGATTTAATTTTTATTTAAATTAGAGATTGGGTTGATACAAGTCTTAATCTCACTAGGACTTTAAATTTGACTTGATCCAACTTAATCTTTAGACAATAAAATTAGAATTTATTTAACTAAATTAAAATAAGTCTTAATCCAATTAAGAATCCAATTAAATTAGATTTAATTTTGATTTAATTTTTAATCAGAGTAGAAATTGGGTTGACCCAAGTCCTAATTGAACTAGGACTAGTTCTTTCTTGCACTTGGCTTATCTAATAAGCCAATTGGATTTGATCCAATTAAGTCCAAACTAAATGTAATTAAATCATATATAATTAGATTTAATCTCAGCCTGCTGGCTTAGTTAAATTTAGTCAATTAATAATCTAATTGCTAATCGATCCTCCTCTAACACTTGCACTAAGTTAAACACCAATCATATTGATTGTTTAACCCTAGAATGATTCTTAATCATTGATCAACCATCCGATCAAATTGTGAGCTCTAATGTATGTGACCTCATAGGTCCGAACCTAAGTTGGTAGCATAAGAATAGATTTTTATATCAATCGAAGTGACCATCTAGCAATAGTACCTAATGGTCAGATAGGTCGAATGTATAGAACAACATCCTTAGAACCCATGCGGATATAGTTTCCATATAATTCATCCCCTTGACCAAAATGCTCATAGGATACCTTAGAGTTTAACTGTCAACTCTGATCAGGTTGTCCACATTATATTTCAAAATACCAAATCCATCTTATGGATTATCGTGGCCAAGATTTTTTTTTATTGAAATACGGTGATACATTCTTCTCCAACTCATGGAGTGGTCAATCCCATCTTGGTCACATTCTGACTTCGCAATTACCTGACTATGCCTAGAATCCTTCTGTTACTGAATTAGAAATTCAGTTAGTTTGATACCAAAGCATAGTGAGTTGCTTGTAAATCACTGAGATGATCTTAAGTCTAGGAGACACTTATACCTATATCTCATCAGAGACATTCTCGACAGCAGAATGGTCTGAAGTTGGTCACGTTTAATGATGATGTACCCATATATCTCACCTATATTCCATACCAGTGTCTCTATACTCCTTAGTTAAAGGGACAACCAACCTATATGATATACAGCAACCTATGCTCGATAGATGCTGTCGTTCTAATTAACAGCCTATCATTTGGTCATGAACAAATTTAAGGACTAATCGATAAATCCTCTCTTTATCGAATCTAAATAGTCCTAAGGACTTTATCATAACAATGAAGTTTGTTAGAAGATGAATACTTGATGATGAAAAGATGCCAAAAATATATTTTATTCATTAATGAATCAATTATAGATACAATATAGCTCAACCGTCAATAGACTGATAATTGGCTTTGGGACACATTTCCTAACAACTTTTACATCTTATTGAGTCGGCACATGATTTTAATTTTTTTCCTTTTACTTGAGGATGAGTAAAACTCAAGTTGGAGGGTATGATAATTATCATAAATTTATAAATAAAAATATTAAATAATATAATATTTAATATTTAATTATAAAATTTGATATTTTTATTAATATTTTATAGAAAAGAAGTCTATCAATATGAAAAGCTCAATTTTTTGATTCAAATAGATCAAATTTTACTCAAATCAGAGCTAAATTAAAATTTTAATGAAGGCTGGAAGATTTAGAGAAAAAAATAAAATAAAAAAAATTATCAGCTTAAGCCATCTTGCTCGGCTTAGTCGGTGCACTTGTTAGCTGGCCCGCATCCACCTCGGCCAACATTGCAAGCCCAGCCCACACATGAACAAGGCCCACATCCAGCCCACTCCCTCAAGCCCTAATGTCACCCTGATGTCAAGAAACCATGCGGTCCATCATGGACCGATGGCTAAGTCAATATGCATGGACCTTAAAGCATCCTTACAAAATCCATCGTGGCATATAGGGATAATTTCATCATTTTGTCTAATGCGGTGAGCTTTGATTGGTGGTGATCTTCGATGTGGTCGGTTTATAGGATCCAGCATTACAGTAAAGCATGATCTGATGGCTCTTGTCTCTCTCGATTCAAATCCAATGACCAGGGGTGATTTCTAGTTTGATTCGAAGTTCTCAACCTTCTTGAGTGCAATCGAATGGCTATCAACCCCCTGTTCAAGCGATCCAATGATTGTTATTATGACCAACTGAGATCCAATGGTAGAGAACTAATCAGGGCGTTCATCAGGGGCTTAGCGGTAGATTTTTGAAGGATTTCAGGCCATTGATCATAGAACAGATGGCCAAAATTTATCAAGCATGAAGAAATCAATCCAGACTCCAATTGGACTTCAAACAAGGCTTAAAAACTCCCTGATTTCATTCTATTTAATCCTCTAATATGCCAGAATGAATAGAGAGCTCCCCTATGGGGCAAATTAGACAAAGAGCCCCCTATGAGGAGAATTAGTCCACTTTCTCCTTCTCTTCTCCTCTCCACTTTTCTTTTTCTTTTCTTTCTTTTTCTTTTCTTTTTCTTTTATCTGAAAGATTCCAATATGCCGAAAGCTAGCAAGATCAAATCTATGTATAGTTAGAGATCTCATGTCTAGGAGAGTAAGGAAAGTCTTCCAAGCATGAGAGTTTATGGTTTGAACCTTGTCTTTCTTTTTATTGGATAATAAAATTTCTTCATCTTTTACATGCCTTCCTTATTTATATTTTAGTGTTGAATTTCTTATAATTTATAACTAGACAGATAGATCGTGATCATGGAAAGATACAGTCTGTGCTTAAGTTAGAAAAAATTATAAGATTTATATTTTAATATTTAATTTTTTATAATTTATACCTAAGAAGATAGATCATGATCATAGATAGATATTATCTATGCTTAGATTAGGATAAATTATAATAATTAATCAAAATTATATTTATATTCTTTGATTATATGATCTAAATAGTCTATATCTGTGAGATGAGTCATGATTGTCTTAGATATGATCCATGCTCGGTAGAACAGGCTATATTAGAATTAGATCAAAGAAACATATATCTCATAAGATTGCATGTTGATAGTAGAAAGATTACATGAATCAATTATAAACTTGAATATTGAAAGATGGAACTAAAATCCTAGACAATCTCTTTTCTTATTTTTAATTAATTCTAAATCCTGATTAATTAATTATTTGCTCTCTTTTTTATTTTAATTTGCTAAATCTTAAGTAATTCTCTTTTTTTATTTATTTAAATTTTTATTTTAAGGATTAATTTAATTTTTTTATTTAAAATTGAATACAACTTAGTCTCCAATCCTCAAAAAAATCGACACCTGACTCACCACTATCCTACTTCATAGTAAAATCGAGTTTAATTTTTATTTGATGCTATAATGACAAGCAATCAGTGTTCCAAGAGGAGTTCATTGGAAGAGAATTTCATTCTCTCCTAGATATGTCAGAAATTCACTAGAAAGGTACTTACCCTCTCGATAAGATTGAAAAGTTTTAATACTCTTTCCAATTTGCTTTTCTATCTTATTATGGAATAGTTTAAATATTTCAAATGATTTCAACTTGTATTTCATCAAATAGATATATCCATACCTAGATAGATCATTAGTAAAAGTGATGAAGTAGAAATATTCATATCTAGCACTTGAGCTTATGGGTCCACATACATCAGTATGTACTAGACCCAGGAGTTCACTAGCTCATTTAACTTTTTCAATAAAATATGACTTGGTCATCTTACCAAGAAGATAGGACTCATAGGTTGGAACTGATTCTCAATCATTAACTTCAAAGATTTTCTCTTGAATCAACCTATTTATTTTATTCTTATTAATGTGATCTAGCCTATAGTGCCAAAGATAGACTTCAAATACATCATTTATTTTAGAACGTTTATCAAAAAATGGATCAATATTAATACACTGTGATATAATATAAATTCTATTATTTAATTATCCAATAAAAATCATAACATCATTCAAAATGATATTACAAAAATTTTTTATTTAAAATTCATAACTATTGTTGGCCAAAAGGCCTATAGAGATAATATTCAACAAAAAGCTTGGACAATAATGATATTCACAAAGAATAATATTATGAGAATTGATTACAAGGTTCATAATTCCTAAAGCTAGAATTGAAATTTATCTTTTATCTCCAACATTTAGGAATCTCTCATCTTCATCAAATCTCCTACCGAGCTATAAACCTAGCATCGAATTATAAATATGATAAGAGCTTTCGATATCTAATACCCAGATAGTAGTATCACATATCAAAAAATTATAAAAAGTTATCATATAATTATCTTGCCCAATAATTGCTTGCTTCTTCCTCGGTCTATTTGAATCCATGGAGGCAATGTACTAAAGACAGTTTCTCTTTTAGTGCCCCAGCTTCTTGCAGTAGAAGCACTCCACCTGGCTCTAGTTGGCTTGGGTTTCTTGGTTTGACCTTGTGCAGACATCCCAGCATGCTACTGCATCTTCTTATTCTTCTTGTTCTTGTTCTTCTTTCCTTTCACAAAGGATCAATGACTAGAAGAAGACCCCTCTCACTGCACTCACCAACTTCTTATGGAGCTGGTGATCCTTCTCAAAGTTCTGCAATAGCCCCAGCAAATCATGGTAGTTGATTGTAGGCTTTGTCATTCTAAAATGAGTAAAGAAGGAGAGAAAGGACTTGAGCAAAGAGTTCAGTATTGCATCTTTTCCAAGCTACTCATGCAAGAAAAAGCTGAGCTTACTCAAGTGCTCAATCATCTCGATCATGTACAATACATGATTGGTGACTGACGCCCCATCCCTCATCCAAGCATTGAAAATAGCACAACTAGTCTTGTACCTCTCAATATCATCAAGCATGCCAAAGGACTCGTTCAATATTTGAAGCATGTCCTATGGCTAAGCATTCTCGAATCTACGATTAAACTCATAGCTCATAGTTGCCAGCATAATACAGCAAACAATGGTATAGTTGTTATGCCACTTCTAATTAGTGTCTCAAACCATCCCTCTAATGTTCGTAGTTGGCTTCTTGGCTGCCGGATCTGTCAAGATGTACAAAATCCATTCATGCTCCAGGACTATCTTCAACTTTCAATACCAGCTATTGAAGTTGGATCCCATTAGTTTATCATTGTCTAACAATGATTGGAGTGATAAGGTAGTGGCCATTGCTACAACAAAAGGAAAACCAAAACCTAATTAGTATATGAATTATATAGCCTAAAAATTTAGACTTTAGTCTAAAGGTTCTTCTACTATTTTATACGAATTGATAGCCTCTACCTCCAATTCAAGAAATTATCTTAATTTCTTAGTGGATACTAGAATCCACACAGACTACACACAAGCCTAACTTTGGCTGATCAACCCATGTGTATCTGTGGATAGGTTCTTAGCCAATTATTTCTCTAAACAACTTTTTGTAATTTAATTTTGTCCCAGAAACCTAATCAACAGATTTTGGCCTCCACTGAAAAGATCTGGTTAGGTCCAACCATTAACATGATAATATTTGGTGTATCTAACCAACGAATGATTAGGCCCGACTTTGGTTAGCCAATCTAACCATCATTAGAAAGATAGCCAAATCATCATATTATGAATGATAATTTCATTAATTAATAAGCACCAGGCCTTTGGGCCTCTAATGATTATTAAACTAATAGGACCTAACAATTATCACCATAACTATTTTATCACCATAACTATTTTATTTTAAGGACCTAACAATTTTAGAGGATTTGGTTAACTCATTTTTAAGAAGAAGATAAAAGGTTAACCAACTAATCACGATCCTCCAACACTGACTTCACCAAGTCAGATCAACGAAAACCTGATTCAAGCCAGTCTTAGGAGCACCTAAATTAGTCATACTGATTTATCTAACTGATATGCATGAGCTCAAATCACCAAGCGATCTAATCAAAATTTAATTGACCTTGTTGGTCAGGTAAGTACGATCAATGGAAGGGATATGCTATTAACTCGTCAAAGATTGAATTAGTATGAGTAGTTTCTAATTAAAAATTACTAGTCTAGAATGCCAAACTTATCTTAGACACCAACCGATTAATTAGTTTCAATTTGATCAATCTAGTAATTTTGGACTTGACCACAGAGCCATGAATCAAGTTCATTTAGCTCTTATTAAATATATGGACTTGACCAACTACAACTATTAAAATGAAATCTAAAGTGTCCTTGACCTAATCTAAATTAATATTTGAATAGATTTGATCAATTACTCTAATTAGGTTCATTCTTTAATCTAACCTTAGGTCTAACCCAATTATTGGATCTAATTCATCTAACCTAATAACCCAAATTTTATGCATATATCTTAGGATCTTTAATTCATAATTCTAGATCCTAATTTATAATACTTAATTCTTAATTAAATTTTGGACTGATGGATTAGGGTTCAATATTTTAAAAATAATTTTAAATTTTGAAAAAAAATTATAATCTAGTACCATCCACTAAATGGTTTGACTTATTTCAAAAATGAGTTGGCTCATTTCATAAAAAGCTACTAGTTGTAGGTTTGTTTAAAATACATAAAATAAAATCATAAATCTAGTTTAGATCTAATCTAACATATTCATGATTAAAATATAGATTGAAATAATTTCAATAAGCTTCTTTTACTTTTCATTTTTATGGAATATAATCGCAGCAACATCCCTACACGCCATAGGAGAACCCCATCGAATAGAAGAAGATGGCCTTTAAACCATGCTTTTCTCCTATGACCAGATGGCCATGGTAACCAACCTAATCTAGTTACTTGTTACTCAGGTATAAAACATATCTAATATGCTAACTTTTAGATTTAAAAGCATATACATCACATTATACTACCTAGTGCTCTAATACCACTAAAAGAAAAACCGTAGAGTTTCTAGCTTTAATTTCAAAAATATTTTTCAAAAAACATGTAGCAGAATTTAAAAATTATTCTAATTAATTTTATAAGATAGTGATCTGATCAATAAAATCCTACATCTAGAATCATAATGTGACATATATGGATGAATAAAAGTCCAAAAATGAAACTGTAGGCAGAAAATCATATTTACCACTATTTGTGTTCACAACACGATACCTTTGCATGGGTAGTCGATTGTCATAATTGATATATTGTTAGGGAGGTTCTCTCATCATAATGTAGCCATACATAACGTCTGGCCTCTATGGATCATCCACATGAGGTCTCTGGTGCCGATCGGCTCCTCCCAAATGCTAGTTTAATGCTGGAATCCTCGACAGCTGATGTAGACCAAATTGGTTTGATCTCCCTCCACTGAATTTTTAGATGCTCTAGAAAACCAAAAGATAAAATAGAGAGGATGAGGAAGCTCTTCTAAAAATTTTGTGTATTTATGATACTCACAACTCACAAAATCTCCTCCCGAACCCTAGGCTAAAACCCTAGGACAACACTCACCCAAAACCTTGCTTCTCTCTAAAATTTTTTTCTCTTGGGAATATTTTTGACTTTTCTCTCATGCACCAAATAGTTCATGCACAAAGGACTCTCTTACTCTCTCTAGATGTGTGCACACCCTAGTGAAAGCCTCTTTTTATTTGTCCTAAAGAGATGTGGACAATGCATGGAGGGATAAGGATAGGTGGTTGCCCATTCAAAATTAAAACTTCATTTGAATTCAAAAGGCAAACGACCAAGACTTATCCATTGGGGCATGAGAAGCCAAAGAATGCACCCTCTTGTGTGTGAAAAAGACTTCATGAGAATCTAATTCTAGGGAGAAAGGAATGGGTGCAAGTCAAGGTTGGCGCTAGGGAGAAGACTAGTCAAAATAGTCTTCATGTCTTATCCAATTGAAACCCAATCCAAACTAATTTGGCTAGGCCCAAATAGATGAAAATAAATTCAACTAATTTAAGTTTAAATTAACTCAATAAAATTTTACTTAAATTAAAAATTAATTAAGTCCAACTCCTGATCAAATCAGGGAACAAACCTCCTCGACGATTAGGTCATCACATAACCTAATCAGGTCAAACCCAATTGAATCCAATTCAATTAGACTTGATCCAAAACTCATCACTCAATTAAATTGAGTAAATTAGTAATTAAATTATTAATTAAATCTTTCATAAATATGAAGTCCAAATCTGGTTGGTGTCTGGGCAATAGAGTCCCATTTATGTGAAACTCTTGATCAAAGAGTCCCAAACTAGTGGGACTCTTGATCTCGGTATCCCAAATAGGTGGAACTCATAATTACAGAATCTCAGACTAGTAGAAACTCAATCATAGAGTCCTAGATAAGTAAAACTCAGAGTTTCAATATAGTAGGACTCTTTATCATAGAGTTTCGGTCTAGTAGGACTCTTGATCATAGAGTTCCAGTCCAATGGAACTCTTCATCAGCCATCAGATCAGGTAGAAACTTGTAATGTATGTGACCCCATAGTTTTGAATGCAAGCCGATAGTATAGAAATCAATTTCTAAACCAATCGATGTGACCATTTAGTAATGATACTTGATGTCCGGATAGGTTGAATAGTCGTAATTGCAATATTTAGAACCTACTCGAATATGGTTATCATAAAATTCATCCCTTTGATCTCTATGTTTAGGATGACTCAGAGTTAAACAGTCAACTCTAAAAAGTACATCCATATTATGTCTTAACGCAATCAGTCCTATGACTCCTAATAAGGACTATACTAGCCAAGGCTTAGCAAAATTAAAACATAATTTAATACAACTCCTAAAATTCTGAGTGGTCAATCCCATCTTGATTCACATATCAATTCCTCAAGTACATGACTGTGTCTAGAAATCTTTCATCATTGAATTAAAAATTCATATAGTCTGACACCAAAGTATAGTGAGTTGCTTGGAAGTCACCATGATGATCTCAGATCAGAGGAACACTTATATCCACATCCCTTCGGAGCAAATCTTGATAGTAGAAAGCTCTAGAGTTAGTCATATTAGTGCAGATGTATCTCTACATCTCACCTACATGCCATATCAGTATCTCCATACTTCATGATTAAGAGGATAACCAATCCATATGGCATACAATGATCTATACTCGATAAACATTATTGTTCTTGATAACAACGTATTATTTGGTTGCAAACAAATTTAACGACTAAATAATAAATTCTCTTTTATCAATTCTAAATAGTCCTAAGGATTTCATCACAGCACCCGAGTTCATTAGAAGATGCAAATAATTTATGATGAAAAAGCTAAAATAATAATTTATTTTTTTATAATTCATATACAAATAGAAGAAATGGCTCAACCATCAATAGGATGATGATTGACTTTGGGACACAATTTTCAACACTCCATTTTTGCTGGCCAGAAAACTAACTTGATCGTCGGAGGGTCCATGTTGGAGCCATCCATCTCTAGCCTAGACTTTATCTTGCACTTTTTTTTGGTGAAATCATCATTACTGACACTAGGTATGATTTTGATGAGTAACAAAATATTTGAGTCTATTTTGGATACTAACATTTTAGTTGAAGTGTTTAAAACAAAGTTCAAGAAAACAGGAACCCACTTCAATGATGCTCCATGTTTTGATTAAAAGAACCAGAAAAAAGGAGCAAAAAGAGGTCAAGCCAAACACTTTCAAGAAATATTGGGTCATGAACAAGCTCAAATAAAGTTTAAAGATGGATTTGGTATGGTTTCAACATTTGACATAGTTCAGGAGTCGACTCCCGATTGGTAGGAGCCAACTCATAAGCTCAGGCAAGCACCAGGCTTAAAACAGAAGGCTTTAGTATGGACCTTATCACCAGAGTCGATCAGGAGTCAACCATGAGTCGACTTATGGGGGAGTCAACTCAAGGAAAGTAAGAGTCGACTCATGTCTCAGAAAAGATACCAGTCCAAGAATAGAATGCATAATTTTTCATCCTATGATTGGAGTCGACTCACGAAGTCCAGGAGTCGACTCCGACATGAAGAACTAGCACGAGAAAGAAATATAGAGAGTCAGAATTTTTCATCCTGCAGCTGGAGTCGACTCAATGCTTTGAAGAGTCAGCTCCTAAGTTTCTGACAGCCCCAAGTTTTTAGAACTATCCAGATTTTATTTTTCACCCTCTAAATGGCTTTTTTGATGTTCCGACGGCTACAAACCAATTTTTGAATCTCTTAACTTGGATTAGAAGGATTCTAAGATCAGATTAAGGCTGGAAAACTCAAGATATAAAAATAAGGAAGTAAAAACCTTCAGCAACCTTTCAAAAATCTGTGCAGTCCAAACAGTGAGCCTTAAAGAGCCTTCATTGCTGTTCAACCACTCAACCAGCTATGCAATCAAGGCATTCTCAAGTGAAGGAAGGGACCATTCATTGCTAAAGCCCTCCAACAACTCAGCTTATGCATTAAAGCATCGAATCTACTCTTCAAGAAGTTTGTTTCACTTTAAATTTTTGTACTTCAAAATTTTTGTATTTCAAGTTTCAAAAGGATTGAAACTTAGGGGATAGGCACATCCAAGTCTTGAATTAGATTTATATAAGCCTAGGAGTGGCTTGGTGTTAGATTTTGATTGGTTGGCCAGCAAAACCAACTAGATTTAGGTTGTAAGCTCGGTGAAAATAATCTTACTGTAATCTTGGAGATTATAGTGGAATTCTCAAGTCGAGTGCTTAAGGAGTGGACGTAGGTGTTCGATTTGACACTGAACCACTATAAAAATTTTGAATTTTTGTGTATGTGATTCTTTTCTTTAGTTACTATTATTTTCTACATATTTAAATTATTGCATTTTCAGCATATCAATATTTAAGTTCTATATATACAACTCACCCCACTCTTGGGTTCTTCGTGGCAACAAGGGGTATCAAAGTAGGTGCTCTCATATTATTTGTTGTTCATTTGATTTAGAGTAATCGATTAAAATGACAACCTAATTGAATGTCTCCCTAATGGAAGGAAAGTCCACAAATAGGCCATCTTTGTTTAAAGGTTGCAACTACAGATATTGGAAGGCATGCATGTGCATATTTATTCAAGCACTTGATTATGACATATGAATTATCATAATTAATGGACCACACACATCCTGTTGCCTAGATGAAAAATCTAAGAGGGGGGGTGAATTAGATTTTCAAAATTTAAAATAGATATATGTGGTGATTAAAAATTAAATCCTGAGTGAATCAAATGTGAGAGCAAATAAAAGACACAAGCTAGAGCACACACAAAAGCAAGAGGATTTTATAGTGGTTCGGTGCACTCCCAGCACCTACATTCACTCCCTAAGCAAATTCTTGAGCATTTCACTGTAATCCCTCAAGATTACAGTCGGATAGTTTTTTTGGGCTCACTATCCAATAATCCAGATGAAATTTTCCTAGGTTCACCAACCACAATCCTTACAAGAATCAGATAAATCAATCTAAATAAACAAAAGGAGAGAAAAATCTTAAAACCCAAGTTTCAGCCCCTACTGAAACCAAATAAATGGAAAGGGGAAAGAAAATATTTCAACTCAAAAGGCCCCTTCGAATGAGCAAAAAAGTTGTTCTTATAGTTTGTTGAAAGCCTCTTTGAATCCATGGAGTTAATGCACTTTAGGATTCTTCAATGCTTAAGAGAATAGATTGATTGAAGATGGGAATTTTTGTTCAAGAATAGAGCATATTTTTTTTTCTCTCATTTTTTTTAGATTGATCATGAATAAGCCTTCTTCCTTTTATATCTACAGCATTTCCTCTTTTCTGGTGATGATTGGAGCTCAGAAAAAGCAAAATCTGAATGTTGGAGAGCAGCAATTAGTCGTTAGAGTCAAAAAAATTTGATCTAGAATGTTCCGTCAAAAGTTTTCATTGAGTCTCGAGACCACTCGATTTGTCTCAAGATGTCTAACCTAGTTACGGGGCCTCTCGATTTGAACAGGAGAGCTCTCGCCTTCAGTCTAATGAAAAATCATCTTTCTAGAAAAAATGGCTCATCTAAGATTGAGATCTCTTAATTCTGAATGAGATGTCTCATGGGGACCGCTAGATCTCTCGAAAATCCTATGAGATCCCTCGCTCTTAGGATACAGAAACTAAATTTCTATTATCTGAGATTGAGAGCTCTCGAGATTTTCTTAAGACCTTTTGAAACCATGCCAGAATAGTGCTTGGGGCATACCAATCCATTCGAGAGCTCTTAAAAAAATTTTGAGACATCTTGAAGACTGCTCCAAGATGATTTTAAGAGAATTTTTGCTCTGTACAAGAAAATTTGAATTTTGATTAATTTTCACATAATGTCTTTCTTATTTTGATCAAAGAGTTCTCTTTCTTCTGATATTAGAATATTTAAAATAAAATATATTAGTAATTATTTGCTATATTGCTTGGTCATCATCAAAATCACTTAGGAGGTTCAACAATCTCCCTCTTTTTGATGGTGACAAAACATTAAGCAATCTATAAAATGATTATAAAAAATATGAATGTCATAAACTAATGAATGTAAAGTTTTTATCCTAAAGCTCCCCTTTAATGTATGCTCTCATGAAATAAATTTGATTTGAATAATCATTCTCCCCCTTAATGTATGCTCTTATGAAATCAATGAATAAGATTTGGATTTGATCAATTCAAACAATTCATTTTCTAAAAATTTCCCTTTTTTGTATTTTAGTTTGAATTGATTATATATTTGCATATTTTTTTCATAATATTTCTCTCTCTTTTTGTCATCATCAAAATCACAACAATGAAAGGATCATAAAAAAGATAAAGAAGGTAAGAATATAAAAAGGATTGATTCCATTTCAAAATTTAATACTACATAGTTAGAGGTGTATGTTGGTTTACAAAAACTGAATCTCATACCAATATACCTAAATCAAAAGTTAAAACAAAAGAAAAACTAGATCTAGTCCTCATTAGAGAGGAACTCAATGATGGGTTTAGATGAAGATTTGGGTCTAGTTGAGGATAATTGAGGAGCAGGTCCAGGAGATGGTGATGGTCTAGAAGAAGATGATGGTCCAAAATAAGAAAAAGCCATACTCAAAATTTGTGTAGAGTGGAAATGAGGACTTTAACTATGGTGCATTGAACAATGATATTCTCTTCATGTCTCTGTGCAGTCCTGACATTGTTGGATAGGAGTAGTTCAATATAAGCTGATGTTTTATGCTGCTCCTCCAAAATTTCTAACTTTTGAGATAGTCCACTAATTTATTGACTAAGCATTTCTGTTTGATCCTTAGTGGATATCCTTTGCTCTTCAATGCTTACTAAAAGTTGATGCCTCAAACTGGATGGTATATCCATAAATCTTTCAGATACTTTCTGAACCACTTCTTGTACCACCCTTTAAACTAACAGATCTTGATCAAAAGCTGGAAAAGGAACTGGAGCAGGACAAGAAGGCACCTAAGGAAAGTGTAGAGACCTTGGTGTAGTTAAGGAGGGTCCAGCAGATGGTGATGCTGGAGGGAGTGGAGATCTATGTTCTTTAGGCTCGATTGTAGCACGTTCATCTGCCCTCGCCCATTTATCATCCTTCTTTATAAATTTTATCTAGTTCAATGTTCCCTCATTGATGTAGACTGTGTGAGCCTGCTTTTTGAAATCTTCACCTTCTAGATTAACTTGAAAGTCCTTAAAAATTAAGGTGAAAATCATTCCATAGGGTAAACATGCCTTGCTCTTGCTAGCTGTATCCTTCAGTTGTTGTAGCATGAGAGAGAAAAAATTGATGGGCATTCTAGTCACCATAAAGAACATGACTTCAAGTTCTCTTTTTTTCAACCCAGTCATGACTTCCAACTTTAGAAAAAATAATATGACTAACAAAGGATAGCAGTAATCTCATTTCGATCGAAAGAAGATGTGAAACAAGTTGAAGATTTTCATCAACCTCTTTTCTTTCTAAGACACACTTAAGGGCTTCAGTTTTATCAAATAAGTTTAGGTTACTAATCCCAGCCCTGGGTACTTCAAGGAGTTTCCCTATTTTTATCTCATCTAAAGAAATATGCACTCCTTTCACAACAAATTCCACCTTCGACCTATGCTCAAAACTAATGTGGTAAAAAAATTCTCTTATTAAGTCTGGATAAATGTTTGCCTCTACGGTACAGAGTTTTCTCTAAGCTTGCTATCGGATCCAGGATCTAATATGGAAGTGCTCCCGATCAAGGTAAGCGATGTCCACATAGTGGCCCATTGGAACTATCCTAGTAGCAACAAAAAGCTGGGCATGAGATGACGAAGCAAATGTAGATGATTGAGCCATGTCGCACTGTCGTTTATCACTAGCTTCAGTCGATGGCATGATGGAGGATCTTTGAGCGGTGAGCGATTTCTTCTTTGGAGCCATTGAGGGCCAAGGTTTGGAGTGAATGTACAAGAGAGGGTGATTTGAAGGGTTTTTGAGGAAAGAAGAAGAGTTTTGGAGAGAATGGAGGAGAGGTCTCGGACGAGTGGAATGAATGAATGGAATAGGGACCTCTCGTAGAGCGATTTTAAATAGAGGGCTTGCAAGAATCGAGAGCTCTTATCTTAACGATGAGACATCTCAAAAATTTTAAGAGCTCTTGCATTTAGTGCGAGAGGCGTCAAAATCCAGTCAAGAGGTCTCGTGGAAAACCTGAGACTTCTCAAGCACATGAGAAAAAAATTAGAATATAGGAGGAATTTCAAGCCGATTTTTCTTGAATTTTTAGGATGGGAAAAGGGGTGTTAGGAATGATGGAAGGAGGTCAAAAATGATCTAATAAATTTAAGATTAAGCATTATTAAGGAGGATCATAAATACCAAGTTCACACCAGATTTTTGAGAATCTATCTTCATTTAGAGGTTTTGTAAAAATGTCAGCTAGTTGATCTTTAGTTGTGATAAATTCAAGCATAATGTTATTATTTTATATGTGATCTCTAATGAAATAATGTCTAATTTCAATGTGTTTAGTTTTTGAATGTTGAATGGGATTTTTTATCAGGTTTATAGTACCAGTGTTGTCATATCTAATAGAAATTTTATTTTGCTTAATTCTAAAGTCTTCGAGTTGCTGCTTGATCCAAAGTATTTGAGCACAACAACTCTCCGCAGTAACATATTCGACCTCAGCCGTTGATAGTGCTACAAAATTTTGCTTTTTGCTATACCAAAAGATTAAGTTCAACCCTAAAAATTGGCAAGTGCTACTGGTACTCTTTCTATTAATTCTGCATCCTCTATAGTCTGCATCAGTGTATCCAATCAATTCAATGGAGGATTATTTTGAGTACCAAAGTCCTAAGTTATATATGTAAATTAAATATCTAAAAGTTCTCTTAACAGTTAGTAAGTGTGATTCTTTAAGGTTAGATTGAAATCTTGCACATATGCATAAACTAAACAGTATATTAGGTCTACTTGTAGTTAAATAAAGTAGGGATCCTATCATACCTCTATAGAGCTTTTCATTCACATTCTTACCATTCTTGTCTTTATCAAGTTTGCATGAGGGGCTCATGGAAGTGCCGATTTCTTTTCCATTTTTCATGCCAAACTTCTTTAGCATCTCCTTGATGTACTTTGTTTGGCTGATGAAGATGCCTTCCTTTGATTATTTGATTTGTAGTCCAAGAAAGAAGTTCAGCTCCTCTATCATGCTCATTTTGAATTTATCCTGCATCAACTTGGCAAACTCTTGATAAAGAATTTCATTAGTAGCTCCAAATATGATGTCATCCACATATATTTAAACCACAAGAAGGTCATTATTTTTTTTTTAAAATAGAGTGGTGTCAACACTTTCTCTAATAAAACTATTATGTAGTAAAAATTTGCTCAATCTTTCATACCATGCTCTAGGTGCTTGCTTAAGTCTATAAAGAGCTTTGTTTAATTTATACACATGGTTGGGAAGTGAGTGATTTTGAAAACTAGGAGGTTGTTCTACAAAAACTTCTTCAGCAATATAATCATTCAAAAAGACACTTTTCACATCCATTTGAAATAGTTTAAAATTCATGTAACAAGCAAAAGCAAGCAACAAGCTAATTGCCTCTAATCTTGCTATAGGTGCATATATTTCATCAAAGTCAATTTCTTCTTCTTGATTATATCCCTTAGCAACTAGTCTAGTTTTATTTCTTACAATATTATCATATTTATCCAATTTATTCTTAAATACCCATTTTATGTCGATTATTAAATGGTCAATGGGTCTATTTACAAGAGTCCATATATTGTTTCTTTCAAATTGGTTTAGTTCATCTTGCATGGCTAGCATCCAATTAGGATCTTGTTCAGCATCTTCTATATTTTTAGGTCCTATTTGAGAAACAAATGAAAGATAATCAAATATATCCTTAAAAGAGAATCTAGTTCTTATCCTTGTGAAGGATCACCTAATATCAATTCTTTTGGATGATTATATGCATACCTCCACTCCTTGGAAAGATCCCTATGATCATCGGTTGCTTCATTCTCACCATTGGCTTTATTCCAAGATTGTTGTAGATTTTTCTTTGTCTTGAACATTATTGTCCTTCATGTTTTCATCCTTCATTTCATCTTCAAGAATTCTTGTATGATCATCAAAAGCATCTTTCTTTTTCAAAGATTGGTTGTTACCTTCATCAAAAATGATATGAATAGATTCTTCAACAACCAAAGAGTGTTTGTTGAAAACTCTATATGCTTTGCTAGATGTAGAATATCCGAGGAATATACACTCATCTGCCTTAGCATCGAATTTACCTAGATTATCTTTACCATTATTATGAATAAAACATTTGCAACTAAAAGCATAAAAATAATTAATGTTAGATCTTTTTTCTTTCTAAAGCTCATAGGGGGTTTTCTTTAAAATCGGATGAATAGAAACTCTATTTAGGATGTAATATGTTGTGTTAATGGCTTCAACCCAAAAATATTTGGGTAGATTTTCTTCACACAACATGGTACGGGCCATATCAACTAAGATTCTATTCTTTCTTTCAACAACTCTATTTTATTGAGGGATTCTAGGTGCAGAAAAATTATATTCAATGCCATGTTCATTACAAAATTCTTTAAAGTATTTTTTTTCAAATTTTGTGCCATGATCACTATGGATACATACCACAGTAGAGTTCTTTTTATTTGTAATTTTCTTGTAAAACTTTGAAAACATTGAAAATGTTCATCTTTGTGAGCCAAAAACAAAACCCAAGTGAAATAAGAATAATCATCAACAATTACTAGACCATATTTCTTTCCTCCTAGGCTTATGGTCCTAGTAGGTCCAAACAAGTCCATATGGATTAATTCAAGGGGCCTAAAAGTTGAAATCACATTTTTGGATTTGAAAATCCCCCTAGTTTATTTTCCAAATTGGCAAGCATCACAAATATGATCAATTTTGAAATCTAGTTTTGGTAGCCCCTTAACTAAGTCCTTATTATGTAATTTATAAAGAGTATGCATTATGATCTAACCTACGGTGCCAAAGTCAACTAGTTTTCTTTATATTAGCATTCATTGCAACTAAGCATTGGCCACTCTTCATGGCAATTTCATCAAGGTTTACCATGTAGATGTTGCCACACCTAAATCCGATGAATTTTAAACTATCATCCAAGGAACTAGATACTTTGCACAAAGAAGATTTGAAAGAAACTTTAAGACCTTTATCACAAAGTTGACTAATACTAAGCAATTTATGTTTTAAGTTATCAACTAACAATACATTATCTATAAAAGTGGTAGGAGTAATCTGAATTTTACCATAGCCAACAATTTTGCCTTTACCGTTATCGCCAAAGGTGACTACTCCCCGATCCTTTCTTTCAAGGATGACAAATTGTTGCTTATCACCCGACATATGCTTTAAGCTGTTGCTATCTAAGTACCACAACCTTTTTGATCCTTGGGCTGCAAAGCATTCCTGCACAAATAATCAAGTTATGGTTTTAGGTATCCAAGTCTTCTTAGGTCTTTTAGAATTAGTAGACATGGTTCCTTTTGGAATCCAAATCTTTTTAATAGTTTTTCTATTGAACTTAGAAGTATTACATTCAAATGCTTTGTGTCCTACCTTTTTACATCTAAAGTAGATGATGTGAGAGTTGCTAATTGAAGTGTGTGCAATGAAGAAATTTTTTAAAAACTTAGTTTTATCTTTAGGTTTATATCCTAGTCTGGCTTTATCATAGACTCCTCTTTGATTATCTAAGATCATTTGCAATTATTCTAAACTATAAGTGAATTTATCAACTAAAGACCTTAATTTATCCAATTCATCCTTTAGAATTTTGTTCTCTTCTTTTAATTTGTTGTTGCGACTAATTACCTCATCCTTTTTCTTCAAAAGTATTTGAGTCATTTTCTTAAGACTTTTATTTTTTATGCTAATCTTTTTGAATTCTTTCATTAAGTCATAAAAAGCATCTTGAAGTTTATCAAAGATAAAATATGAATAAAGAGTGGAGGATACCTCATCATCTTGTACCATGAAATACAAGTTTGCTTTATTTTTATCTTCTTCCTCTGAGCTTGACTCATCATTGTCGCTCCAAGTTGCTATCATGGCTTTCTTTTTTGTTCTTTTTGGCCCTTTCTTCAACTGAGGACATTCAACCCTAAAATGTCCTGGCTTTTTGCATTCATACCAAGTGGGCTGATCCTTCTTTTTTTTTATTTCTTTCTTTCTACTAGCTTCTCCTCTAATGAAGCTCCTCTTCTTGAATCCTTATCTTTTTCTTTCCATAAATTTTTTAAATTTTCTAATCAACAGGGCCATGTCTTCATCATTTTCTTCATTGGTGGACAAATCATCTTCTTCTTCAGCAGCCATGGATTTCAGTGCTATTATTTTCTTCTTCTTGTTGTCTTCCTCATTGTGCCAACTCATGGCTAGCTCATGTATCATCAAGGATCCAATGAGCTTCTCTAAAGGTAATGTGTTCAGATCTTTTGCCTCCTAGATGGCTATTACCTTGGCTTCCCATATCCTAAGCAAAGACCTAAGAATCTTTCTCATCAATTCACTGTTAGTGTAAATTTTATCTAAACTTCTTAAATCATTTATGATATCAGTGAATCTTATGTATATGCTAGTGATAGATTCAGTGGGGTCCATTTTAAATAACTCATATTGGTGAACTAACATGTTAATTTTAGTTTCTTTTACTTGATTTGTCCCTTCATGCGTGACCTTAAGTCTATCCCAAATTATCTTTGCTGAATTGCAAGTGGAGATTCGGCTAAACTCGTTAGCATCAAGGGCATAATAGAGTACATTCATTGCCTTGGTATTTAATTGGATAAGTTTTTTTGTCCATTTCATCCCAATCCTTATCCAGCTCAGGAGTGGATGTGCCATTGACAATGATTGCGGGAGTGTGTGGACCATTGACAATAACACTCCATATGTCATAGTCAAGGGCTTGAATGAAAATACGCATGTGAATTTTTCAATAGGTATAGTTAGACCCATTGAAAAGAGGTGGCCTTTTTGTGGATTGCCCTTCGGCAAGTGAACCTCCTAGTTGGATTGACATGATCTTTATCTCTAGTTGATAAAATCAACAATTAGTAGAGAACCAAAGCTCTGATAGCAATTGTTGCTCAGATGAACAACCCAAGAGAGGGAATGAATTGAATTTTCAAAAATTTAAATAGATATGTGCGATAATTAAAGATGAAATCCTGAGTGAATCAAATATGAGAGCAAATAAAAGACAAGCTAGAGCACACACACAAGTAAGAGGATTTTATAGTGGTTTGGTGCACTCCCAGCACGTACGTCCACTTTCCAAGCAAACTCTTAGAAATTTTACTATAATTCATCAAGATTACAGTCAGATAGTTTTTTTAGACTCACTATCCAATAATCCAGTTGATTTTTCTCTAGGTTCACCAACCACAACTCTTATAACAATTAGATAAACCAATCTGAATAAACAAAAGAGGAGAAAAATCCCAAAATCCAAGTTTCAGCCCCTGTTAAAACCAAATACATGAAAAGAGAAAAGAAAATATTTCAACTCAAAAGGCCCCTTCAAATGAGCTGAATAGTTGTCCTTGAAGTTCGTTGAAAGCCTCTTTGAATCTATGGAGTTAATACACTTGAGGACTCTTCAATGCTTGAGAGAATAGATTGATTGAAGATGAAGATTTCTAATCAAGAATAGAGCGTGTTTTTCTTTTCTCTCATTTTTCTTAGATTGATCATGAATAAGCCTTCTTCCTTTTATATCTATAGCATTTTCTCTCTTCTGGTGATGATTGGAGCTCAGAAAAAGTGAAATATGAATATTGGAGAGTAGCAACTAGCCATTGAAGTCGAAAAAATTTGATCTAGAATGCTCCATCAAAAAGTTATCACCGAGTCTCGAGACCTCTTGGTTTGTCTCGAGACATCTCGTCAAGTTATAGAGCCTCTCAATTTGAGCAGGAGAGCTCTCACCTTTAGTCTCATAAAAAATTATCTTTCTAAAAAAAATGGCTTGCCTGAGATCGAGACCTCTCGATTCTGAACGAGACGTCTTGTAGGGACTGCAAGACGTCTTGTAGGGACTGCAAGACCTCTCGAAAATCCTGCGAGACCTCTCACTCTTAGGGCATAAAAATTAGATTTCTATCATCTGAGATTGAGAGCTCTCGAGATTCTCTTAAGACCTCTCAAAATCATGCTAGAACAGTGCTTAGGGCGTGCCAGTCCACTCAAGAGCTCTCGAAAAAATTTTGAAACATCACAAAGACTGCTCCAAGGTGATGTTGAGAGAATTTTCACTCTGTACAAGAAAATTTGAATTTTGATTGATTTCCACATAATGTCTTCCTTGTTTTGGTCAAAGAGCTTCCTTTTTTCTAACATTGAAATACTTAAAATAAAATATATTAGTAATCATTTGCTTTAATGTTTGGTCATCATCAAAATCACTTAATAGGTTCAATTAAATGCTAAAGCAATGAATGTGCTTTATTGCTCTCTTGATGCCAATAAATTTAATCAAATTTCTACTATTATTTCAGCCAAAGAAATATGAGATGGACTTGAGGTTATCCATGAGGGTACTAATCAAGTGAAGGAATCTAAAATTAATATGTTAATGCATAAGTATGAACTTTTCAAAATAAAATTAACCAGAAGTATTACTAAAATATTTACATGATTTATTGATATAATAAATAGACTTAAAAGTTTAGAAAAATCATATACTAATAGCGAACTTGTGAGGAAAATTCTTAGGTCTCTTCCTCGAAGTTGGGAGGTGAAGGTGATGGCTATACAAGAAGCTATGGATCTCAACACCTTATTCCTTGAAGAGCTTCTTGTTCTCTCATGACACATGAGTTAATCATGAAGCAAAACTTAGAAGATGAAGTTAAGAAGAAGAAAATGTGGCCCTCAAGTCCGTAGCAAAGAAAGAAGAAGAAAGTGAAGAGTTTGATGAAGGAGATGATGATGAAGAAACGGCTCTCCTAATCAAAAAACTTAGAAGATTTATAAGAAAAAAAGACCTCAAGAGAAGACCCTTCTCCAAAGGTGAATCTAGCAAAGATTGAGAAAAGGACAAAGACAAGGAGCAACCTATATGCTTTAAATGCAAGAAATCAGGTCATTTCAAGGTAGACTGCCCCCTATTGAAGAAATCCTCCAAGAAAGTAAAGAAGAGAGCAAGGATGGCAGCATAGAGTGATAGTGAAGAGTCAAGTTCAGATGAAGAAGGACAAAAAAAAGTAAATTTATGTCTCATGGCTCTAGGATGAGGTGACACTTGACACTCAATCTGAATTTATTTTTGATGAGTTACAAGAAGCATTTCATGAATTATATGATGATCTTAAAAAGTTAATCTTGAAAAATAAAAATCTAAAATCAATCAATCAAAATTTAATCAAAGAAAAGAGGAAATATTGAGAGTAAAAGAGCTTATCTCTGCAGAAAACTAGAACCTAAAGAAAGAACTTGAAAGATATAAATCTATAGTTAAAAAATTTACATTAAGTTCTAAAAAACTATAATTATTACTTAATAATCAAAAAACTATCTTTGACAAAGCAGGAATTGGTTTTAAAACTCAAAAGAAATAAAAATTTTTAAAGAATTTCTTTGTAAATGATGCATCTTAAACTTCACAAAAACTAATCTATTTTTGCTATGGAAAATCTGGACACAAGTCTTATGTTTGCAATTTTAGAAAAATGAAAAATAGTCCAAACATAAAAAAGGTATGGATTTTCAAAGGAACCATGGTTACTAACCCTAATGGATCCAAGATGACTTGGGTATCTAAAATCTCCACTTGATCTTTGATTGCAGGGGTGTCTTGCAGTCGATAGGAAGAAAGAAAAATGGTATCTTAATAGTGGCTGCTCAAGGCACATGATGAGTGAGAAAAAGCATTTTATCACTCTTGAAGCTAAGGAAGGAGGAATTATGACCTTTGGGGATAATGGTAAAGGACACATCATTGATAGTGGTAAAATATGTATCACTCCTTCTATCCTTATAGATAATATACTTTTAATAGATAGATTAACGCATAACTTATTAAGTATAAGTCAACTTTGTGATAAAGGATTTAAAGTTATTTTTGAATCATTCATGTGCATTGTCACTAGTCTTATTGATAATAGTATAGCTCTTATTAGACATAGATATGAAAATATATACTTAGTAGATTTAGATGACTCTTCCACCAATAGAATCCAATGTTTAATTGTAATGAATGCTAAAATTAATGAAGATTGTTGGCTATGGAATCGTAGACTAGGACATGCTACCATGGATTTGATTTCTAAGCTAATCAAAAGAGATCTTGTAAAAGATTTGCCAAAATTTAATTTTAAAAAAATAAAATATATGATACGTGTTAATTAGAAAAATAAACTAGAAGCTCTTTCAAATAAAAGAATATTGTTTCAACTTCTAGACCTCTTGAACTATTTTACATGAATTTATTTGGACTAACTAGGACCACAAGCCTAGGTGGTAAGTAATATGGACTTATAATTGTAGATGATTTTTCAAGATTCATTTGGATTTTATTTTTGGCACAAAAGGATGAAGTATTTTCTGCATTTACTAAATTTTTTAAAAAAATTTTAAATGAAAAGAACCTCTCTATTGTTTGTATTAGAAGTGATCATGGAATGGAGTTTGAAAACCAATATTTTAAAATTTTTTGTAATGAAATGGAGATTGAACATAATTTTTTTGCTCCTAGAATACCTCAACAAAATAAAATTATTGGAAGAAAAAATAGAATCCTAGAAGAAATGGCCCGAACTATATTGTGTGAAAGCCATCTCCCAAGATATTTTTGGGCTAAAGCTATCAATACAGCATGTTATGTTCTAAATAGAGCATTAATATGGCCGATATTAAAGAAAACTCCTTATAAACTATGAAAAAATAGAAAACAAAATATTAGTTACTTTTATATTTTTGGTTGCAAATGCTTTGTTCTAAATAATAGTAAAGATAACTTAGGCAAATTTGATGCAAAATTTAGAGAAGGCATTTTCTTAGGATATTGCATCTCTAGTAAAGCATATAGGATCTTTAACAAACTTTTTGTACACTAATTATTGAAGAATCTATACATATGGTATTTGATGAAACTAATAACTTACCTTTTAGAAAAGAGGATATAGCTGATGATGATGCAAGAATAATTGAGAACGGAGTGAAAGAAATTATACTTAAGGAATCAACTACTCAAGATAATGAAGAAGAGAAGGAATCTGAACCTAAAGATGAAAATCTTGATGATACTCAAACTCAGAGTCTACAAAAGGAATGGAGGTATGCTCTTGGCCATCCCAAAGATCAAATTATTAGTGATCCATCACAAGGAGTAAGAACTCGTGCATCTTTGAGAAATATTAATAACTATCTAGCATTTGTATCTCAAATTGAACCTAAAACTATAGAAGAAGCTAAAATTGATCCAAACTGGATAAATGCAATGCATGAAGAACTAAATCAATTTGAAAGAAATAAAGTTTGGATCCTAGTTAATAGACCAAATGATTATCCAGTGATTGAAACTAAATGGATATTTAGAAATAAATTAGATGAAAATGGGATAATCACTAGAAATAAAGCTAGATTAGTAGCCAAAGGATATTATCAAGAGGAAGGTATTGATTTTGATGATACTTTTGCCTCTATTGCTAGATTAGAGGCAGTTAGACTTCTACATACATTTGGATGCTTCATGAACTTCAAATTATACTAAATGGAT
This sequence comes from Cocos nucifera, assembly GCA_006176705.1. Classification (NCBI taxonomy): domain Eukaryota; kingdom Viridiplantae; phylum Streptophyta; class Magnoliopsida; order Arecales; family Arecaceae; genus Cocos; species Cocos nucifera. The sequence continues at coordinate 287,444 of QRFJ01001647.1, forward strand.
GTTAAAAGTATATTCTTAAATCGATACATAGCTGGGATAGTATATGTAGAACAACCATCCGGATTTGAAAGTCATGAATATCCTAATCATGTTTACAAATTGCATAAGACACTCTATGGTTTAAAATAAGCCCCGAGAGCATGGTATGGGAGATTAAGTAAATTTTTAATTGATAATGAATTCTCTAGAGAAAATTTTGATAAAACTCTATTTCTAAAGAAGCAAAATAAAGACTTACTGGTAGTACAAATTTATGTCGATGATATTATTATCAGTGCTTCTAATGAAAGTCTTTGCCAAGCTTATGCTGGGAGAGTTCCAGATGAGCATGATGGATGAACTGAACTTCTTCCTCAAACTCCAGATCAAGCAAAGTGATGAGGGCATCTTCATCAACCAAACAAAATAAACAAAGAAAATCTTGAAAAAGTTTGAAATGGATAACTCAAAAATGGGCACACCTATGATCCCCTCTTGCAAGCTTGATAAGAATGAAAAGGGTAAGAAAGTTGATACTAAAATATATAGAAGTATGATAGGATCATTGCTCTATCTTACTGCAAGTCGACCTAACATTATGTTTAGGATTTGTATGTGTGCTAGATATCAATCTGATCCTAGAGAATCTCATACTTTAGCTGTTAAAAGAATATTCAAAAATTTATTTAGAACACTTAATGTTGGACTTTGGTATGATAAATTATCTGATGTAAAACATGCAGGATTTCATGCATAGATTTCAAAATATTTTTGAAATAATACATAGTGGAAGACATAGATTAAATAGTTTAATCTACAATATGCATGTAATCAGATTACAAAATCCTATATCAAGGATCTATAACATGTTATGATGCAAAAATAAATTTAAAAATAAATTAATCATAAGTAGTATTAATCATATCAATACCTAGATCTAGAATAATTCTTGATCTAACCCTAGATCATATCTAGGTTACCAAGAGATCAAATCTCTTATCTTTACATGGGTTGAGAACTCCATAGTTGATTTCTATTATTGCTTTTAGAGCTGCATACACGTCTAACCTCTATAGGTGATCCACACAAACCTGCAATACAAATCGAAGGTTCGTCGAATAAAGATTTGCTCAAAGTGCTAGCTTCTCGTGGATCCTTCATAATGGTCAATCAAATATATATTCTATAGATCTCTTGGATACTACAAGAGATGAAGAATATGAAGAGGAATAAGAAAATAATCCAACCCTTAGATCTCCCATAAATCAAAAAATAAAATTTAAAAAAAATAAATCCTAAGAGAGACAAATCTTCTCCTCCAGGATATCAACGATTGATGTCCTAAAAACATCTCTATGCTAGGACAAGAGGAGACCTCCTCTAGATTTTTTCTATATTTCTAGATCTAAGATTTTTGATTTTATTCATATAAAATTCTCATAAAAATTAGAGAAGAAGGATTCTCCAAGAAACTCTAGGAGAAGATCTTTCTTCTCTTCTCCTTCTCTCATCAGGACATGATCAGATCATATCCAAAGATGATCACTATACTTCAACACCATGAAGCATGGATCCCCATGCCATCTCACTTTCTCTCTCATAGATTTTTGTCATAAAAAAATTATATATAAAATAAGAAGACAGAAATATAAAAAAAATACAAGAAAAGACAATCTTCTCTTACCTTGTCTTGATCAAGACATCATCATTTGATGTCCAAAAGAAAGAAACTACTCCAAGGAATTTGGTGCCTCATCCTCCCATGCCTAAACCCCATTTTCTTCTAATTTCTACCATGAAATCCCTCTTGTTTTTGGATGCCCACAACTCTTTTTAGGAGGCATCCCAAAAGAGATAGGAAGACTAGGTCAAACAACCTAGTCAAACATGGAATTTATGGGGCGTCCAACTCTTGGACGCCCCTCCTATTTTTTAGGTGTGAACAAAGAAAATCATGTAAGGAAAGAGAGGAATGGCACACAAAAATTAGAAGGGAGGGTGCCACAAAAATAGGGGGTGTGAGATGCTTTCCATAGGAAGAAAAGAAGAGTTTTAAGAGATCAAAACTCTATCTAATCTTTCTAAGTTTGACCTATTCAAACTAATTCCCAAAAACATCTGATGTGGGGTGTGGGAACCTCTTCTTAGGCATTAATTATTTCATGTAAACATCTAGAGTTAATTATGGGCATTGGCTTTATTAGGCACAAGAGAAAGAGAGAGGGTCCTAGTCCAACTAGGACTCTTGTTTAACTAGGTGAAAATAGGTTTGAACCTAATTTAAATTCTATTTAAACTAGATTAAATACAACCCAATTAAGGATGATCCTAGTCCAACTAGGAGCTTAATTAAATCAAATAAAATTAAGATTTAAATCTGATTTAGATCCTAAGTCAATTAGGTGCACCCAAGTCCTAGTCAAATAAGGAATTATTCCTTCTTGCAATTGGCTTATCCAATAAATCAACTAGACTTAATCTAATTAAGTCTAAAATAATTCTAATTGAATCTAATTCAATAAGACTTGATCTCAATCTGTTTGCTAAATCAAATTGAGTCAATTAGTAATTCAATTGCTAATCAATCATCCTGCAATACTTGCATTAGGTCAAACACTAATCATATTGATGGATTGCCCTTAGAACGATTCTCAATCATCGATTAACTATCTGATTAGGTTACAAACTCTAATGTGTGTGACCCCATGGTTTGAACCTAAGTGGGTAGTGTAAGAATCAATTTTTGTACCAATCAAAGTTATGATCTAGCAATGATTTCCAACATTCGGATAGGTCGAATGTATGCAAAGCAAAATTCTTAGAACCCCATGAAGGGGAAACCCTATTTCTTAAGTCAGGTTCGTTCAGATCTGATTGGATCAAGAGAAATATTTCAAAAAAAATTTTTCTTAGATCCAAATCAGATTTGAAACTTTTCAGATCTAATTTTATCAATCTGATAAAATAAAATAAATTAAATTAAATTAAATCTAATTTAATTATACCTTGTTATGGATAATCTTATTATTCTGTGATGATCTTGATGTTTGCCTGAGGTTCTGGATGTAGCCATGCAAGTGCCTGGCCTCTACCGATATCCACTCAGATAAGATCTAAAGATCTTCTCCTTCTCAATCCCTCCTCTAAAAATCAAATCTAGATCTGAGCTTGAAAGTCTTCAAAATGGCTTTTGAAGATCAAACATTGTCTCTTGCAGTAGTGTTGCCTTCTTCCTTTCCTATCGCCTTTCTCTTGCTCGAATCGCACCAAACTTATGCCCAAAAACTCTTGGACGTGGATAGGAGAGAAAAGATCTAAAGGTGGCATAGAGAGGGATGGAGAGAAGCCTTATGGCATGGGCAAAGGATAGAACCCCTTAATCCTAGGCGCAGACAGGATTTATATAGACCCTGCTGCACCATGCTACACCACATCATCCCAACCAATCATGGCTCTTTGTGCAATCAGATCTAAATCTGATTGGTGGGATGACATCATCTGACCTAATCAGATTAGAGTCCCTCACAAATCTCCTTAGGTGGTGCCAAGACTGATCAAAGAAGACTCTTTGGCACCACCCAAGTTGAAAGCATGAAGCAACATGGAGTCCCATCTATTTGGGACTCCAAGCATGATCCTCATGGGGTGCACGCCTCCCTAGGCATGCACCTTCTCCCTTTCTACTTTTTAGTAGGGGGACAAAGCCCCATGTTCTCTCCTATGGGTGCATGACACATGGGTAGATGTCTAAGTGTCAAAGGTCAACGTTTTACCAAAGTCAAAGGACAAGATTTAGCAGATGATGAAAAATGGCAGGTGTTGTCTCAAATTTATCTCATAAATTAAGACAACCCTTTTCTATCCTAGACAAGCTCCAGTTAGACCAAGTAAAGGTTCCTAAGTGAGTCCAAATACATTTGGCTCGGTCGAGACAAGCTTTAATGATTGTTGAAGGAGAACATTAGGCTCAATCATGTGCTAGCACGATTTTCTTGAACCTAATTGAATCTTATTCAAATCAATTGAACTAGGTTAGTCCAATTGATGATATCCAGATCCAAACTCTTGTTTGTATAATCCAGTTAGATTTAGTTTCATATGGCAATGGGATACATCGTGATCTCTATCATCAACATTATCAAAATACCATCCGATAGATCAGAACTTTTCTGATTCAGACAACTAGTATGATCGATCATCCAAATCATTCTAATTGCTCCCAAAATCCACCAGTGACATATAGTAGCATATGGTAGCAATCCATCAGAACTGGAAATGAATCTCTCAGTGTAGTTACCTATGTGATTAAGTTCCTCTATCTTGAGCCTTGATCGAATTAGGGTTAAGGTGATCTCATCAAACCCTAATTTTCATCATCTGAATTAATCATTCGACTCAAGTCCAACGTGAAAACCCTAATAGAAACTTTTTCTATTATTTCACTCTGCCATGGCCATGGGCTTATGGATTTGATTCTCATGATCATCATAGGACTGCTCCTCATCTACTGAGGTAGATAGATCCCCTATTGGTGCAATCCAATTCCTACAATAAACATGCTATAGCCAACATACACCTCAGAATTCTGAATGGCTAGGAGATCGAGTTATGGTATAGTCAAACTATAACACCCCACTGCAGCTTCAAGCCAGTCATCGATTAGAAGGTAGACTTCCTCATGACTGCTCGAGATGGTTACGCTTAGTGTCCTCATTCTCTAACGAGTATCTGTGCTCTTGCTCTGATATCTCTACACCATAGACTCAAGACTCATCTATCCTAAAGAAGTGATTGTACACCAACCTTCATTCTCATGATGATCCTATGGTCAGGAGCATTTTATGAGTTAATAATGAAAATTCATATCTTAAATTTTCAACTCTTGAAAATATGAACTATCATTACCATTAACTCAAGGAATGTATCACAGACACTTTCAAATATACATTGTGATAGAAAATAATCCATTTTATTATTTATAATTAAAACTATAATTTTGCCCTTAGATGTATATTACAAGTGTCAGCCAATTCTGGCTTCTAGGACACACATATCTAACAAACTCCCACTTGACCTAAAGCTAATTGGCTATAAATCTAAGTCCCATCTTCTCAAGATGGGTTTCGATCTTCTGTTGGCCCAACAGCTTTGTGAGTGGGTCTGCCACATTGTATGCAGAGTCGACTCTCTTGACCTCGACATAACCTTTCTCGAGGTAATCGTGGATGAGGTGATATCACTGCTCGATGTGCTTGGATTTTTGGTGAGACCTCGGCTCCTTAGCAAGGACTATGGCACCATTATTATCATAGTACAGAGGAATGGCATCATTCTGATCTCTACGATGAATTTCTTGTACTAGAATGCCTCTTTCGCAGCTTCTAATGCAGCGATGTATTTTGCTTCCATGGTGGAAGCTGCTATCACTATCTACTTGAAACTCTTCCAACTGACAGCACCACTATTACACATAAATAGACTCCTAAATGTTGACTTTCGATCATCTATATCGGACATAAAATCCAAGTCTATATACCCCTAGACTTGAAGTTCTCCATTACCAAAAACCAACAACATATCCTTAGTTCTTCTTAAGTACATAAGGATACATTTCACAGAAGTCCAGTATTCTTCATCTGGATTCGATTGATATCTGCTCGTGACACTCACAGCATGGGCTATATCAGGTCATGTACATAACATGGCATACATGAGGCTCCCTATTGCAGAAGTATAAGGAATCTTGCTCATGCATTCAATCACCTCAAGTATGTTGGGATACATTTTCTTGGAGAGATGAATGCCATGTCTAAAGGGTATTAATCCCCTCTTGGAGTTTTTCGTGCTAAACCTCTTTAGCACTTCCTCTATGTATATCTTCTGTGAAAGACCTAGCATCCTATTCGGTTTATCTCTATAGACTTTGATTTCTAGAATGAAAGATGCTTCTCCTAGATCTTTCATGGAGAATTCTTTAGATAACCATATTTTAACTATGGTCAACATGAAAATATCATTCCCAATAAGGAGGATATCATCCAAGTATAGTATGAGGAAGACAATAGCGCTCCCACTGATCTTTTTGAAAAATACATGGTTCCTCCTCATTTTTGATGAAATTAAATAATTTGATCACATCATTAAAATGAGTATTCTAGCTCCGAGATGCTTACTTAAGTCCATATATGGACCTTTGCAGCTTGCATACTTTGTGATCAGCATCACTAAATGTGAAACCTAGCGGCTGTACCATATAGATATCTTTCTCAAGGTATCCATTTAAGAACATCGTTTTTACGTCCATTTGCCATATTTTATAATTAAAATAGACTACAACAGCAAGCAATGTGCGGATGAATTTTAGCATAGCTACTAACGAAAAGATATCCTGATAGTCAATGCCTTCGCACTGACTATAACCTTTTGCCACTAATCTTGCTTTGAATGTCTCTACATTCCCATCTGCACCAATCTTTCTCTTATAGATCTATTTACATCCAATAGGTACTATACCTTCTGGTGGATCTACCAAGGTTCAGACTTGGTTTGAGTGCATCGAGTCAATTTCTGACTTCATTGCCTCTAACCATTTCTCGGAGTCAATATTTGATATCGCCTCGTCATAGGTCTTGGGATCACCATGAATCTCATTACCTATGAGAAATATTTCCTCTACTTCCTCTGAAATAGTACCTAAGTACCTCTCAGGGGGACGAAAAACTCTTTTCGATCTATGAGATGGAGGAGGTAGTGATTGTATTGGCTCAACCTAATTTGGTTCCATGGGGTCCTTAGCTTGTTGCTCTTGTGAGACTTTCTCCTCGAGCTTGATCTGCTTTCCAATGCCGCTATCTTGAATAAATTATTTTTTAAGAAAAATGGCATGCCGACTCACAATCATATTATGGTCTTTTAGAATGTAGAAAAAATATCCTAATGACTCTTTAGGATATCCTATAAATTGAGCTCTAAAGGACCTATAGTCTAACTTGTCTGCTTGTTGTCTTTTGACATGAGCCAGACAACCCCAAATTCTGAGATGACTCAGACTTGGTTTCTTACCATACCATATCTCATACGGTGTGGTAGAAATAATTTTAGAGAGAATCCTATTCAATAAATATATAGCAGTTAATAAACTATGTCATCAAAGAAAATCAGAAAGGTCTATGAAGCTCATCATGGATTGGACCATATCTAATAGGATCTGGTTCCTCCATTCTGAAACCTCATTGAGTTGAGGTGTTCCAGATGGAGTCCATTGAGGGACTATGCCATTTTGCTTGAGATAGTTCAGTAATTTTTGACTAAGATATTCACCTTCTTGATGTGATCAAAGAATCTTAATGAATTTTTTAGTTTGCTTTTCGACTTCATGTCTAAATTTCTTGAACTTTTCAAAGGCTTCAAACTTGTGTCACATAAGATACACACACCCATACCAAAATAAATCATCGGTAAAGATTATAAAGTAATCAAAATTGCCTCTAGCCGTTACATCAAACAGACCGCACACATCAGTATGTACTAGGACAAGTAGATCCATGGCCCCTTCCCTATGTCCTACAAAAGGGAGCTTAGTCATTTTACCATGAAAATATGATTCACAAATTGGATATGGCTCGAAAGTCAACAGACTCAATGGCCCAATTTTCTTCAATTTGTTAACCCTATTTTCTGCTATATGACCAAGCCTTAGGTGCCATAGATACCTAACATTTGGACTATCCCTGAATCCTTTTACAGCATTCACATTTTGCTTGATATTAAAGATAGATACATCAATATGTAACTGGAAGAGAGCTTTAATGAGGAAACCACTTGTAATTTTATTTCTTTCATAAAGAATATTACAACGGTCCTTAAGAAAACTAATTACATAGCTTTCTTGTGCTAAACATGAAACAGAAATTAAATTTCTACTTGCAGTAGGCACATAATAACAATTCCTAAGTACTAAATCTAAGCCAGACGGTAGTCGAAGAGGATAGGTTCCCATGACCATAGCAGCAACTCTTGCTCCATTTTCGACACGTAAGATCATCTCACCATCGCTCAGCCTCCTGCTATTTTCAAGATCCTGCATGGAAGTGCATAAATGGGCACTAGAATCAGAGTCAAGCACCCAACTGGATGCAGAAGAAACTGTAAGGCTAAATTCAATAACGAGCATACCTCCAGAAGGACCTATCTTCTTCTTATTCTTTAGGATGGCCAGCTATGTGGGGCAATTTCGATTCCAGTGGCCGTCAATATTACAATGAAAATACTTTTCTTTGTCAGCAGCCTTCTTCTTCAGCTCTACCTTCTTTTTCTTTCCACCTTCCACCTTCTACCTTTTCACAGACTTCTTCTTCTTTTTGAAAGACTTTCTCTTAAAAAAAGTCCATTTCATAGCAAGTACTAAGCCTTTACAACCTTTCATAGAAAGCTCAGCAATAACCAGCATATTCATAAGCTCGGTCAGAGTATTCTAAAGTTTATGCATATGATAGTTCATGATGAACTGCCCATATACATCAATCAAGGATTGCAGAATTATATCATTCTGCAGATCCTGATCTAACTTCACTCCGAGCTTCTCAAGCTCTTCTAAGTCCTTGATCATCATTAAACAATGATCTTGGACTGACTGCCCATCACGCATTTTAGCCTTAAATAGTCATTTAGTGACATGATATTTGGATGCACGACTTTGTTCACCAAACAACTCTTGCAGGTGAGCCAATATTTGGTGGGCAGTCTTGATATCTTCATGTTGGCACTGAAGTTCACCAGACATCGAACCCAACATGTAGTATTTGACCTTATTATCTTCATCCATCCATTTATCAAGAGATGCTCTCTATTCAACGGACGGACGGACTGGTAAGATGGGGTAGATCCTTGTCCAATACATGAGTTAACATTTTGGAATCCAAAATAATTTTGAAATTTTAGAGCCAATCCTTGTAATTGGATTCGGTCAATCTATAGGTGTCCAGGATATGAGCTAGTGGGTTGGATGCAAATATTTTTCTTTTTCCTATAGAGGGTCAAAGTTTCTAGTTAGATCCTGTAATTAAGACTTGATCAATTTATTTAAGGATTTGATTTTTAAACAAATTAGCTTCCACTATTTTCATCAAAATCCTACACTCTCTCTGTAGAGATGCAAAAATCTTCATGATTAATGATTTCTAGTAGGTGGTACAGTCCCACCAACTGACTCATCACCTCACCTAATAATTATTGGTGATGGGTTAGCCAATGAGTGAATAATTCTTGTCCAATGATTCTTTAATCATGGTGCACCCAGGCTTGGTCTCTAATTCATGAATCTCACCATGCCCAAAATATTGATCTACTCCTAGTTAAGTTAGACCCATCATTTGCATACATTTGATTCCTAATTGGATCTCTCACCATATCCAGAATATTGAGCCCAATCCATCCTCCAACCCATAGCATCCAATGCCTAATAGATATGGTTGCATCTTTATGATGCAACTGAACCACTGTGACCAGTTGAGAACAATCAACCCCAAAAAGGACCCGCATATCTACAATGGTGGAAGACCTTAGACTTAATCTTTTCTTAGAAAGATTTGATTTAGGTCTCTTTAAACTTGACTTGACATAGCCATAACCATTATGATTAACCTAGTAGCATGGGTTAATTTGGATTATTAGCCACCTTAGATCAGGACTATGCCGACAAATATGGCTAGGTAAGTGAGACTGATGGAAGGGATATACCATCTCGATAAGAATGCGTTCGAGTCGAGTAGCTCCCAATTAGAAATTAGTCGTTCGTATCTGCCGAACTTACCTTAGACACCATATTATTTAGCTAGAATCAATCGAATTAGCCTACAATCCAGACTCTAACCACTGAGCCTAATTAGGTCTTAACTTGATCGATCACTCATGTGACTCGATCATGACCTAGACTTAATCCTATAAGGTTGGTCAATTTAAGCACTCTTGATTCCATCTAACCGACTCTTGATTCGGTTTGATCAACCGCTAGACCTAATTGAGCTACCCAAGCATAAACTCAATTTTATGAATATGTCTTAGATCTGAAAATTTTTAATTGTAGACCTAATATATTTCATAATCTAAATTTTTAATTAAGTTTAGGGTTCATAAATAAAATATATAAATAAAATTCTAGGATTTCAAGATCAAGGATTTTGCAAAAAATAAGTTTTTGATTTTTGATTAAGGATGAACACGCAGCACCCCTACACATCATAAGAACATCCCATCGAATGGAAGGAGAGGGCCTTTAATCCCTTCTTTGTTCTTATGATCGAATGGCCAAGGAGAACATCTTAATCAAAAACATGATGAATCTACAAAACTAGTTAGATCTACATCAATATCACATATAAAAATTGATCTAACTTAAAAATATGTTTTGCATACATCTCATGTATCATATCATGCATGTTTTTATATCTAAATTATCTCATAAACATCAAAAAATAAAATTTAAATTTGATCATATCAAATTAAATTTATTCAAGACAACTTTGTAGGTCTATTGTACAACTAGTCTAAATATGCATAAATCATATCTCATATGAAGAAATAAATTTATTTTCTATTTTTTAGATCTAATTATAATATTTATAATATTAAAAATAGTAAATAAATAGATCTAAAAATTATAACTAATTAAATTAAAATTATGATTATGCTAGACTATACATTGAATAATTCTATTCCTAGTCTAGTCATGCATCTCATACATCTTAGATCTAAATTATTTATTTTGTTTTAATTTTTTATTTTAGATATAATCATATCTAATGTGACATCTAAAATTATCTAATTATTAGATCAAAAATATATTAAAATTAGATCTAATTAATTATGGAAACCTGGCTCTGATACCATTAAAGGAGAAATCCTATTTTTTGGGTCAGATTTTTTCAGATCTGATTGGATCAAGAAAAATATTTTAAAATTTTTTTCTCTTAGATCTAAATTAGATCTCAGACTCTTTAGATCTAATTTTATCAATCTAATAAAATAAAATAAATTAAATTACATTAAATCTAATTTAAATATACCTTATTATGGGTAATCCTATTATCCTGTGATGATCCCGATGTTTGCCTGAGGTTCTAGATATAAACATGCAAGTGTCTGGTCTCTACTAGTATCTACTTAAGCAGGATCTAGAGATCTTCTCCTTCTCAATCTCTCCTCCAAAAATCAAATCTGGATCTGATTTTGAAGGTCTTCAAAATGGCTTTTGAGGATCAGTCATTGTCTCTTGCAGCAGTGCTGCCTTCTTCTTTTCTTGTCGCCTTTCTCTTAGTCTGATCGCACCAAACTTGCATCCAAAAACTCTTGGATGTGGATAAGAGAGAGAGGATCTAAAGGTGGCATGGAGAGGGAGGGAGAGAATCCTTATGGCATGGGCAAAGGGTAGAAACTCTCAATCCTAGGCGTAGATAGGGTTTATATAGACCCTGCTGCGCCATGCAGTGCCACATCATCTCGGCAAATCATGGCTCTTTATCCAATCAGATCTAAATCTAATTGATGGGATGATATCATCTAATCTAATCAGATTAGAGTCCCTCACAAACCTCCTTAGGTGGTGCCAAGACTAGTCAAAGAAGACTCTTTGGCACCACCCAAGTTGAAAGCATGAAGCAACCTGGAGCCCATCTGTTTGGGACTCCAAGCGTGAAGGCATGCACCCCCTCCCTTTCTGCTTTTTAGCGGGGGGACAAAGCCACATGTTCTCTCCTATGGGTGCATGACACATGGGCAAATGTCTAAGTGTCAAAAGTCAATGTTTCACCAAAGTCAAAGGATAAGATTTAGCAGGTGACGAAAAATAGCATGTGTTGTCTCAAAATTATCTCATAATTAAGATAATCCTTTTCTGACCTAGACAAGCTTCAGTCAGACCAAGTAAAGATTTTTGAGTGAGCCCAAACACATTTGGCTCAGTAGAGACAAGCTTTAATGATTGTTGAAGGAGAATATTAGGCTCAATCGTGTGCTAGCATGATTTTCTTGAACCTAATTGAATCTTATTCAAATTAATTGAACTAGATTAGTTCAATTGATGATATCCAGATCCAAACCCTTATTTGTGTGATCTAGTTAGATTCAGTTTCATATGGTAATGGGATATATCGTGGTCTCTATCATCAATATTATCGAAACACCTTTCGATAGATCAAAATTTTTCAGATTCAGACAACTAGTATGATCGATCATCCAAATTATTCTAATTGCTCCCAAAATCCATCAGTGACACCTAGCAGCATATGGTGGCAACCCATTAGAACTAAAAATGAACCACTCGGTGTAGTTACTTATGTAATTAAGTTCCTCTATCTTGAGCCCTGATCGGATTAGGATTAAGGTGATCCCGTCAAACCCTAATTTTTGTCACATGAATTAATCATTCGACTCAAGTCCAATATGAAAACCCTAATAGAAACTCTTTATATTATTTCACATTGCTATGGCCATGGGCTTATGGGCATGATTCTCATGATCATCATAGGGTTGCACCTCATCTACCAAGGTAGATAGATCCCCAATTGGTGCAATCCAATTTCTACAATGAACATGCTATAGCCAACATACACCTTAGGGTTTTGAATGGCTAGGAGATCGAGTTATAGTATAGTCAAACTATAACACCCTCAAGGTGAACTATCGATGCAGCTCAGGTTAAAGAACTAGATACACCACTGCAGCTTCGAGCCAGTCATCGATGAGAAGGTAGACTTCCTCATGATTGCTCGAGGTGGTCTCAGTGCCCTCATTCTCTAACAAGTACCTGTACTCTCGCTCTGATGTCTCTATATCATAAACTCAAGACTCATCTATCCTAAAGAAGTGATCATACACCAACCTTCTGGATCAATCATCTATTAGATATGTGTGCGCTAGAAGCCAGAATTGGCTGACACTTGTTGTATACTTCTAAGAACAAAATTATAATTTTGATTATAAATAATAAAATAGATTATTTTCTATTATAATGTATATTTAGTGTTTGTGACACATTCCTTGAGTTTATGGTAATGATAATTCTTATTTTCAAGAGTTAAAAATTTAAGACAAGAATTTTTGTTATTAACTCATAAAATACATCCGACCATAGGATCATCATGAGGATGGTGATTGATCCGAAAGGTTGGTATATAATCACTTCTTTATAGTTGATAAGTCTTGAGTCTATGGTGTAGAGACACTGGAGCGAGAGTACAGGTACTCGTTAGAGAATGAGGGCACTGAGCATGACCACCTCGAGCAGTCATATAGAACTCTACCTTCTCATTAATGACTGGCTCGAAGCTATAGTGGTGTGTCTAGTTCTTTTACCTGAGATGCATCGACAGTTCACCTTAAGGGTGTTATTGTTTGACAATACCATGACTCAATCTTCTAGCCATTCAAAATTCTGAGGTATATGTTGGCTATAGCACGTTAATTGTAGAAATTGGATTGCACCAAGAGGGAATCTATCTACCTCGATAGATGAGGAGCAGCCCTATGATGATCATGAGAGTCAAGTCCATAAGCCCATGGCCATGGCAGAGTGAAATAATAGATGATTTTCTATTAAGATTTTCACATTGAACTTGAATCAAATGATTAAATCATATGATAGAAATTAGGGTTTGACGAGTTCATCTTAACCCTAATCTGATTGGGGTTCAAGATAGAAGAACTTAATAACACATGTAACTGCACCAAGAGGTTCATTTTTAATTTTGATGGATTGCCACCATATACTGCTAGGTGTCACTGGTGGATTTTGGGATCAATTAGAATGATTTGGATGATCGATCATTTTAGTTGTTTGAATCCAAAAAGTTCTGATCCATCAAAAGGTGTTTAGAAGATGTTGATGATAGAGATCATGACATATCTCATTATCATATAGAACTAAACCTAACTAGATCATACAAACAAGGATTTGGATCTGGATATCATCAATTGGACTAACCCAATTTAATTGATTTAAATTAGATTCAATTAGGTTCAAGAAAATCGTGCTAGCACACGATTGAGCCTAATATTCTCCTTCTACAATCATTAAAGGTTATCTCGACTGAGTCAAATGTATTTATGCTCACTCAAGTACCTTTAATTGGTCTGACTAGAGCTTGTCTAGATTAGAAAAGGGTTGTCTTAATTTATGAGATAAATTTGAGATGACACCTACCATTTTTCATCACCTACTAATTCTTATCTTTTGACTTTGGTCAAACGTTGACCTTTGACACTTAAACATCTGCCCATTTGTCATGCACCCATAGGAGAGTAGATAGGGGCTTATCCCCTTGCTAGAAAGGAGGGAGTGCATTCCTAGGAAGGCATGCACCCAAGGATGGGGATGCCTGGAGTCCCATATAGATGGGATTTCAAGTTGCTTCTTGGAATCAAACTAGGTGGCACCAAGGACTCTGCTTTGACCAGTCTTGGCGCCATCTAAGGGTGTTGGAGAGGGGATCTTATCTAATTAGATCAGGTGATGTTATCCCACCAATTAGATTTAGATCTGATTGCACGAAGAGATGTGATTGGTCAGGATGATGTGGCACTGCATGGTGCAGCAGGGTCTATATAAATCCCATCTATGCCCAGCTTTGTAGAACTTCTCCCTTTGCCCATGCCACATTGCTCTCTCCCTCTCTCCTCCATGCCTTCCTTAGATCCTCTCTCTCCTCTCCACATTCAAGAGGCTTTGGGCTCAAGTTTGGTGTGATCCAAGCAAGAGAAAGGCGACAAGAAAGGAAGAAAGCAACACTGCTGCAAGAGACGACATCAAATCTTCAAAAGTTATTTTGAAGACCTTCAAGATCAGATCCAGATCTGATCTTTGGAGGATAGTCAAGAAGGAGGAGATATCCAAATCCTGCCTGAGTGGATATCGATAGAGGTTAGATGATTGCATGGCTGCATCCAGAACCTCAGGCAATCAGCAGGATCATCAAAGGATAATTAGATTATCCAAGAACAAGGTATAAATTAAATTTGATTTAATTTATTTTTATTTTATTTTATTAGATCTATCAAATTAAATCTAAAAAGTATCATATTTGATTTAGATCTAAGAGAAAAAAATTTTAAAATATTTTTCTTGATCAAATCAGATCTGAACGAATCTGATCCGGAAAATAGGTTTTTTCCTTCAACTATTATCAGAGCCAGGTTCCCATAAATTATTTAAATCTAATTTTAATTTAATTTTAATATAATAATTATATAATTTTAGATATCACATAAGATGTGATTAGATCTGAAATCAGAAAAAATTAAAATTAAATAATTTATATCTAAGTTCCACAGGATGCATGACTAGTTGTAGAATAGAATTGTTCTATGTGTAGTCTTGCATGATCATAATTTAATTTAATTAAGTTATAATTTTAGATTAATTTATTTACTATTTTTTAATATTATAAATATTATAATAAAGATCTAAAAAATAAAAAATAAAAATATTTAATTTTTGGTTCATATGAGATATGATGAATGCATGTTTAGACTAGTTGTAGAATAGTTCTACATAATTATTTATAATAGAATTTATTTTGATATGATCAATTTAAATTTAACTTTTTAGATGATTATGAGATAATTTAAATCTAAAAATATGCATGATATGATACATGAGATGTATGCAAAACATGTTTATAGTTAGATCAATTTTTATATATGAGATATATGATGTAGATCTAACTAGTTTTGTAGTTTTTATATTTCTGATTAAGGCATTCTCCTTGGCCGTCCGGTCATAAGAATAAAGTAGGATTTAAATACCCTCTCCTCCCATTCGATGGGATATACTTATAATGTGTAGGGGTGCTGTGCATTCATCCTTAATCAGAAATTAAGAACTTATTTTCTCCAAAATCCTAGATCCCAAAATCACACGATTTTATTTATATATTTTATTTATGAACCCTAAAATTAATTAAGAATTAAGATTATAAAATATATTAGATCTAAAATTAAGAATTTAATATCTAAGACATACTCATAAAATTGACTTTGAACTTGGGTAGCTCACTTAGGTCTAAGCGGTTGATCAAACCGAATCAAGAGTTGGTTAGATGGGATCAAGAGTGCTTAAATTGACTAGCCTAATAGGATTAAGTCTATATCAAGATTGAATCACATGAGTGATCGATCAAGCTAAGACCTAATTAGGCTCAATGGTTAGAGTTTGGATTATAGACTAATCCGATTGGTTCTAACTCAATAATTTGGTATTTAAGATAAGTTTAGCAGATACGACCGACTAGTTTTTAATGGAAGCTACTCGATTCGAATGCATTCTTATCGAGTTAATGGCATATCCCTTCCATCGATTTCACTTACCTAGCCATATTTGTTGGCTCAGTCTGGATCTGAGGTGGCCAATAATCTAAGCTAACCCATACTACTAGGTTAGTCATAATGGTTATGACAATGTCAAGTCTAGTTTAATGAGAACTAAATCAAATCTCTCTATGAAAAGATTAAGTCTAAGGTCTTCCACCATTGTAGATATGCGGGCCCTTTCCGGGGTTGATTATTCATGGCTGGTTATAGTGGTTCAGTTGCACCGAAAAGATGCAACCATGTCTATTAGGCATTGGATGCTACGGGCTGGAGGATGGATTGGGCTCAATATTTTGGATATGGTGAGAGATTCAATTAGAAAAATCTGTGCAAATGGTGGGTCTGACTTAACTAAGGAATGGAGAGATTCATTTTATATATATAATTAGAGATTCATGAATTAGAGACCAAGTTTGGGTGCACCATGATTAGTGATAAGTATCATAAATTCATTAATAAAATATTATTTTATTAATTAATTTATATTAATTTTTAAGAATTAATGATCAATTTATATATAATTTTTAAGAAATTAATATTTTTATTAATTAAAAATAATAAAAATTAAAAAATAAAATTTTATAATCAATAGAAAGAGCTTATTTTTTTTATCATAATAAAATAAGTTTCATACAAAATGGAGCTAAAATGGAGAAGATATGAATTTCTAAAGAAATAAAATAAATAAAAATAAAATAAAATAACATACGGCTTAGTCGGCTCAAGCCGCCATGCCATATCAGTTGATGCATCCAAATACACCAAGCCAAGCCAACAAATCTACCATGCCAAGCCAGCTATGTAAGCCAACTCAACCACGAAAGCCGTCAGCTGGTCCACAATCCAAGAATGGATCGCCAGCTCAGCAGAAACCGACGAATCATGGAGCAACATGTGGGGACCTAGACCCTTAAAGGGTTCACAAAAAATCTATCATGGCTTATAGAGCATTTTGGACTTTTCACTCGATGATAGGAGATGCTGATTCATTGTAGTGTACGATGCAGCCGGTCCATGCAGTCCATAGCTACAATAATTATGCGATCCAATGGCCTGCATTCGATTCGGTGGAGATCCAACGACCCACGACAAATCCTTCTTTGATTTGAATAGTGCTCAGCGATCTAGCACAATCCGATGACCTGCGTTTGATCCGATGAAGATCCGATGGTGGAGAAAGCTTTCGATGGTGATCAGGACTCCCAACATGCGATCAACGATCAGATTTTCTCCATCAATGCATAATCAACGATCAGAATTTAATTCGACCTGATCTGGGCTGATACACATCCAATTTTGATGATTTTTGGTCCATTGGATTCCTATTGATTGGCTAGATTTCATCCAGAGTAGCAGAATTCAACTAAGACTCCTTTTAATCCGATTTTTACTTAGATTTCTCCATATTTTGATGGTGAAACATCTCCTTAGTCCCACATTGCCTAGAAGAAAACTCTCCAACCCTCCTAGCTCTATAAAAAGGACTCCAGACCTCTAGAAATCAATAGATCTAATTAGAGAAAAGCTTTGGTATAGGATGAAGCCAGGCTTTGAATTAAAGGCTGCTTCAAAGTAACGGATGCCGAGAAGAAGAGCTGGACTTCTACACCATCTTTCTGCCATTGTCGATCAGAGATCAGACTATTTTATTTTATTTTATTTTTTTTAAAATTCCATGTGCTTAAATTTTAAAATTTTAATTAATAAAAATTTTATTTTTTGCACTTTAATTTTAGCTCTTTATTTTTGTTGTAATTTAATTTCTGCACTTTAATTATTGCTTTTTATTTTGTTATAAATAGATGCTAAGATCTAACTAGTGGATCTTAGAACCAAGTTTAAATTCCTACACCTTTTAATTTTTGCTTTTTATTTTTTGACTTCACTTTTGATTTCAAAACTCTTTTCTTTTTTTTTTCTTTTCAAAAATTAAATATTTTAAATCTAAAAATACTATCTTTCCTATGAATTCGACACAACTTACTGCTATCTATATATTTTTAATTATTTTAAGAAGTCAAATTAAACTGATAAATATGATGTCTTAATGACAACATTACGTTCCTATCAAGTTATTGGTATCGTTGCCGGGGAAGGATTAGATGCTATTTTTTATTGATTTCTTTAGTTTTTTTAATAAAATTTTAATTTTTAAAATTTTTTATAAATATTACTTACTAACTTTTCTTCTTTATTTTATAGAAAAAAATAAAGAAAATAAAAAGATTAGGACAAGAAGGAAGCTTCTAATCCAGCTTGGTGAGATCAATCCTAACCCTAGTCCTCTTTTCATTTTATTTATTTATTTATTTATTTTATTTTTAAATTAATTTAAAAAAATATTCATTTAAATCTAATTAAAAATTTCATGATAAGATTAGAAACCGTAACTGTTTAGAGCATGCATCATATCAATTTTATTTTTATTTTCTAGTGATTGCTGGAGGCAAGGTAAGCCTTTCATAATTCAATTAGTTGCATGCATCTAGTTTAAATTGCATAGAACCCTTTGATTTAAAATTTTTTGGGCATATTCATATTAAATCCAAATTTAAGGGCACAACCCAATTAAATAAGATAAAGATGGAAGATTTGAATCACCCTTTCCTTAGGCCCACAAATAACCAACCAGCATATCCTGCATTGAACCTAAAGCCTTTAATTCTTAAAATCAATTAGATATCGACCCTTTAAGGAGCTTCGAGCTCAATAGGACTAAGGAAAACCTTAAGAGTTGAACCATGGGTTAGGATTAATCAATTTGACTTGGTGTCTAGAAAAGTAGGTTCAGGGATGACTTGGGCCCGAAGGAAGGTGGTTTCTTAATTGATTCCGTTCGCTTACCTAGCCAAGCATAATTGGTGTCTAAGGCAAGCAATGGAAGGACTCCCACCGATCTTATACTTATCTGGCCAGTTGATTGGCTGATCCTATACTTGGAGTGCTCGAAGGCTGACTTGGAACAGTTAGGAGCTGTCTAGGTCTAGGCTAATCTTAGGTTAAGACTAATTTATTTGAAACTTATTTGAAAATAAAAATTTTTACTTTAGATATTTTCAATCTCTATTGTCCTGACATAAGGTTGTCCTAGCATAATGGAATGTTATGTTGCATGGTTGTCCTAGGGTATGAAAAGGTTGAATTAACTTAGAACTTAAAAAAGATAGTTTAAAAAAATAAAATAAAATTTAAAAAAAAAAGATTGAGGACATTGAGAATATAGTGAATTCTCCAACACCCATGTGGAGAAGGATTTTTAGTCGACTAGTCAAAATGGATTTTATTCCTATTTCAGATCTTACAACCTCAACATCCATAATAGATTTAGCAAATCAGCCTCAGCCTTAAATCCTTAAGGACTTGTATTATCCAGTTGGTTCCATCCAATCCTCTTGCATCAGTTTGCCCCAACTCACAGCAAACAACTTTGAAATTAAACCTCAAATCATTAACATGCTTCCAAAATTCATGGGAATAGAGGATGCATATATATTCATTAGGGAATTTGAAGAGGTTTATGCAACCATGAAACTACAACAATTGTCAGAGGATGAAATCAAACTGAGATTAATCAATTTTGCCCTAAAGGATAATGCCAAAAAGTGGCTTTATAGTTTTCCAAATCAATCTATCACAACCTAGGAGGGCTTTGTGAGAATATTTTTTAAAAAGTATTTTCTCATCATAAAACAGCTAGAACTAGAAATGAAATAAACCAATTCTATCAGCTAGCTAGTGAATCATTTTGGAAATACTTTGATCGATTCAAGAACCACTTGACCTAGTGCCCACACCATGGAATAGAAACTTGGAGGCTATGCCAAATAATTTATGAAGGATTAGATTCAAATTTTTGAACAATGCTAGAGTCCATGTGCTAGGGATAATTTATGTATGAAGAACCAAATGAAGCTTGGCAATTTCTAGAAGACCTAGCCAAAAAAGTTTACAATGGAAAACAACTAGGGAATCAGAAAACTCCACACCTTCAAGAGGTGCAATTTATCAAATTCAAATCTCCCTAGCTGCAGAAGCCAACATTGCAACTTTGACATGTAGGTTAGAGGCCTTAGAACTTCGGAGACCAGCCAATGTGAACCAAGTGTCTGCACCCATGTGCAACGGATGCAATGCACCAGACCATGTCCTTAAGGAATGTTTCCTCCCAATGAACCAATTAGATAATAGATGTGCATAAGTGAATGCCATATATTAGAGACTATTGAACAATCCCTATGCACCCACTTATAACCTAAGTTGGATGAATCATCCAAATTTTTCATGGTCACAAAACCCAAATATAGGCGGTCCAAGTTTCAATCAGCAGAACCCAAGGCCTAATCTTGTGATAAACATCCTACCACCACCAGGCTTTAATATTAATGAAAAGAAACTTAGCTCTTTAGAGAAAAGCCTGGAAGCCCTAGCCAAATCTAATGCTGACACCAATGCCACCTTAAGCAATTTCATGCAAACCATGGGCCAAATTTTGAATTCAAATTCTCAGACCGCTTGAAAATGCAAGTGGGTCAGCTCGCATCTACCATAAGTGAACATGAATGAGGTAGGCTACCTAGCTAGCTTGAGCCCAACCCAAGGAAT
This sequence comes from Cocos nucifera, assembly GCA_006176705.1. Lineage (NCBI taxonomy): Eukaryota > Viridiplantae > Streptophyta > Magnoliopsida > Arecales > Arecaceae > Cocos > Cocos nucifera. The sequence goes on from QRFJ01001647.1 coordinate 308,387, forward strand.
CAAAATGGTAGACCATCCCAAGAAAACCAGGTTAATCTAGTTAATGCTATTCATTCCTTGAGATCAGAAAAATAAGTAGATAATATGGTAAATACACCTAAGCCTAGAGAAAACTTAAGTGCTGAGTTTGTTGAGCCACCCAATGAGCAATCTACCTTACGAACTCAAGCTCCTGAAACTGATAGTGCACCAAACCAGATGCCCACAATCTCTAGAGCTCCTTTCTCGAATCAATTAAGGTCTAATAAATAATCAAAATATTTAGATAAAATGTTAGAGGTATTTAAGCAAGTTCAAGTAAATATTTCTCTACTAGACATGATCCAATAAGTTTTGACTTATGCCAAATTCCTAAAAGACCTTTGCACCAAGAAAAAGATGACTAATGTGTTAGATATGAGTGCCCTAGAAGCTAGAATTGGCTGACACTTGTAATACACTTCTAATGGCAAAATTATAATTTTGATTATAAATAATAAAATGGGTTATTTTCTATCACATAAGTGTATTTAGTGTCTGTGATACATCCCTTGAGTTAATGGTAATGATAATTCATATTTTCAAGAGTTAAAAATTTAAGACATGAATTTTTATTTATTAACTCATAAAATGCTCCTAACCATAGGATCATCATGAGGATGGTGATTGATCCAAAAGGTTAGTGTACAATCGCTTTTTTATAGTAGATGAGTCTTAAGTGTACGGTGTAGAGACACCAAAGCGAGAGTACAGGTACTTGTTAGATAACGAAGGCACTGAGCGTGACCACCTCGAGTAGTCATAAGAAAATCTACCTTCTCATCGATGATTGACTCGATGCTGCAGTGGTGTATCTGGTTCTTTGACCTAAGGTGCATCGGCAGTTCACCTTGAGGGTGTTGTAGTTTGACTACACTATGACTCAGTCTTCTAGCCATTCAGAACCTTGAGGTGTATGTTGGCTATAGCATGTTCATTATAGAAATTGGATTGCACCAAGATGGAATCTATCTACCTCGGTGGATGAGGAGCAGCCCTATGATGATCATGAGAATCAAGTCCATCAGTCCATGGCCATGGTAGAGAGTGTGATATAATAGAAAGAGTTTTTATTAAGATTTTCACATCGAACTTGAATCAAAAGATAAAATCATATGATAGAAATTAGGGTTTGATGAGTTCACCGTAACACTAATCTGATCGGGGCTCAAGATAGAAGAACTTAATCACACAAGTAGCTACACTGAGAGGTTCATTTTTAGTTTTGATAGGTTACCACTGAAGAAAAATCCTGATTTTTCGGATTAGGTTCGTTCAGATCTGATCAGATCAAGAGATATATTTCAAAAATTTTTCTCTTTGATCCTAATCAAATCTGAGATATTTTAGATCTGATTATTATTATTTTAAAAATAAAATAAAATCTAGATAAATTAAATCAAATTTAATTTACCTTGACATTGGTAATCCTATTACACGTTGATGATCCTATATGCAGCGGAAGGTTCTAGATCTAGCCACGCAAGTGCCTGGCCTCTACCAGTATCCACTCAGGCTGGATCTGAAGATCTTCTTCTTCTCTATCACATCTCTAGAGATCAGATCTGGATCTGATTTGGAGGATCTTCAAAACTCCTTTTGAAGATCAGCAGTCGTCCTTTGCAGCAGTGCAGCCTTCTAGCTTTCACTCATCTTTCTTTGATCTGGATCACACCAACCAAGCTCCAAAACTCTTTTGGATATGGAGAGGAGAGGGAGAAGGTGGGTTTGGCATGAAGGAAGAGGGGAGAGGCAGCCTTGGGGCATGGGAAATTATGATTCAAAAATTTACTTTGAGTTGGGCGCAGGGTCTTATTTATAGACTAAGCGTGATCCAACTCCTCTTCTTCCCAACCAATCACAACCCTTTATTAAATCAGATCTAAATCTGATTGGTAGAAATAGAGTCCCCTGGATTCCTCCTTAGAGAGTGCCTAAGACCAGTCAAAGTTGGTTCTTAGGAGAACTCTAACTGGAATCCAAAAAGGAGATGGAGTCCTTGTCCAACAGGGACTCCTGGGCGCCTCCAGCTTGGGCACATGCCAAGGGTGGCGTGCGCCCTCTTCCTTGCCAGGTTCTGGTAGGAGGACAGGCCCCCACTAGCTCTATAATAGGTATGTGACATGTGGTCAAAAGTCAAAGTATCAATGGTCAACATTTGACCAGTCAAAGGTAGACTTTTGACCAAAGTCAAAGAACAAGAAATGGTAGGTGACCAAAAATGGCAGGTAATGTCTTACAAAATAAGACAATCTTTTTTGATTTGGATAACCACTTGTCAGACCATATGAAGGCCTCTGATTGAGCATAAACTCCTTTGGCTCAATCAGGACAACTTATTTATGATAGCAAAAGAAGAACGTTAGGATCAATCGAGTGCTAGTATGATTTTCTTGACCTAATTGAATTCTCATTCAGATCAATTAAACTGGATCAATTCAATTGATGATCACCAGATTCAAACCCTTGTTTGTGTGACCTAGTTAGGTTCAGTTCTATTTGTAATGGTTATGTCATGATCTCTATCATCGACATCATCGAAACTCCTTTTCGATGGATCAGAACTCTTTCTGATTCGAACAGCTAGAATGATCGATAATCTAATCATTCTAATTGCTCCAAAATCCACCAGTGACACCTAGCAGTATATGGTGGCAACCATCAGAGCTGAATGCGAACTTCTTGTGCAGCTACCTATGTGATTAAGTCCTTCTATCTTGAGCCCCGATCAAGATTAGGGTTAAGGTAAACTCGTCAAACCTAGTTTCTGTCATATGATGTAATCATTCGATTCGAGTCGCGATGTGAAAATCTAAATAGAAACTCTTTCTATTATTTCACTCTTCATGGCCATGGACTTCTGGACTTGATTCTCATGATTATCATAGGGCTGCTCTACCACCAAGGTAGATAGATTCCTCTTGATGCCATCCAGTTTAAATGAACATCTATGCAACATACACCTCAGGGTTCCATATGGCTAGGAGACCGAGTAATGGTGTAGTCAACTATAACACCCTCAAGGTGACTTGCTGATGCATCTCAGGTCAAAGACCAAGACACACACTGCAGCATCGAGTCAGTCATTTGAGCGAGAGAGAGCTTTCTAATGACTACTCGAGGTGGTCACGCTTCAGTGCCTCGTTCTCTAACGAGTATCTGTACTCTTGCCTCCAGTGTCTCCACACCGTGACTCAAGACTCATCTACTAAAGAAGCAATTGTAACACCAACCTTCCAGATCAATCACCATCCTCGTGATGATCCTTGGTCAGGAGCATTTTATGAGTTAACAATGATATATTCATGTCTTTAAATTTTCAACTCTTGAAATATTGAATTACTCATTAACTCAAAGGATGTATCACAGATACTAAATATCATATGTGAATAGAAAATACCCATTTTATTTATTATATGTCATAATTATAATTGTCCCCTAGAAGTGTATTACAAGTGTCACCATTCTGGTTTCTAAGGTACATATATCTAACATTTCCACTAATCCTAAGCCAATTGGCTAAAGTTTAAGTCCCATCTTCTTAAGGTGGGCTTCAAACTTTTGCTAGCCCAACAGCTTTGTAGGTGGGTCTGCCACATTGTCTGTGGAGTTGACTCTCTTGACCTCGACGTAATCCTTCTTGAGGTAATCGCGGATGAGGTGGTATCACCACTCAATTTGCTTGATTTCTGATGAGACCTCGGTTGTTAGGCAAGGGCTATGGCGCAATTGTTGTCATATAGGAGAAATGCGATCTGATGGTAATTACTTAATTTTTGCAGCAAACTTCTTGTACCAGAATGCTTCCTTCGTAGCCTCTGATGCAGTGATATATTCTGCTTCCATGGTAGAATCTGCTATCACGGTTTGCTTGGAACTCTTTCAGCTGACAGCACCATCATTGCACAATAAACAGACTCCCAGATGTCGACTTTCATCATCTATATCAGCATGAAACCAAGTCTGTGGTATCCTAGATTGTCTCGTACCAAAGACACTCATATCCTTAGTTCTAAACGTTAAGGATACATTTCACAGAAGTCCAGTGTTCTTCACCTTAGATTTGACTGATTCTGCTTGGCACACACAGCTGGCTATATCAGGTCGTATACATAGCATGGCATACATAGACTCCCTATTACAGAAGCATAAGGGATCTTGCTCAGGCGTTCTATTTCCTCAGGTGTGCTGGGGCACATCTTCTTGGAAAGATGAATACCATGTCTGAAGGGTATTAATCTTCTCTTAGAGTTTTCCAATCTAAATCTCTTTAGTACTTTCTCTATGTACATCTTCTGTGAAAGTCCTAGCATCCTATTTGGTCTATCCCTATAGACCTTAATTTCTAGAATAAGGATGCTTCGCCTAGGTCTTTCATGGAAAATTCCTTGGACAATCATAATTTAACTATTGTCATCATGGAAATATCATTCTCAATAAGGAGGATGTCATCCACGTACAATACGAAGAAGACAATAGCGCTCCCACTGACCTTTTTGAAAACACACGATTTCTCTTGGTTTTTGATGAAATCAAACATTTTGATCACATCATTGAAATGAGTGTTCCAGCTCTGAGATGCTTGCTTAAGTCCATATATGGACCTTTGCAGCTTGCAAACCTTATGATCAGTATCACTGGATGTGAAACCTAGCGACTGTTTCATATAGATATCTTCCTCAAGATATCCATTTAAGAATGCCATTTTCACGTCCATTTGCCTTATTTCATAATCGAAATAGGCTGCAATAGCAAGCAATGTGCGGATGGATTTTAGCAATAGCCACTGGAGAAAAGGTATCCTGATAGTCATGCCTTCACATTGAGCTATAACCTTTTGCCACTAGTCTAGCCTTGAATGTCTCCACATTTCCATCTGCACCAATCTTTTTCTTGAAGATCCTTTACACCAATAGGTACTATACTTCTGGTGGATCTACCAAGGTCCAGACTGTGGTTTTGAGTGCATCGAGTCAATTTCTGACTACATTGCCTCTAGCCATTTCTCGGAGTCGATATCTGATATCGCCTCATTGTAGGTTTTGGGATCATCAACCATGAGCACCTTGCCTACGAGGAACATTTCTCTACGTCCTTGAAATAATACTAAGTATCTCTCAGGGGATGGAAAACTCTTTCCGATCTAAGAAGGTGGAGGAAGGAGTGTTTTATTGCTCAACCCGATTGTATTCCAATTGGTCTTAGCTCGTTGTACTTGTGAGACTTTCTCATCAAGCTTGATCTATCTTTCCAATGCGCTATCTTGAATAAACTATTTTTCAAGAAAGATTGGCATGTCGAGTCACAATCACATTGTGGTCTTTTGGAATAGTAAGAAATAGTATTCTAATGACTCTTTAGGATATCCTATGAATCAAGCTCCTGAAGGACCTAAACTCTAATTTGTCCGCTTTCTATCTTTTGACATGAGTCGGACAACCCCAAATTCTGAGATGACTCAGACTTGGTTTCTTACCGTGCCATATCTCATACGGTGTGGTAGGAACGGTTTTAGAGGCGAAACCCTATTCAGTAGATAAATTGAAAGTTAACAATAGTATCCCAAAGAAAATCAGGAAGTCTGTGAAGCTCATCATGGATTGAACCTATCCAATAAGAGTCCGATTTTCTCCGTTCTGAACCCTGTTGAGTTGAGGTGTTCCTGGTAGAGTCCATTGAGAGACTATGCCATTTTTCTTTAGATAGTCTAGGAATTCTCAGCTAAGGTATTCACCTCCTCAATCTGATTGAAGAACCTTAATGGATTTTTCAGTTTGTATTTCTACTTCATGTCTGAATTCTTTGAACTTTTCAAAAGCTTCAGACTTGTGTCTCATAAGATACACATACCCATACCTAGACAGATTATCAGTAAAGGTAATGAAGTAGACAAAATTGCCTCTAGCCGGCACATCAAATGGGCCACACACATCAGTATGTACTAGGACAAGGAGATCTGTGGCCCTCTCCCCATGTCCAACAAAAGGGAGTTTAGTCATTTTGCCTTGAAGACAGGATTCACAAGTTGGATATGACTCAGAAGTCAATGGACTCAATAGCTCATTTTTCTCCAATTTGTTGGTCCTATCTTCTGCTATATGACCTAATCTCAGGTGCCATAGATATCTATCGTATGGACTATCCCTAGGTCATTTGGCATTCATGTTTTGCTCGATAGTTAGAACAGGTACATCAATATGTAGCTGATAAAGACCATTAATAAGGAAATCATTTGCAATTTTATTTCTTTCATAAAGAATGTTACAATGGTCCTTAAAGAAGGTAATCACATAGCCTTCTTGTGCTAAGCATGAAATAGAAATCAAATTCCTACTAGCTGTAGGCACATAATAAAAGACTTTCAAAACTAAGTCTAAACCAGATGATAATCGAAGAGGGTATGCTCCCATGGTTATGCAGCAATTTTTGCTCCATTATCAATGCGTAGGATCATGTCTCCATCCCTCAACCTCCTGCTATCCTCAAGACCCTGCATGGAAGTGCACAGATGAGCACTAGAACCAAAGTCAAGCACCCAACTGGATGCAGAAGAAATTGTAAGATTAGACTCAATAACGAGCATACCTCTAGAAGGACCTTCCTTCTTGTTCTTCAGGGTGGCCAGGTAAGTCGGGCAGTTCCACTTCCAATGGCCGTCACTGTTGCAATGGAAACACTTTCCTTTGCTAGCGGCTTTCATCTTCGACTCTGCCTTCTTCTTTTTTGTTCCTTCCACCTTCTGCTTTTTCGTAGACTTCTTTTTTTTTTTCATAAGACTTTCTTTTAGAAAAAGTTCGTTCCATAGTAAGAACTGAGCCTTTAGAACCTTTCATAAAAAGCTCAGTAGTAACTAGCATATTCATTAATTCGGCCAAGGAATTTTGAAGTTTATGGATGTGGTAATTCATGATGAATTGCCCATATGCATCAGTCAAGGATTGCAGAATAATATCATTCTACAGGTCCAAGTCTAACTTCACACCGAGCTTCTCAAGCTCCTCCATGTCCTTGATCATTATCAGATAGTGATCTTGGACTGACTGCCCATCACGCATCTTAGCCTTAAAAAGTCGCTTCATGACTTAATACTTGGCTGCGCGACTCTGTTCACCAAACATTTGGCGACCAGTCCTGATATCCTCATGTTGGCGTTGGAGCTCATCAGACATCGAGCCCAACATATAATATTTGGTTTAATTATCTTCGTCTATCCATTTTTCCAGAGATGCTCTCTATTCAATAGATGGACGGGCTGGTAAGGTAGGAGGGTCCTAGTCCAGTATAAGGGTTAACTTCTTGGAACCCAAAACTATTTTATAGTTCTTGAGCCAATCTTTATAATTGGGTCCAGTTAGTCTATGTGTGTCCAGGATACGTGCTAATGGATTGGACGCAAATATTTTCCTATAGAGAGTCAAAGATTCTAGTTAGATACTATAATTATTACTTGACCAATTTATTTAGGAATTTTATTTTTAAACAAATTAGCTCCCACTATTTTCTCGGATCCCTACACTCCCTCTGTAGAGATGCGAAAATCTCCTCGATTAATGATTTCTAGTGGGTGGTGCGGTCTCACCAACTGACTCATCACCTCACCTAACAGTTATTGGTGATGGGTTAGTCAATGAGTGAACAACTCTTGTTCAATGATTCCCTAATCATGGTGCACCCAAACTTGGTCTCTAATTCATGAATCTCACCGTATCCGGAATATTGATCCACTCCTTAATTAAGTCAGACCCACCATTTGCATAGACTGGGTTCCTAATTGAGTCTCTCATCGTATCTGGAATATTGAGCCCAACTCATCCTCCAGCCCATAGCATCCAATGCCTAATAGACATGGTTGCATCTTTCCGGTGCAATTGAGCCACTGTATCCAGTCGAGAACAATCAACCCCGGGAAGGGCCCGCACATCTACAATGGTGGAAGACCTCTGACTTAATATTTTCTTAGGGAGAATTGATTCAGGTCTCATTAAACTAGACTTATCATAGTCATAACAATTATGACTAACCTAGTGGCATGGGTTAGGTTGGATTATTGACCACCTCAGATCAGAACTGTGTCAACAGATATGGCCAGGTAAGTGAGACCGATGGAAGGAATATGCCATTAACTCGTACAAGAATGCACTCAGGTCGAGTAACTTCCAATTAAAAATCAGTCGATCGTATGTGCCAAACTTACCTTAGACACCAAATTGTTGAGTCAGAACCAATTGGGTTAGCCTACAATCCAGACTCTAACCTCTGAGCCTAATTAGGTCTTGCTTGATCATGACTCGATCTTAACCCAGACTTAATCCTATTAGGCTGGTCAATTTGAGCATTGTTGATCCCATCTAACCAACTCTTGATTCGATTTGATCAACCGCTTAGACCTAATTGAGCTACCCAAGCCCGAACCCAGTATTATGAATATGTCTTGACATGAAATTCTCAATTTTAGATCTAATTGATATTCCATAATCTTAATTTTTAATTAAGTAGGGTTCATAAACAAAATATGCACAATAAATCCTAGGGTTTCAGGATCTAGAATTTTGCAGAAAGTAAATTTTGGGTTTTTGATTAAGGACGAACGTGCAGCATCCCTACACATCATAAGAACACCCCATCGAATGGAAAGAGAGGGCCTTTAAATCCTTCTTCGTTCTTATGACCGAACGGTCAAGAGGAATGCCTTAATCAGGAACATAAAATACTACAAAATAGTTTTAGATCTATACCATATATCTCATATACAAATTAGATCTAATCATGGCATATTTTGCATACATCTCATGTATCGAATCATGCATATTTTTAGATCTAAATTATCTCATAATAATCTAAAAAATTAGATTTAAATTGATCTAATCAAAATAAATTCTAATCTAAACAATTATGTAGAACTATTCTACAACTAGTCTAGACATGCATCTATCATATCTCATATGATATTTAAAATTAAATAATTTTTATTTGCTATTTTTTAGATATTATTATAACCATTATAATATCAAAAAATAGTACATAAATAGATCTAAAATATGATTTAATCATATTAAATTAAAAATATGCAAGACTATTCTATAGAACTATTCTATTTTAGAAGTAGTCATGCATATTTTCTAATCTTAGATCCAAATTATTTAATTTTAATTTTTTTTGATTTCAGATCTGATAACATCTCATGTAAAATTTGAAATTACTTATTTTCTAATTAAAATAAATTTAAAATTAGATCTAAACACTTTTAGAACCTTGGCTCTGATACCAGTTGAAGGAAAATCCTGATTTCTCAGACCAGGTTCGTTCAGATCTAATCAGATCAAGAGATATATTTCAAAAATTTTTCTCTTTGATCTTAATCAAATTTGAAATATTTTATATCTGATTATTACTATTTTAGAAATAAAATAAAATCTAGATAAATTAAATCAAATTTAATTTACCTTGATATAGGTAATCCTATTGCCCGTTGATGATCCTGTATGCAGCGGAAGGTTCTAGATCTAGCAACGCAAGTGCCTGGCCTCTACCGGTATCCACTTAGGGTAGATCTAGAGATCTTCTTCTCTTCTCTATCATGTCTCCAGATATTAGATCTGGATCTGATCTGGAGGATCTTCAAAACTCCTTTTGAAGATCAGCAGTCGTCCTTTGCAGCAGTGCAGCCTTCTAGCTTTCACTCGTCTTTCTTTGATCTGGATCGCACCAACCAAGCTCCAAAACTCTTTTGGACATGGAGAGGAGAGGGAGAAGGTGGGTTTGGCATGGAGGAAGAGGGGAGAGGTAGCCTTGGGGCTTGGGGAATTGTTATTCAAAAATTTACTTTGAGTTGGGCATAGGGTCTTATTTATAGACTAAGCGTGATCCAACTCCTCTTCTACCCAACAATCACAATCCTTTGTGAAATCAGATCTAAATCTGATTAGTGGGAATAGAGTCTCCTAGATTCCTCCTTAGAGGGTGCCTAAGACCAGTCAAAGTTGGTTCTTAGGAGAACTCTAATTGGAATCCGAAAAGGAGATGGAGTCCTTGTCCAACAGAGACTCCTGGGTGCCTCCAGCTTGGGCACACGCCAAGGGTGGCATGCACCCTCTTCCTTGCCAAGTTCTGGCAGGAGGACAGGCCCCCACCAGCTCTCCAATAGGTGCGTGATATGTGGTCAAAAGTCAAAGTGTCAATGGTCAACATTTGACCAATCAAAGTTAGACTTTTGACCAAAGTCAAAGAACAAGAAATGGCAGGTGACCGAAAATGGCAGGTAATGTCTTACAAAATAAAACAACCTTTTCTAACTTGAACAAACCTCCAGTCAGATCATATGAAGGCCTCTGATTGAGCACAAACTCCTTTGGCTCAGTCAGGACAACTTATTTATGATAGCAAAAGAAGAACGTTAGGCTCAATCGAGTGCTAGCACGATTTCCTTGAACGTAATTGAATCTCATTTAGATCAATTGAATTGGATCAGTTCAATTGATGATCACCAAATTCAAACCCTTGTTTGTGTGACCTAGTTAGGTTCTGTTCTGTATGGTAATGGGATATGTCATGATCTCTAATTCGACATCATCAAACCCTTTCGATGGATCAGAACTCTTTTGATTCGAACAGCTAGAATGATCGATCATCATAATATTCTAATTGCTCCCAAACTCCACCAGTAAACCTAGTAGTATATGGTGGAAATCAGAGCTGAATGCGAACCTCTTGGTAGTATTATATATTTAATATCTTTGAGCCCTGTCAGATTAGGGTTAAGGTAAACTCGTCAAACCCTAGTTTCTGTCATATGATGTAATCATTCGATTCGAGTCCGATGTGAAAATCTAAATAGAAACTCTTTCTATTATTTCACTCTGCCATGGCCATGGACTTCTGGACTTGATTCTCATGATTATCATAGGGCTGCTCCTCTACCACCGAGGTAGATAGATTCCATCTTGATGCCATCTAGTTCCTACAATGAATATGCTATAGCCAACATACACCTCAGTGTTCCATATGGCTAGCAGATCGAGTAATGGTGTAGTCAAACTATAACACCCTAAAGGTGAACTGCCGATGCATCTCAGGTCAAAGAACCAGACACACCACTGCAGCATCGAGTCAGTCATTGACGAGAAGGTAGACTTCCTAATGACTACTCGAGGTGGTCACGCTCAGTGCCCTCGTTCTCTAATGAGTACCTGTACTCTCACTCTGGTGTCTCCACACCGTAGACTCAAGACTCATCTACTAAAAAGAAGCGATTGTACTCCACACCGTAGACTCAAGACTCATCTACTAAAAAGAAGCGATTGTACACCAACCTTTCGGATCAATCACCATCCTCGTGATGATCCTGTGGTCGGAAGCATTTTATGAGTTAACAATGATTATTCATGTCTTAAATTTTCAACTCTTGAAAATATGAATTATCATTACCATTAACTCAAAGGATGTATCACAGACACTAAATACACATATGTGATGAAAAATAACCCATTTTATTTATTATAGTCATAATTACAATTTTGCCCCTAGAAGTGTATTACAAGTGTCAGCCAATTCTGGCTTTTAGGGTACATATATCTAACAACCACCATATGCTGCTAGGTGTCACTGATGGATTTTGGGAGCAATTAGAATGATTTAGATGATCGATCATTCTAAGTTGTCTTAATTAGAAGAGTTCTGATCCATCGAAAGGAGTTTCGATGATGTCGATGATGGAGATCATCACATATCCCATTACCATGCAGAACTGAACCTAACTGGGTCACACAAATAAGGGTTTGAATCTGGATATCATCAATTGGACTAACCCAGTTCAATCGATTTGAATAAGATTCAATTAGGTTCAAGGAAATCGTGCTAGCACATGATTGAGCCTAACATTCTCTTTTTTTATTTTAAAAGTTGTCTCAACTGAGCCAAATGAGTTTGTGCTCACTTAGGTATCTTTACCTGGTCTGACTGGAGGTTGTTCAAGTTAGAAAAGGGTTGTCTTAATTTATAAGATAAATTTGAGACAACACCTACCATTTTTTGTCACCTACTAATTCTTGTACTTTGACTTAATCAAATATTGACATTTGACCCTTAGGCATCTGTCCATGTGTCATGCACTTATTGGAGAGCAGATAGGGGCTTGTCCCCTCCCTAGAAATTGGAAAGAAGGGGTGCACACCTAGGATGGTGTGCGCCCATGGATAGGGATGTTGGAGTCCCATATGGATGGGACTCCAAGTTGCTTCTTGGTTTCTACTTAGGTGGCCCTTGGGTAACTACTTTGACCAATCCTAGGCACCATCTAAGAGTGAACCTATGGATCTCTCATCTGATTAGATCAGGTGATGTCATCCCACTAATCAGATTTAGATCTGATTACATGAAGCAACGTGATTGATCGGGGTGATGCAGCACTGCATGGCACAGTTGAGTCTATAAAAAGACCCTGTCCGTGCCCACTTTTAAAAACTCCTCTTCCAAGCCACACCCCAACGCTGCCCCTCTCCCTTCTCTATGCCACCATCTGGCCCTCTCTCTCCTCTTCATGCCCAAGGATGTTGGGCCTTCAGATTAGTGCGAGTCAGGCAAGGAAAGGCTGATGAAAAAGGAAGAAGGCAGCACTACTACAGAAACGATGGGCGATCTTCACAAGAAGTTTTGAAGATTCTCCAAATCAAATCCAGATCTGATTTTTGGAGAAAAAAAAGAGAAGGAGAAGATCTCCATATCCAACTCGAGTGGATATCGGTAGAGGCCAGGCGCTTGCGTGGCTAGATGCAGAACCTCAGGACTTCGGTAGGATCATCAATGGGTAATTAGATTACCCAGAATCAAGGTAAAATTAATTTAAAATTAATTTAGTTTTATTTTTTTAATTATTAGATCATAAATCATATTTGAAAAGTGTTAGATTCGATCTGAATCTAAGAGATAATTTTTAAAATACTCCTCTCGATCCAATCAGATCTGAACGAACCTAATCTCGAAAAATCATGATTTTCGCTTCATAATATACCAAAAGGAGCTTTCTTAGCAGCAAGTATGAGTTCATATTTGTTAAGTCATATGCCTATAAAGTACAAGGATCCAAGGTCTCCAACAATTTCATGTGTCATAGGAGAAATCCACATTGAGAAGGCGTTACTTGATTTAGGAGCTAGTGTAAATATTTTGCCCTATTCAGTTTATGAGCAATTTGGATTGGGAAAGCTTCAGCCAATAGGGATCACATTACAATTAGCAGATCGATCTTTTAGGATCTCCAAGGGAATAGTAGAAGATGTTTTGATTAAGGTTGGAAATTTTATCTTTTTAGTTGATTTTGTCATTTTAGAGACTGAGCCAATATCAAATTCTAAGGGTCAAATCTTAGTGATTTTAGAAAGACCATTCCTAGCTACTGTTAATGTTGAAATCAATTATCGAAATGGACTTACGAAACTATCTTTTGGAAACATGACTATCGAACTGAATATGTTCAATTTGTGTTAGATATATGTGCCCTAAAAGCCAGAATTGGCTGACACTTTTAATACACTTCAAGGGGCAAAATTATAATTTTGATTATAATCAATAAAATGGGTTATTTTCTATCACATATGTGTATTTAGTGTCTGTGATACATCCTTTGAGCTAATGATAATGATAATTCATATTTTCAAGAGTTGAAAATTTAAGACATGAATAATCATTGTTAACTTATAAAATGCTCCCGACCATAGGATCATCATGAGGATGGTGATTGATCCAGAAGGTTGGTGTACAATCGTTTCTCTTTAGTAGATGAGTCTTGAGCCTACGGTGTGGAGATATCGGAGTAAGAGTATAGGTATTCGTTAGAGAATGAGGGCACTGAGCGTTAGAGAATGAGGGCACTGAGCATTACAGCTCTGATACCAGTTGAAGGAAAATCTTGATTTTTTGGACCAGATTCGTTCAGATCTTATCGGATCAAGAGATATATTTCAAAAATTTTTCTCTTTGATCCTAATCAGATCAGTGCCCTCATTCTCTAATGAGTACCTATAATCTCGCTTCGGTGTCTCTACACCATAGACTCAAGACTCATCTACTAAAGAGAAGCGATTGTACACCAACCTTTCGGATCAATCACCATCCTCATGATTATCCTATGGTCGGGAGCATTTTATGAGTTAATAATGATTATTCATGTCTTAAATTTTCAACTCTTGAAAATATGAATTATCATTACCATTAACTCAAAGGATGTATCACAGATACTAAATACACATATGTGATAGAAAGTAACCCTTTTTATTGATTATAATCAAAATTATAATTTTGCCCCTAGAAGTGTATTACAAGTGTCAGCCAATTTTGGCTTTTAGGGTATATATATCTAACACTTTGCAGCCTCCAACACAGCGATATGCTCTGCTTCCATAGTGGAGTCCGCTATCACTGTCTGCTTGAAACTCTTCCAACTGATAGATCCACCATTACAAATAAATAAACTTTTAGATGTCGACATTCAATCATCTATGTCGATCATAAAATTTGAGTCTGTATACCCCTGGATCTGAAGTTCTCCATTACCAAAAATTAGAAATATATCCTTAGTCCTTCTCAAGTACTTAAGGACATATTTCACAGAAGTCCAGTGCTCTTTGCCTGGATTTGACTAATACCTACTCGTGACACTCACAGCATAGGCAATATCAGGTCATGTACATAACATGGCATACATGAGGCACCCTATTGATAAAGCATAAGGGATCTTGCTCATGCGTTCAATCTCCTCAGGTGTGCTAGGATACATCTTCTTAGAGAGATAAATGCCATGTCTGAAGGGTACTAAATCCCTCTTGGAGTTTTCCATGCTAAACCTCTTCAGCACCTCCTCTACGTACATTTTCTATGAGAGATCTAGCATCTTATTTGGTCTATCCCTATAGACCTTAATTCCCAGAATAAAGGATGCCTCTCCTAGATCTTTTATAGAGAACTCCTTAGACAACCATATTTTGACTATAGTCAACATGAAAATATCATTCTCAATTAGGAGGATGTCATCCACGTACAGTACGAGGATGACAATAGCACTCCCACTGACCTTTTTGAAAATACAAGGCTCCTCCTCATTCTTGATAAATCTAAATGATTTGATTACATCATTGAAACGAGTATTCCAGGTCTGAGATGCTTGCTTAAGTCGATATATGGATCTTTACAGCTTGCATATTGATAAACATCATAAATTTATTAATAAAAATATTAATTTATTAATTAATTTATATTAATTTTTAAGAATTATTAATTAATTTATATATAATTTTTGAAAAATTCATATTTTTATTAATTAAAAAAAATTAATTAAAAAATAATAAAAATTAATAAAAATTAAAAAATAAAATTTTATTATCAATAGAAAGAGCTCATTTTTCTGATCACAATGAAATAAATTTCAAATAAAACGAAGCTAAAATGAAAAAGATATGAATTTTTAAAAATATAAAATAAATAAAAATTAAATAAAAAAAGAAAATGGCTCAGACGGCTCCGCAAGCCGAGCCACCAAGCCAAGCCGAGCCATCAAGCCGACTCAGCCGTTGAAGCCATCAGCCGGTCCACGATCTAGGCGTGGACCGCCAGCTCAGCAAATTTCGGCGAATCAGAGATTGCCACGTGGTGGACCTAGACCCCTTAAGGGTCTACAGAAATTTATCGCGGCTCACAAGGGTAATTTAGTCTTTTCGTCCGACAACAGCGGTGCTGATTGGTTGCGGTGTGCGGTGCGGCCGGTCCACGCGGTCCATGGGAACAGTTATTGCGCGATCGGACGGATGTGGTTGTTTGCGGTCAGGATCGGACGGCTGTGGTTGCTTCCGAATTTTATTCAGATACAAACATCACGCGGATCACCATCGAACGGCAGCGCTCGATCCAGGCGATGATCCGACGGTCCAGAATGCTGCCGGCGGTGATCAAGACTCCCGAAGCGCGATTTGCGGCCAGATTTCCTCGATCAAGCGCGATCCAACGGCCAGAATTTAATCCGACCCGATCTGAGCTTATCTGCATCCGATTTTGATGATTTTTGGACCGTTGGATTCCTGTTGAATGGCTGGATTTTATCAGATTTACTAGAGTCATATCAGAGCTATTTTGATTCAAATTTTATCCGAATTTCTTTGTATTTTGATGATTACAAAGGCTATTAGTCCCATATTGCCTTTAGAAAAAAATATCCAGCCCTCCTAGCTCTATAAAAAGGACCCCAGGCCATCAAAAATTGATATCTCCGATCAAGGTGAAGCTTTGGTACAGGGCGAAGCCAGGCTATGGGTTAAAGGCTGCTTCGAAGCAACGGGTGCCGAGAAGAAGAGCCGAGCTTCTACACCATCTTTCTGCCAATGCCGATCCAAGATCAGAGATCAGGCTATTTTATTTTTTTTTATTTTAAATTTATGTATTTAAATTCTTGAAAATTTTAATTAATAAAAATTTTATTTTTGTATTTTAATTTCTTGCTTTTTATTTTTATTATAATTTAATTTCTATATTTTAATTATTACTTTTTATTTTATTGCAAGTAGATGCTAAGATCTAACTAGTAGATCTTAGTACCAAGTTTAAATTTCTGCACCTTTTAATTTTTGCTTTTAATTTTCCGACTTCACTTTTGATCTTAAAACTCAAATCCCTTTTTTCTTTTCTTTACAAAAAATCAAAGATTTCAAATCTAAAATACTACCTTCCCTGTGGATTCGACCCGACTCACTACTATCTATGCATTTTCAATAATTTTAAGAAGTCGGATTAAACTGATAAACACGGTGTCTTAACGACAGCATCGCGTTCAGATCAAGTTTTTGGCGCCGTTGCCGGGGAAGGCACGGATATTAAATTTTTGATCTCTTTGATTTTTCTATAAATAAATTATAAATAAAATTTTTATTTTCTTGCTAATTTTTTTTTATTATTTTGCAGGAAAAGAAAAAAAAGAATAAAAAGAATTAGAAATTTTGCCTGGTGAGATCAATCCTAACCCTAGTTCTCTTTTCTTTTTATTTTATTTATTTATTTATTTTATTTTTAAATTAATTTAAAAAATATTCATTTAAACCTAATTAAAAATCTCATGATAAGATTAGAAATCCCTAACTGCTTAGAGCATGCATCATATTAGTTTTATTTTTATTTTTATTTTTATTTTTATTTTTTTTTGGTGATTGCTGGAGGCAAGGTAAGCCTTTTCAGAATTCAATTAGTTACATGCATGCATCTAGTTTAAATTGCATAAAACCCTTTGATTGAATTTTTTTTTTTTTTTTCATGCATATTCATATTAAATCAAATTAAGGGCACAACCCAATTAAACAAGATAAGGTGGGGATTTGATCACCCTTCCTTAGCCCACAAACAACCAACCAGCATCCTGCATTGACCTAAGCCTTTAATTTTAAAATCAATTAGACATCAACCCTAGGAACTCGAGCTCAATAGGATAAGGAAATCCTAAGAGTTGAACCGGGTTAGGATAAGTCAATTTGACTGGTGTCTAGGAAAGTGGTTCAGGGACGATTGGGCCCGAAGGAAGGTGGTTTCTAATTGGTTCCGTTCGCTTACCTGGCCAAGCATAATTGGTGTCTAAGGCAAGCAACGGGGGGACTCCCACCGACCTTACACTTACCTGGCTAGTTGATTGGCTAATCCTACACTTGGAGGGCTTGAAGGTGACCTTGGCAGTTAGGAGCTGTCTAGATCTAGGATAACCCTTAGTCAGGATTGATTGACCAACTTGATTGCTAACCAACATTAAATCTAATTAAACAAATTCTTCTCTTTCTTCTTAGTTCTAGGACTCCTTAGGACCTCTTCTTTAGAACTCTTTTTTCTTTCTTCTCCTTTCTCCTCTAAAAATAAAAAATAAAATAAAAATTAAACTAACTAAAAATTAATAATTAAATTAAATTAAATTAAATTAAAATTAATAAATAAAAATAATTAAAAAAAATTAATTTTTAATATAATAAAATAATAATAATAATAAAAATAAATAAAAAAAATATTCTAAAAATTTTTAAACCATACATTAGGGTTACACTAATACATGCATGGTAGGAAATCATTTTTTCTAATTTAGTTGAACTTAATTGAATGGTTGATTCACATTAAACATAATAATCAAATGGCTAATATGAATCTAATTAGTCCAAAAATTAGATAAAGTTGACCTTCTTGCTCAGAAAATAGATCAACTCCTAACCCTAGGTCAACAATCTCCTGCACAATTCATCATCTTCTAATTATCAGGAGAATTATTCAATCTGTGCTAGTCCAACCCATCATGTAAGTGAATATCCTATGACCTATGACTGCACAGTTTCCATATTTTATCCAAGAACAAGTTCAAGCTGCTCAAGGATACTCCAAATTGATTAATGATCCATTTTCAAATTCATATAATTCAGATTGGAGTAACTTTAATTTTTCTTGGACATCCCAACAGACTCAGGCTCAGACCCAAATTTTACTTGAGCAAAATTATCAAAATTATGCCTATAATAATGGTCAGCCTAGTCAGTTTAATCCAGCCATCATATTATAATCAGCCTTCATACCCACCTCCTCAACAGACCAATCTAGCTGATGATAGATTTAACCAACTTCAACAATTAATTCTAACTCAACAGCAATCTATCGCCAGACTAGAAGCTCAAATAGGACAATTAGTTGAGTCTAACATGAGGAGAGAACTAGATCAACTACCGAACCTACCAATTTCAAATAACCCACCTAATGACCACCAACCACCTGGATTAAATTATCAATCTAATGTTTCATCTAAGAATCTTCCAATTTGAGAATACCAAAGTAATTCCTGAACTTAAAAGCTATAGGATTCTTATGGACCCATACCAAGACCAGGTGAGAGAGGCTAGTACTGATGCTAGCCAAAATAAAAATTTAGAGGAAACTGGTTAGTACTGAGACTAACCACATAGAAGAACCCAAGCCAGGAATTAGTACTGATGCTAGTTCCAGTTTAAATGAGATAGAAATAAGGGAAAAGAGAATAGATGATTTACCCGAGACTTATAAACCTAATGTCCTATTCCCTTCAACCCTAGAAGCTGGTTCTTCTTATAAAAATCAAAAGGCATGTAATGAAATGTCAATGGAGTTGTTTAAGCAGGATCACATTAATTTACCTCCAGAATTAAAACCGCCTTTAGTCACCATTCCAGCACCCATTGAATCAAACTTAACTCCTAAAACTCCATTCATGAGCATTTTAGAAGAACAAATAGGAGAAATTCTTAATAAACATGGGTCTGAGAATGGAATCATAAAATATATCCCAAAAATTAATAGTGAATATATCAATAATGGGATTAAAAATCAACATCAACTTTCTGAGATTGGCAATCCAAAACCATTGGAATTTGTCAATCCAATATTCGACACAGGATAGTGAGCTACATTGTGTCTGGCTGAAGACGGTAAACTTAGCGCTTGTTGGGAGGCAACCCAATATTTAGTTTTTATCTAATTTATTTTTTTATTTATTTTTTTAGGATAATTTGAATAAGTTGGAGGGAGAGCTCAAATTTGTAAAGGCATGTGCTGGACCAAAAAAAAAATAAAATAAAAAATAAAAATATATATATATAAGTTAGGTGTATTCTTCCATGTTCTTTATTACATCCTTTATTTTTTCTTCTCCATTGAGGACAATGTCGATTAAGTTGGGGGAGGGAAAAATAAAAATTTTAAAATTTTAAGTCCTCGAAAAAAGTTAGTATTTAGTATTTAGATACTTGATTATGCTTAAGAATCGAATTAAACTAAGCATTTTTAAAAAGAAAATTGATGCACAGATTAGAGAATCTATGAGATATTGAGGAATCAAGTATTAAGAAAATTCAATAAAGAGTTAAGTCTAGAACATAAAAAATTTTTCTTGGAGCATTTCTAATTATTTTTTACTAGCATCAAAGAAAAGTCTACTTTTTATAGGCTTGTGTAGGGTAACTATACGTTTCTTCATATAAAAATTTATTTTAATAAAATAGTTTCCAAGTACTTCTCACTGAGTAACCGGGCCTCTTTGCCTAAGCAAGCATTGAGTTTCGCGTCAAAAGGTGGGAAGGGCAAAGAAGCTCGTTGTAAAGCTAGTCTTAACTCGTAGCCTATTTGATTCGAGCTAGTAAGCCCGAGGGGTATTCTATACCTAGTGCCCTAAAGCCAACTGGTTTGGGAGTCATTGGCCCAAGACTCCTACATGGATCAAATAGAAAGCTTAAGGAGTTAAGACACTCAATAGTGGTACAACGTTAAAAAAAAAAAAAAAAAAAAAAAAAAAAAAAAAAAAAACATTGGTTTCCCACCAAGTAACCGGGTCCCGTTGCCTAAGTAAGCAATGATATTCGCATCAAAAAGTGGGCAATGTGAAAAATAAAAATTAATAAATGAAGGATGGAAGTAGCAATACACCTTGCCTATATGAAAGTTTAGACAAATCAGAGATAAAAGTGGAATAATTTAGAAAAAGTTCTGAAAAATTTAATGTTCTTTACTTAATTTTTCTATTGATAAGTATTAATACCCCAATGATATATCTCATTTAAGCTCTACTGAATATCAATGGCCATTTTGAAAATTGCTTAGGTAAAATTCGAAACTCTAAAGTTAAAAGGTATTTAAAACTAAATTCTTTCTTTACTCGAGGACGAGCAAAGCTTAAGTTGGGGGGTGTGATAAGCATCATAAATTCACCAATAAAAGTATTAATTTATTAATTAATTTATATTAATTTTTAAGAATTATTAATCAATTTATATATAATTTTTGAAAAAATTCATATTTTTATTAATTAAAAAATTAATTAAAAAATAATAAAAATTAATAAAAATTAAAAAATAAAATTTTATTATCAATAGAAAGAGCTCATTTTTTTGATCACAATGAAATAAATTTCAAGTAAAACGGAGCTAAAATGGAAAAGATATGAATTTTTAAAAAATATAAAATAAATAAAAATTAAATAAAAAAAGAAAATGGCTCAGCCGGCTCCGCAAGCCGAGCCACCAAGCCAAGCCAAGCCATCAAAGCCGACTCAGCCGTTGAAGCCATCAGCCGGTCCACGATCTAGGCGTGGACCGCCAGCTCAGCAAATTTCCGGCGAATCAGAGATTGCCACGTGGTGGACCTAGACCCCTTAAGGGTCTACAGAAATTTATCGCGGCTCACAAGGGTAATTTAGTCTTTTCGTCCGACAACAGCGGTGCTGATTGGTTGCGGTGTGCGGTGCGGCCGGTCCACGCGGTCCATGGGAACAGTTATTGCGCGATCGGACGGATGTGGTTGTTTGCGGTCAGGATCGGACGGCTGTGGTTGCTTCCGAATTTTATTCAGATACAAACATCACGCGGATCACCATCGGATGGCAGCGCTCGATCCAGGCGATGATCCGACGGTCCAGAATGCTGCCGACGGTGATCAAGACTCCCGAAGCATGATTTGCGGCCAGATTTCCTCGATCAAGCGCGATCCAACGGCCAGAATTTAATCCGACCCGATCTGAGCTTATCTGCATCCGATTTTGATGATTTTTGGACCGTTGGATTCCTATTGAATGGCTGGATTTTATCAGATTTATCAGAGTCATATCAGAGCTATTTTGATTCAAATTTTATTCGAAATTTCTTTGTATTTTTATGATTACAAAGGCTATTAGTCCCATATTGCCTTTAGAAAAAATATCCAGCCCTCCTAGCTCTATAAAAAGGACCCCAGGCCATCAAAAATCATATCTTCCGATCAAGGTGAAGCTTTGGTACAGGGCGAAGCCAGGCTATGGGTTAAAGGCTGCTTCGAAGCAACGGGTGCCGAGAAGAAGAGCCGAGCTTCTACACCATCTTTCTGCCAATGCCGATCCAAGATCAGAGATCAGGCTATTTTATTTTTTTATTAAATTTATGTATTTAAATTCTAAAATTTTAATTAATAAAAATTTTATTTTTGCATTTTAATTTCTTGCTTTTAATTTTTATTATAATTTAATTTCTACATTTTAATTATTACTTTTTATTTTATTGCAAGTAGATGCTAAGATCTAACTAATAGATCTTAGTACCAAATTTAAATTTCTGCACCTTTTAATTTTTGCTTTTAATATTCCGACTTCACTTTTGATACTGAAAACTCAAATACTTTTCTTCTTTTCTTTACAAAAATCAAAGATTTCAAATCTAAAATACTACCTTCCCTGTGGATTCGACCCGACTCACTACTATCTATGCATTTTCAATAATTTTAAGAAGTCAGATTAAACTGATAAACACGGTGTCTTAACGACAGCATCGCGTTCAGATCACATATCTTATGATCATTATCACTGGATGTGAAATCTAGTGGCTGATCTATATAGATATTTTCCTCAAGATATCCATTTAAGAATACCATTTTTATGTCCATCTATCATATTTCATAATAAAAGTAGGCTACAACAGCAAACAATGTGCGGATGAATTTGAGCATAGCTATTGGCAAAAAATTATCCTGATAGTCAATGCCTTCGCGCTGACTATACCCTTTCATTCTAAGCCTTGCTTTGAATGTCTCTACATTCCTATTAGTACCTATCTTTCTCTTGAATATTCATTTATACCCAATATGTATTATACCTTCAGGTGGATCTACCAACATCCAGACTTGGTTCGAATGCATTGAGTCAATCTTTGACCTCATCGTCTCTAGCCATTTTTCAGAATCGATATCTGATATCACCACATAAAAGGTTTTGGGAACATCACCTTGAACCCCATTTTCTATGAGGAATATTTTCTCTACGTCTTCTGATATAGTACCAAGTATCTTTCAGGAGGACAAAAAATTCTACTTGATCTACGAGGTGGAGGAGGTAGTGTCTGGGTTGGCTCAATCTGACTGGGTTCCATAGGTTTCTTAGCTCATTTCTCATTGGAGACTTTCTCCTCAAGTATAATCTATCTTTCAATGCCACCATCTTGATTAATATATTTTTTAAGAAAGACGGCATATCGACTCACAATCACATTGTGATCTTTCGAAAGATAGAAATAATATCCTAATGACTCTTTGGGATATCCAATAAATCAAGCTCTAAAGGACCTAGACTCTAATTTGTTCATCTATTATCTCTTGACGTGGGCCAAACAATCCCAAATTCTAAGATGACTCAGATTTAGTTTCTTACCATGCCATATCTCATATGCTGTGGTAGGAACGGGCTTAGAGGGAATCCTATTCAGTAAATATACAGGAGTCATTAGACTATGTCCCCAAAGAAACTCAGGAAGGTTCATAAAACTCATCATGGATCAGACCATATCTAATAGGGTCTAATTTTTTCATTCTAAAATTCCGTTGAGTTAAGACATTCTAGGTGAAATCCATTAAAAGACTATGCCATTGTCCTTAAGATAGTCTAGGAATTTTCGACTAAGGTATTTGCCTCCTCAATCTAATCGAAG
The DNA here is from genome assembly GCA_006176705.1 of Cocos nucifera. Taxonomy (NCBI): domain Eukaryota; kingdom Viridiplantae; phylum Streptophyta; class Magnoliopsida; order Arecales; family Arecaceae; genus Cocos; species Cocos nucifera. The sequence goes on from QRFJ01001647.1 coordinate 331,876, forward strand.
AACCTTAATAAGTTTTTCTATTTATTTTTCTACTTCAAGTCTGAATTTCTTGAACTTTCTAAAAGCTTCAGACTCATGTTGTATCAAATACAAATATCCATATCGGGATATATCATTAATAAAGAAGATGAAGTAGACATAGTTGCCTCTAGTTGGTACATCAAATGACCCGCATACATATGAATGTACCAAGGCAAGTAGGTCTGTGACCCTTTTCCCATGTTCTATAAAAGGGAGCTTGGTCATTTTGCCATGAAGACATGATTCATAAATTGGATATGACTTGAAAGTCAATGAACTCAATAGTCTAGATTTTTCTAATTGTTAACCCTATCTTCGGCTATATGACCTAGCCTAAGATGCCATAGATACCTATCATTTAGACTATCCCTAGGTTGCTTTGATCTTATGGCATTCACATTTTGCTCGATATTAAAAATAGAAACATCAATATGTAACTAGTAGAGACCATTTATAAGAAAACCACTTGTAATTTTATTTTTTTTATAAAGAATATTACAATGATTCTTAAGAAAACTAATTATATAGCCTTCTTGTACTAAACATGAAATAGAAATTAAATTCTTGCTTGCTGTAAGTATATAAAAAAAGTCCTTAAGAACTAAATCTAATTCTGATGGTAATCACAGAGGATAGGTTTCTACAGCCACAGTAGCAACTCTTGCTCCATTTTCTTTGCATAGGATTATCTCACCATCTCTCAGCCTCTTGCTATCCTCAAGATCCTGCATAGAAGTGCACAAGTGAGCACTAGAACTAGAGTCAAGCAGCCAACTGGATGCAGAAAAAATGATAAGATTAGATTCTATAATGAGCAAACCTCTAGAAGAACCTACTTCCTTCTTGTTCTTCAGGCTGGCCAGGTACAAAAAGCAGTTTTGCTTCTAATGACCGTTAGTATTGCAATGAAAATATTTTTCTTTATCAACGACCTTTTTCTTCAGCTCTACCTTCTTCTTCTTCCCACCATCCACCTTCTGCTTCTTCATGGACTTCTTCTTTCCAAAAAATTTTTTTTTGAAAGAAGTGCACTCCACAGCAAGTACTGAGCCTTTAGAATCTTTTATAGAAAGCTCAGCAGTAACCAGCATGTTCATGAGTTCAGCTAAGGTATTCTGAAGTTTATGCATATGATAGTTCATGATGAATTATCCATATACATCAGTCAAGGACTGCAGAATTATATCAATCTAGAGATTTTAATCTAACTTGACATCGAGCTTCTCAAGCTCTTCTAAGTCTCTGATCATCATCAAACAATGATCTTGGACCGACGGCCCATCATGCATCTGAGCCTTAAATAGTCTCTTAGTGACTTGATATTTGGCTGTACGACTTTGTTCATCACTCATGCAGGTGAGCCAACATTTGATGGTCAGTCTTAATGTCTTCATGTTGGTGCTGGAGGTCATCAGACATCGAGCCTAACATGTAATATCAAGCTTTATTATCTTCATCCATTCACTTCTCGAGGGACACTCTCTGATCAGTAGATGGACGGGCTAGTATGGTGGGAGGATCCTATTCTAACACATGAGTCAACTTCTTGAAATCCAAAATAATTTTGAAGTTTTGAAGCCAATCCTTATAGTTGGATCCGATCAGTCTATGGGTGTTCAGGATATGGGCTAGTGGGTTGGACGCAGACATCTTCCTATAAAGAGTCAAAGCTTTTAGTTAGATTTTATAATTAGGCTTAATCAATTTATTTATGGATTTCATTTTTAAATAAATTAGGCTCCCAATGTTTACTTGGATTCCTACACTCTCTTGGCAGAGATGCAAAATTCTCTGCGATTATTGATTTCTAATGGGTGGTGCAGCCTCACCAACTGGCTCACCACCTCACCTAACAGTTATTGATGATGGATCAATCGATGAGTGGACAACTCTTATCCAATTATTCTCTAATCATGGTGCACCCAAACTTGATCTCTAATTTATGAATCTCACCATGTTCAAAATATTGATCTACTCTTTAGTTAAGTCAGATCTACCATTTGTATGAATTGGATTTTGGATTGGATCCCTCATTGTATCTAAAATATTGAGCCCAATCCATCCTTCAATCCATAGCATTCAATGCCTAATAGACATGGTTGCATCTTCTTGATGCAACTGAACCATTTTATCCAGCTGAGAACAATCAACCCAAAAAGGGTCCACACATCTACAATGGTGGAAGATCTTAGACTTAATATTTTCTTAGGAAGATTTAATTTAGGTCTCTTTAAACTTGACTTGACTTAGTCATAACAATTATGACTAACCTAGTGGCATGAGTTCGCTCAAATTATTAGCTACCTCAAATTAGAACTAGATCGACACAAATGACTAGGTAAATGAGATCGATGGAAGGCATATGCCATTAACTCGATAAGAACGTATTTAGATCGAGTAGCTCCCAATTAAAATCCAATTAGTCGTATCTGCCAGACTTACCTTAGATACCAAATTATCGAATAAGATCCAATTGGGTTAGCCCACAATCCAGGCTCGAACCATAAAGCCAAATTAGGTCTTGACTTGATTGAGTCATATCTCAATGTGATTCGATCTTGATCCAGACTTAATCCTATTAGACTGGTCAAATCTAAGCTTTCTTTGATCTCACATAACCAACTCTTGATTCGGTTTGATCAACCGCTAGACCTTATTGAGCTACCCAAGCCCAAACTCAATTTTATGAATATGTCTTAGATCTAAAAATTTATAATTTTTAGATCTAATTAATTTCATAATCTTAATTCTTAATTAACTTTTAGATTCATGAATAAAACATGTAATAAAATTCTAGGATTTTAGGATTTAGAATTTTATAGAAAAATAAGTTTTAATTTTTGATTAAGGATGAAGGTGCAGCACCCCTACATGTCCTAAGAGCGCCCCATCGAATGGGAGGAGAGGACCTTTAAATCCTACTTTATTCTTATGATTGGACGGTCAAGGGAAGCGTCTTAATCAAAAATATAATTTCTACTATAGAACTAGTCAGATCTAAATCATATATCGCATATACAATTAATGATCTAACTTATACATGTTTTGCTTATATCTCATGTATCATAACTTAATCAATCATGCATACTTTCATATATAAAATTTTATATATTAAATCTAAAAATAAAATTTTAAATTTGGTCATATCAAAAATTAAACTATTCTAGATATTTTATAGAACTATTCTATAAATAGTCTAAGCATGCATCTTTCATATCTCATATGAATAAATTAAAAATTAAAAATTTTATTTTTTATTTTTTAAATCTGATTATAATAATTATAAAATCAAAAAATAAAAATAAAATAGATCTAAAATTATATTTAATTTATTTAACAACATGATTATACTAGACTACCCATAGAACTATTCTATTCCTAGTCTAGTCATGCATCTCATACATTATAAATCTAAATCATAAAATTTTAATTTTCTAAATTCAGATCTAATTACATCTAATGTGACATCTAAAATTTTTTAATATTAAATTATAAATAAAAAATTAAATCAGATATAAAATAGACTAGATGAACTGCTAAATTGGTTCTGATACCATTTGAAGGAAAAAATTCTATTTTTTTGGTATAGGATCGTTCAGATCTGCTTGGATCTGAAAGAATATTTTAAATTTTTTTTTATAATCCTAATCTAATCTGAGACATCTTAGACCTAATTCTAAAGATCTGATATTAAAATTTAAAAATAAAATTTAATCTAATTTAATTTCATACCTTATTTTGGGTAATCAGATTATCCTATGATGATCCTAATTATTTCTGAGGTTTTGGAAGGAGCCACACACGCACCTGGCCTCTATCGATGTCCACTCATGTAGGATTTGGAGGACTTCTCCTTTTGAATCAACTCTTCAAAAATTAGATCTGAATCTGATCTTGAAGTTCTTCAAAACTTCTTTTGAAGGAGCAACAGTCGTCTCTTTCAGTAATACTGCCTTCTTCCTAATCTGGACACCTTTCTTCCTTGGGTGGCACTTGAACCTGTGCCCAACTCCTTAGGCATGGAGAGAGTAGAGAGAGAATTAGATGGGGCATAGATGAGATAGAGAGAGAGGCAGTCTTGGGGCATGAAAATTGTGCAAAAACTCTGTAACCCTAGGCGCAAACAGGATTTAAATAGACCCTACTGTGCCATACAATGCCTCATCATCCCAACCAATTAGAGGGCTTTATTCAATCAGATCTAAATATGATTAGTGAGAGTTCCTCAAAAATTCACATAGGTGATGCCAAGACTGGATAAAACAAAACTTTTTGGTGCTAGGTATTTAAAACCATCGAGAAACCCTGGAGTCCCATTTGTATGGGACTCCATCCCTTATCCAATGGGGCGCACACGTAGGGTGGCATGCACCCTCTCTCTTACCTCTTTTAGCAGGGGGACAAGAGCCCCAGGTGCTCTCCACATGACACATGGCCCTATGTCCAAGTGTCCACGGTCAACTGTTGACCCATATCCAAAAATAGAAATTAGCAGGTGATAAAAATTGGCAGGTGTTGTCTTAAATCCATCTAATAAATTAAGACAACCCTTTTTTAGTTTGGACAAGCTCCAGTCAAACTAAGACAAGGTTCTTGAGTGAGTATAATTATCGCTCTACTGAGATGAACCAAAATGATTACAAAAGGAGAATGTTAGGCTCAATCGTATGCTAGCAGATTTTCTTGAACCTAATTGGATATAATCCAAATTAATTAAACTAGGTTAGTCCAATTGATGACATCTAGACCCCAATCCTTGTTTGTGTGATCCAATTAGATTCAGTTTCATATGATAATGAGACATGTTGCGATCTCTATCATCGAATCATCGAAATACCTTTCGATGGACCATAACTTTTCTAATTCATACAATTAGAATGATCAATTATCTAAATCATTCTAATTACTCCCAAAATCCACTAGTGACACCTAGCAGTATATGGTGGCAACCCATCAAAATCAAAAGCAAACCTCTTGGTGTAGCTACATGTGTAATTTGGTTCTTCTATCTTGAGCCCCGATTGGATTAGGGTTAAGGTGAACTCGTCAAACACAATATCCGTCATATGAATTAATCATTTGATTTGAGTTCAATATAAAAACTTAATAGAAACTCTTTCTATCATCTTCACTCTACCATGGCCATAGGCTTAAGGAGTCAATCTCCTGATTATCATAGGGCTACTCCTCATCTATCGAGGTAGATAGATCTCCTATTAGTGTAGTCCAATTCCTACAATGAACATGCTATAGCCAACATACCTCAGCATTTTGAATGGCTAGGAGATCAAGTTATGGTGTAGTCAAACTATAACACCCTCAAGATGAACTTTCGATGCACCTTAGGTCAAAGAACTAGACACACCACTATAGCATCAAGTCAGTCATCGACGAGAAGGTAGACTTTCTTATGACTGCTCGAGATGGTCACACTCAGTGCCCTCATTCTCTAACGAGTACCTGTACTCTTTCTCTAGTGTCTCCACATCATAGACTCAAGATACATCTATCCTAAGAATGTAATCGTACACCAACCTTCCAGATCGATCAGTATCCTTATGATGATCCTACGATCAAAAGTAGTTTATGAGTTAATTATGAAAATTCATGTCTTAAATTTTTAACTCTTGAAAATATGAATTGTCCTTACCATTAACTCAAAGGATGTATTACAGACACTTTAAATACATACTATGATAGAAAATAATTTTTTTATTAATTTATAGTCAAAATTATAAAATCATCCTTAGAAGTGTATTACAAGTGTCAGCTAATCTGGCTTGTAGGGCACCCATCTAACAACCACTTCTTTGGCAGCATCTGCTGCAGTGACATACTCTATCTCACAAACTGAGTTGACCATAGTATGCTGCTTGAAACTCTTCTAGTATACAGCTTCAACATTAAGGGTAAACACATGCCCCGATATACTTTTACTATCATCATGATCAAATTGAAAACTAGAGTCTGTAAACCCAATACGTCTCAAATCTGACTCACCATAAATAAACCACTAGTTCTTAGTCTTTTTTAAATAGTTGAGGATGGTTTTAACAATCTTTCAGTGGTTCTCTACTAGATCAGATTGGTATCAACTCACTATTCTTAATGAGTATACCACATCTAATCTCATATATGTCATAGCATATATAATAGAACCCACTATCGAAGTATATAGAATTCTATGGTCTATCGATATATAGCTTTTTTTAGAATTCTCTATACTGAACCACTTCAGCATAGTATTTATGCATGTGGATTGGGATAACCTAAGCAACCTTTTAGATCTATCTATATAGATCTTCATTCCTAGGATGTAGAAAGTTTCTCCCAAGTCTTTCATGGAGAACTAAGATGATAGCCAACTTTTTATTTTCTATAATGCAGGGACATCATTTTCGATTAAGAGAATATCATCCACATACAGCATAAGAATGCAATTGTTGGACCATTAGCCTATTTATATATGTAGGGCTCTTTTTCATTCTTAACGAAGCCATACATTTTGATCATCCTATCAAAATGCATATTTTAACTTGGACATGCCTGCTTCAGTCCATAAATAGACCTTTGAAGCTTGCACACCTTAGACTCATCTATGGATGTGAACCCTTTAGATTGTCTCATATACACCTCTTCTTCATCTCTTCATTCAGAAAAGCTATCTTCACATACATCTGGCAGATTTCATAGTCCAGATGGACAACTATCATAAGCATAATCCGAATGAACTTAAGCATTACCATAGAAGAAAATAACTTATAATAGTCTATACTATAATGTTGACGATATCCCTTAACAACCAGATGGACCTTATAGATCTCCACCTTCCTATCTACGCACCTCTTCCTTTTGAAGACCCACTTACATCCTATGGATTTTATCCCTTCTAATAGATCAACCAATGTCCATACATCGTTGACCTTCATGGACTCCATTTAGGATTTCATGATTTCAAGCTATTTCTCAAAATTGGATCTCTACATTGCATCCATGTAGGTGATCGAATCCTCATCATTCTCATCGAGTTCGATAAGATCTCCATCCTGATCTAAAAAATTGTAGTATTTATTCTATTGATTTGGTACTTTATAAGACCACCTTAATGGTATAGGTACATTGGGCTCCAGGTTTGATCTAATCAAGTTTGATTTAGGTTCAGCTACTTGTATCAATTTTTCTACCTGTCGAACCTCCTCAAGTTTGACCTTAGAGGTATTAGTTCTTTTACCAAATAACTTTTCAAAAAGATTGCCTTAGGACTGACAAATACCTTTTATTCATCAGCAAGATAGAAATAACACCCTTTAGTCTCTTTTGGGTATCCTATAAAAATATACTTGTCAAACCTAGTCCAAGCTTATCTATTATTAAATATTTGACATAAGTCGGAGACCCCTAAATCCTAAGGTGCGAGAGTACTGGCTTACACCCCATCCATATCTTGTATGGCATTTTAGTTATAGACTTACTTGGAACCCTATTTAGAATATAATAAGCTGACTCGAGCACATATTCTCAGAAGAAGATTGGCAAACTGGCAAACCCCATCAAGGATCGAACTACATCTGATAGGAACTGATTCCTCCTTTCAGATATACCATTATATCATGGTGTTTGATAATTATCATAAATTTATAAATAAAAATATTAAATAATATAATATTTAATACTTAATTAAAAGAATTGATGCTTTTATTGATGTTTTGTAGGAAAGAAGCCCATAAATGTAAGGAGCTCAATTTTTTGGTTGAAATGGATTAAATTTCACTCAAATCAAAGCTAAATTAAAATTTTAATGAAGGCCAGAAGATTTCAAGAAAAAATAAAATAAAAAAATATAATGGCTTAAGCTAGCTTGCCCAGCTTAGCCGGCATGCCTGTTAGCTAGCCCACATCCAGCCCAGCCCATAATGCAAGCCCAGCCCGTGTGTGAACAAGGCCCACATCTAGCCCACTCCCTCCAACCCTAATGTTAGGAAACTGTGCAGTCCACCATGGATCGACGGCTGAGTCTATACGCTTGGACCCTTAAAGGGTCCACACAAAATCCATCACGACAAACAAGGGTAATTTCATCATTTTGTCCAACACGGCGAGCTCTGATTGGTGACGATCTTCGATGTGGTTAGTCTATAGGGTCTAGCAGCATAGTAAAGCACGATCTGATGGCTCTCATCTCTCTTGATTTAGATCCAACAGCTAGGGGAGATTCCTAGTTTGATTTGAAGTTCTTAGACTTCCTAAGCACAATCGGATGGCTATTAACCCATTGCTCAAGCGATTTAGTGGCTGTTAACATAGCTAAGTGAGATCCAACTACAGAGGACTAGTCAAGGCATTGATCAGGGGCCTAGCAATAGAGTTTTGATGGATTTCAAGGTGTTGATCATAAAATGGATGGTCAAAATTTATCAGGCATGAAGAAATTGATCCAAACTCCAATTAGACTTCAAACAGGACTTAAAAACTCCTTGATTTCATTCTTTTTAATCCTCTAATACACCAGAACGAACAGAAAGCTCCCCTATAGGGCAAATCAGATAGAGAGCCCCTTGTGAGGGGAATTAGTCCTCTTTCTCCTTCTCTTCTCCTCACCTCTTTTCTTCTTTCTTTTTTTCTTTTCTTTTCTTTTCTTTTATCGAGATCCCAATATGCCAAAAGCTAGCAAGATCAAATCTATGTATGGCTAGAGATCTTATATCCAGGAGAGTAAGAAAAATCTTCCAAGCATGAGAGTTTGTAATTTGAATCTTGTCTTTCTTTTTATTGGATAATAAAATTTCTTCATCTTTTACATGTCTTTCTTATTTATGCTTTAATGTTGAATTTTTTATAATTTATAACTAAAAAGATAGATCGTGATCATGAAAAGATACAGCATATGCTCAAATTAAGATAAATTATAAGATTTATATTTTAATATTTAATTTCTTATAATTTATATCTAAGGAGATAGATCATGATCGTAGATAGATATAGTCTATGCTCAGATTAGTATGAATTATAAGAATTAATCAGAATTATGTTAATATTCTTTGATTACATGATCTAAATAGTCTATATCTATGAGACAAGTTATGATCGTATTAGATATAGTCCATGCTTGATAGAATAGATTATGTTAGAATCAGGTCAAAGAAATATATATCTCATAAGATTGCATGTTGACAATAAAAAGATTACATGAATCAATTATACACTTGAATATTAAAAGATAGAACTGAAACCCTAGACAATCTCTTTTCTTATTTTTAATTAATTTTAAAATTTTAATTAATTAATTATTTGCTCTTTTTTATTTTAATTTACTAAATATCAATTTTTTTATTTATTTAAAATTTTATTTTAAAAATTAATTTATTTCTTAATTAAAATTAAACGTAACTTAGCCTTCAATCTTTGAGAAAATCGATAGCCGACTCCCCAATGCCCTACTTCATGATAAAATTGGGTTTAATTTTTATTTGATGCTGTAATGACAAGCAATCAAATTTTTGGTACCATTGCTGGAGATTATAGCATGGTTGCTTCAATTAATTAAAAATTAATTAATTAATTTTAAAAATAAAAAAAAAATTTATTACTCTTTAATTTTACCTAGTTATTCCTATCTTTTCATAACTGATTTCTACTCTCTATAGTGTAGATTAATTTATTATTTTTTAAGACTTAATAACTTGAATTTAATTTCTTTTACAAAACCACACAATCAAAAACTAAAAAGAATATCTATAAAAAGATAACCATAAATCCTAAAAAATCACCGACATCTTATAATACTTAATTAATTTATTGTAACTATAAATATTAAATAAAATTTATTTTTAATATATTTGGATGTCTTATTTTGTTTACATTACATATCCATAATATACTTTAAGGGCACAACCCATTAAATAAGATAAGGTGGAGATCTAATCACCCCCTCTTAGCCCATAAACTACCATCCTTCATATAGCATTAACCCAAATCCTAATTCTTAAAATCAATTAGATGTTGGTCCTTAAGGATATTCGAGTTCGATAGGATAAGAAATCCTAAGAGTTGGACCAGGTTAGGGTTAATCAGTTCGATTGGTGTTTAAGGTAAGTGGTTCAGAGATTACATCCCAAAGAAAGGTGGTTACTTAATTGATTTGTTAGCTTTCTTGGCTAAGATAATTGGTATCTAAGAAATATAATAGAGGAACTCCTACCAACCTTATACTTACCTGGCCAGTTGAGTGGTTGATTCCTTACTCGGAGAGCTTAAAGATGACCTTGGCAGTTAGGAACTATCTAGATCTAGGTTAACCCTAGGATAAAGAGTCTATGCTTGCTTAACTTATTTGCTATTATAATTCAAATACTAATTAAAATACTCTCCTCTATCATCTCTAGATCTAGGATCCTCTAAGTTCTTATCTTTAAAATTCTCTCTCCTCATCTCTTTTCTTATTCTTTAAAATAAAATAAAATAAAATATATAACAATCACAGATGAATTTTTACACTGAGTTATCCCATAGATCAGATCATCTAGAAGCCAATAAAAATCCTTCATATCCATCTTTTCATCCTGCATAATAAGTTTGTGCAACTTGTTCGAGCCCCACCCATTATTTAAGTGAATATTCACATCGATTTTTTGAGTATATGTATGAACAAGTTCATCAAGATCAAATCCAAATTCCCTACAGACTAGAAAATAATCCATACTTTAATACTTACAATCCAAGCTAGGGGGCTCAACCAAATTTTTCATGATAATTACAACCAGAGATTACGCCGGTGCCACAAAGACCCACATTCATGGATGCACCTTACAATATGCTCTATCTACATTATCAATCTTCTTTAAATAATAATAAGTGAACTTCTAAAGAGAGAATTCAGCAAGCAATAAATGAGTTAGAACTCATCAATCATACTATCCAACAAACCTTTCACTCATGTATGCAAAACTTCAAAGGACTAGAGAAGTGAGCACTTACATTCATTAGCAGGATGAAAGAGAGCTGCCCAGTTAGTCTGAGAGTGATCTTGAGGGACCATACTTGGCTAGAAATTTTAATATCCCTATAAGTTTTCCTGAACAATCAATTAAAATTCTCAAAAATAATATGGTCATGGAACAACCTTGCAAAACTAAAAAGATCCTATTAAACCATATAACTAAGGTAGCAAAATATAAAAAAGAACTAGAATGGTGGGATGAACCAATTCTATCACCTTACTTATATATAGACCCATCCCTAAGTGCCTTAAAATCATCCAATCCTTTTAATGGGGAAGGACAAATTGATGAGATGATGGAATCAATAGACTTTCCAAGAACCACAAGTGAATAACACACTGGAGGAAGCTTCATCCATAATTCTTCTCCAAAATTCATTAAATCCCTATTTGACTCATTATGAGGTGGATGATTTTGATAATTATGGGCACAATACAGAAGTTAATGACCAAGTAGATGCACCCTATCCTAAAACCACCCCACCATGGACTAAAAAAATTTAAGAAGCCACCTAGCCCACCAATAGCTCTCTTATTAGAACAACCAACTAATCTAGAATTGAAACCACTTCCTGATATACCTACAAACATACTATTAGTGATACCTACCTAGAAAGACCAACTTATAAGTGTTCTAAAAGCACATAAAGAAGCTGTTGGATGGAGTATTACTAAAATAAAGGATAACAATTTTATGAATGATTTTTCTATATTTGATACTACTTTCAAGGATGGCCATTAAAATTTATCTATAATATTAAAATGATATATGGAGGTAGATTTAAAAATAATTTGAAAAAAGTGTCATATTATAGATCAGGAAGAGTTGAGGCCAAGATATATTAGATCCGAGAAAGGGAGTAGAGAAGATCAGGCTATAGTTGAAGAAATTTATAAACCACCATCCCTGATTTCGATCCAACAAACATAATTCCTTCCGAATTATCATAAAAACTATAATAATCTTAAATTTTGATATAACTTGCTTGCTCCTTATACTTTATTCATTAGGGCTATGCTTAACTGCCGAAAAGTATTCCATGAATAATTTTCTACCATGATGACAAGGACTTCTAATTGGCTTTATCTTTCTAAAACTCTAAAGGATGTACTAAAATTGATTATACCTAAAACTCCTTCATAGGGTCCAGCTGAAAACGTTAAACTTAGCGCTTACTAGAAGGCAACCCAGCTTTTTGCATTTAATATTTTTATTTTTTAGTTTACTTTTCTTTCAGGATTAAGTTAGGGGAGAACTATAAGCCCATGCTAGATGAAGAACAAAAATAGCCCAAGCCAAGACCAAAAATATATTAAGTTAGGTGAACTATTTTCTTATTATTTTCTTATTATTTTCTTGTTATTTATCATACTCTATTATTTCCTTCATTAAACATAATAAAAATTAGGTTGGAGGGGAAGGATAAATAAAATTTCTAAGTCCTCAAGTATGGTAATAATTAGTCATATGTACTTGATTTTGTCCCGATTTGATATTTTTCAGATATTTTAATCTATGATTGATTAATGATTTAGAAAATTTTTGAAATATTGAGGACCAAATTATTAAGAAAATCTAATAAATGATGAGATTTAGAATAGGATAAATTTTTAAGTAATTATAAAATCTTCTTTCAGCCTATATTCATTAAAGAATCTTCTTTATATGGATATGAGTAAAAAAAATTATGAACAAAAAGAGAATAAAAGCAAGTTTTAAATATTGGTCTTCGACCGAGTAATCGAGTCCTATTGCCTAAGTAAGTAATGTTATTTACAACAAAAAATGAGTAATGTAAAAAAAACTTGGTATACAGTTAGTTTTAATCTGTAGCCTATTTGACTCAAGTCAGTAAGCTCGAGGGATGTTCTACACCTAATGCCCTAAAGTCAACTGATTTGGAAGTCATTGATTCAAAGTTTGCTACAAGGGTCAAATAGAAAGCTTAAAGGGTTATAATAATGCACTGATTGTAAAAAATAAAAATAAAAAAAACTCTAGCCTATACCAAAGATAGATGATTTAAAGAATAACGACGAAAAGTTAGTTTAAAAAATTTCTAAAATTTTATATTCTTCACTTAACTACTATTTATGATGGAATTAATAATCTGATGATGTATTTCTTAAATCTCTTACTAGGTATCAACTGAATTTAAGATGATCTGAAGAAAATTTTGAAGGAACTAGATCTAAGATTTCATGGATAGATCTTAAAATTTTTTCATGATCAGATAGTGAAAGACTTAAATAAATTAAATATTTATTTAAATAAATATATAAACACCTAGATCTTAGATCTATTACATGATTAAGGTATGATATTAAATAAAAAATTAAAAACATAAAGAAGAAGGAAAGGTTGATCACATCAACCTAGTTCTATACTACATCTAATGTAGGTATAAAATCAATAGATCGGATCTATTACCTATGCAAGTTAGATGTTCTAACTTACTGATCTAGGCTTGCAGATAAAGTCATGAGCTGCACACTTGTTCGACCTCTACGAGTCATCCACGCAAGTCTACGAACTCTGATTAGAAGTTCAATGCAGAAAATCAGCACAACATGCTAGTACCATGCTGATCCTTCATCAACGGTCGATCCGATGCTCCATTCTTCAAAACATGGACTCTCCAAAATATATGAAGGAAGAAGAGAGTTTTCTGATTTGAGACTCTCTTAGATAAAACTCAAAAGAAGGAGGAGAGATGAAGAATAAAATAGCCCTAGAAGAAGACCTTCTTCTTCTTCTCTTTTCTCTCACCTAGACACCTAGTTTGGTACCTATGGAACCCACATGCCCAAGGATCCTCCTACTTTGATTTTTACACACCCCAAACCACTCCTAAATCTCTATATTTCATAAAAATTTTAGCCAAAAATTTATCCAATAAAAAGAGAAAAAAGAAGAGTCCTTGTCTAGGTCAAAAACTAGACAAGAAAAGGTCAAACAAGGCAAGATAAGGGGCGCCCAACTCTTGGGCACCTCCTCCATAATTATTAGAGTGGACTAGCAAGGGAGGGTGCACAAAAAAGAGGTTTCTCACATGGAATAAGAGAAGAATTAATAAAAGAGGTTTCTCATAGAATCCTAAAGCAAAACTAACTCCCCTTTTGACTTGGTCTTCCAACAAATTGTCTTATGAGAAAAGGAGGGAGAGAGTGGCATGCGTGAATATCAGGGAGAGGAGATGTCATGCGCAAAATAAAGAAAAGTGGAAGTGGGGGGTGTGGGCTAAGGTGGTGCAAGGTTAGGAAAGTCCTAGTCATACTAGGACTTCTGATTTGACTTGGTCAAACAAAATCTTTTAACCAAATTAAGTCAAATTTATTTCAATCAAATTAGAAAAGGTCTTAGTCCAACCAAAATCTTAACTAAATCAAATTAAATTTAATTCAATTTTAATTTAATTTTAATTTAATTTTTAATTAAATTAGAGATTGGGTTGATACAAGTCTTAGTCTTACTAGGACTTCCAATTTGACTTGGTCCAACTTGATCTTTAAACCAAATAAAATTGGAATTTATTTAACCTAATTAAAATATGTCTTAATATAATTAAGAATCTAATTAAATTAGATTAAATCTAATTTAATTTTGATTTAATTTCTAATCAGATTAAAAATTGGGTTGACCCAAGTTCTAATTGAATTAGGACTAGTTCTTCCTTGCACTTGGCTTATCAAATAAGCCAATTGGACTTGATCCAATCAAATCTAAAATAAATCTAATTAAATCATATATAATTAGATTAATCTTAGCCCTCTGGCTTAGTCAAATTAAGCTAATTAGTAATTTAATTGCTAATCGATCCTCCTGCAATACTTGCACTAGGTTAAACACCAATCGTATTGATTATTTGACCCTAAGAATGGATTCTTTTATCATTGATCAACCATTCGATCAGAATCGTGAGATCTCTAATATGTGTGACCTCCATATATTCAAATCCTAAGTTAGGTAGCACAGAAATAGAATTTATATATCCAATCAAAGTGACCATCTAGCAATGAATACTCCGATGATCAGATAGGTCGAAATGTATAGTAAAGCAACATCCTTATAATCCCATGTAGATATAGGTTTTCATATAATTCATCCTCTTGACCATGAATACTCATAGGATGACCTTAGAGTTTTACCGTCAACTCCTGAAATCAAATCATGTCCACATTGTATTTTAAAATACCAAATCCATCTTATCGATTATCTTGTCCAAGATTTTGCTATAATTGAAAATACAGTGGTACATTCTTCTCCAAACTCTTGGAGTGGTTAATCCCATCTTGATTACTCGCCGACTTTGCACAATACTTGACTATGCCCAGAAGCCTTCTAACACTGAATTAAAAATTTAGGTAGTCCGATACACTAAAGCATGGTGAGTTGCTTTCAAATCCACCATAAGGTGATCTCTGATCCCAAGGGATACTTATACCTATATCCTATCAGAGACATTCTTGATAGCAGAATGCTCTGGAAGTTGGTCATGTTCAGATGATAATGTACCCCTACATCTTACCTATATGCCATACTAGCATGTCTCCCATACTTCCTTAGGTTAAGAGGACAACCAATCTATATGGCATACAGTGACCTATAGCTCCATAGAACACTTATCGTCCTAATTAACAATATATCATTTGGTCGTGAACAAATTTAAGGAACTAATCTAATAAATTCTCTCTTTATCGAATCTAAATAGTTCTAAGGACTTTCATCAACAATAATGGAGTTTTTTAGAAGATGAATTCACTTTATCATGAAAAGATGCCATTAAAATATAATTTTTATTTATTAATGAAATCAATTTATAGATTACAAAGGATAGCTTAACCATCAATAGATTGACGAATTAGCTTTAGGAACATATTTTCCAACAACTCCCAACTTATCCTAAAGCCACTTGGCACAGTATCTAATATGCCCATGTTCAATTTATGGTTGTCGAACTTCCTTTATTGCTAGGGCCTTTAGTGAATGGGTCGGCCAGGTTCTTCCTTTTTATCGATTTTTTGAAGGTCGACATCGTCTCGATCCATAATATTTTGGAAACAGATTGGTAAGTGGTGCAGAATATGCTTTCATCCGTTGGTGTGCCTTCGATTTCTTTCGCCTTGAGCAATGGCATCCAGTGTTGTTGTAGTAGAGCAGGACCAGGATCCATCTAAGGAAGGATGCTACTTCCAAGCTCAGTGATAAACTTCCTTCAGCCACACAGCTTTCCTTCGCATCATCTGGATGCCGCCAATGTACTCTGCTTCGCAAAAATAGAGTCTGCCATAATATGCTGCTTGAAACTCTTCCAACAGATGGCTCCACCATTCAGAGTAAATATATATTCCTGACACGCTTCTTTACTATCATCATGGTTAGAATTGAAAGCTAGGAGTCTTATAAAATCCCATAAGTCTTCAGAATCTGACTCACCATAAACCTAGACCATTAGTCCTTAGTTTTTCTCAAATACTTAAGGATAATGGTTTTATTTACTTTCCAATAGATTTTTCTCTAGGATCAGATTAGTATCTACTCATTACTCCTACTGAGTATATCCATATCTTGATCTTGTATACATGTCATAGCATGTACAAGATAGAATCCCACTATCAAAGTATATGGGATTCTACTCATATGCTCTCTCTCTTCAAGAGTTGTCAGGATAATCCTTCTTAGAGAGAGAAATTTCATGGCCTATCGAAAGATAAGCCCTTTCTTAGGAATTCTCCATGCTAAACCTCTTCAGCATAGTATTCTATGTATGTGGACTGGGATAACCCAAGCATCCTCTTAGATCTATCTCCTATAGATCTTCATCTCTAGGATGTAGGATGCTTCTCCCAAGTCCTTCATGGAGAACTGTGATGACACCCAGACTTTTATTTTTTGGATTGTGGGGATATCATTTTCGATTAAGAGAATGTCATTCACGTACAAGACAAGAAATACTATTGCTGGACCATTTGCCTATTTATAAATGTAGGACTCTTTTTCATTCTTAATGAAGCCATACGTTTTGATCATCCTTATCAAAATGCATATTCCAACTCCGAAGATGCCTGCTTCAATCCATAAATGGATCTCTTGAAAGCCTTGCACACCTTGGACTCATTTATGGATGTGAACCCTTTAGGTTGTATCATATACACCTCTTCAATCAGCTCTCCATTTAAGAAAGCTATTTTCACATCCATCTGCCAGATCTCATAGTCCAGAATAGGATAGCTATTGCAAGCATTAATTCGAAATGGATTTGAGTATAGCTACAGGAGTGAATGTTTCATCATAATCAATACCATGAACATTGATGATACCTCTTGGCAATCAGACAGACTTTATAGATCTCCATCCTTTCCATCTGCATCCCTCTTTCTCTTGAAGAATACATTTACATCCAATGGATTTAACCCCTTCAAGATGGGTCAACTAATATCCATACATCGTTGATCTTTATGGAACTCCATTTCAGATTTTATAGCCTCAAGCCATCTTCTTAAAATCAGGTCTCTGCATTTCATCCATGTAGGTGATCAGGATCCTCATCATGTTCTCATCGAGTTTGATGGGAATCATCATCCTGGACTAAGAAATCATAGTATCTATCTTGCTGATATGGTACTCTACCAGGATTGCCTTAATGGTGTAGGTACACTAAGCTTCGAATTTGATCTAATCAAATCTGGTTCTTGATTCAGCTATACTGTATCGATTTTTCTACCTTTGTTGAACTTTCTCTAAGTTCAACCTTAGAGGCAACAAATTTCCTTACATCCAGTGAAAATTTCTTTTCTAAAAAGATTGTCCTTATTGCTGACGAACATCTTTTGTTCTTTAGCATGGTAGAAATAGTAATCCTTAGTTTTCTTCAGGGTACTCTATAAACATACACTTAATCATATTGGGATCCAAGT
This sequence comes from Cocos nucifera, assembly GCA_006176705.1. NCBI lineage: Eukaryota > Viridiplantae > Streptophyta > Magnoliopsida > Arecales > Arecaceae > Cocos > Cocos nucifera. Next base: position 349,811 of record QRFJ01001647.1, read on the forward strand.
TTATTTATCTGTATACAAATGTTTGACGTAGGCTAGACAATCCCCAAATCCTGCAGGTGAGAGAGTGTAGGCCTACACCCAGTCCATATCTCATATGGAGTCTTTACGTATAGATTTACTTGGTAAATTATTTAATATATAAATATGCAGTCTCAAAGCATATAACCCCAAAATGATATGGTAGACTAGCAAAATCCCCATCTGGATCGAACCATGTCCAATAAAATTTGATTTCCTCCTTTTTGATACACCATTATGCTATGGTTCCCTAAGAGGAGTCCACTATGAGGAAATTCCATTCTTTCCTAGATATATGTCAAGAACTCACTTAGATAGATATTCACCTTCTTGATCTGATTGAAGAATTTTAATACTTTTTTCAATTTTTTTCTACTTCATTACAAAATTATTTGAACATTTCAAATGATGCAAACTTATACTTCATAAGATAGGCCAAATAAAACCAACTTATGTTTCATCAGATAAACATGTCCGTACCTAGATAGGTCGTCTAGTAAATGTTAATGAAATAGTGATATCCGCCTCTAGCACCTTATGCTTCAAAGATCCATATATATCACTATGTACTGAGACCTTAAGAACTTCAGTTGGTTCTTTCATCCTTTCTAGTAAAAGATGATTTTGTCACCTTTTTTAATAAGACAAGATTCACAGGTATCGACAATGATTCACAATCATCAACATTGAGGAATTTCCTCTTTCGGTCTAACTTGCTTATCATGTTCTCGTTAATATGACCAAGCCTGCAAGTACCAAAGATAGTTGCATATCATTGACATTATTTAATTTAGGATGTTTTCTAGAAAGTGTACATTACACCCATAGGCTATGATAAAATATCAATATCATTTCTTTATTATCCGCACATTATTATAATATCATTTATAATGATATCACAATAATCTCTCTTTATTGACAAATGATAACCATCCTTTGAGATCAAAAGAACTAATAGAGATTATATTGATCAGAAAGAAAGGACAGTAATGACAATCATCTAAAAAAATGACATTACTATTGAGAAATTAGCTGAACTATTCTCCATAGCTAGAATTGGAATAGATCTTCCATCTCTAATATTTAGGAATCACTTGTTATTCTCAAATTTTCTACTAACTTGAAGTCCTTGCAATGAATTACAAATATAGAATTAGACTTCCATTATTCAATATCCTAGATAGTAAGTATCACAAATAGAGAAATTATAAGATATTATCATATAACATTCTTGATCAGCAACTACCTTGCTCTCATTTCTCTTGTTTAGCCTATTGGGATCAAGAGAAGCAAGGTACTAAGGACAGTTTCTCTTTCAGTGCCCATACTTCTTATAGTGAAAGCCACTCTACCTGAGTTTAGGTTAGTCTTGGATCTTATCTATTTAGACTGGAGCAAAGAAGTTCCCAGCATAAACCTCTTCGTACTATTGAACGATATTCAACTTTCAATACTTATTATCGAAGTTGAGTTTCATAATTATATCACTATCTAACAATAAATGAAGCAACTAGGATTTAGCCTTTAACTGTACAAAAGAAGAACCAAAAGCCTAATTAGTAAATGATTTATCAAGCCTTAAGATTTGGACTTTAATCTAAAGGTTTTTCCTCACTATTTTATATAATTTGATAGCCTCTACCTCCAACTTGAGGAATTATCCTAATTTCCTTAGTGGAGGTACTAGAATCCACATAGACTGCATACGGGCCTGAAAGCTATGGTTAGTCAATCCCATATGTACATCTATGGATAGATTCTTAACCAATCATTTCTTCAAATAATTTCTAATATTAGGTTATGCCCCAGGTATCTTTTCAGATAGGCTAGGGCCTCCACTGAAAAGTCCTGGTTAGGTCCAACCATTAACATGATTATAGTTTAGGTGCATCAAACGAACAATGACCAAGGCCCGAGACTATGGTTCTGGTCAACCTAATCACCATTCAGAGAGATGCGGTCCTAAGAAATCATATTATGAATGATAATTTCAATATCTCAATGAAGCATCAGACGTATAGGTGATTTCAATGATCCATCCAAGACTAATTGGACCCATTATCCATCCACCTTAATTGGAAGGCTGTGATCTAGTTATCATCATAAGTATTTTACTTTTAAGGATCTAATAATTTTAGAAGAATTTGGTTAATTCTATTTTAGAGAAGAGAGTCAGATGAACCAACTTAATCATGATCCTCCCACTAGACTTCATCAAGTTAGATTAATGAGAGACCATAGATAGGCTAGTCTAGGAGGAGCACCTAAAATCAGTCACACTGATTTACCTTAGCTGATATGGGTCAGCTTGAATTGTCAAGTGATCTGATCAAAACATAATCTTTACTATGAAGACCAAGTAAGTGAGATCGAGTGGGAGGGATATGCCATTAGCTTGCCTTAGACAGACCGAATCAGAAATAGCAAGTAAGCATGCTGCCAATTAAAGACCATCGATCATAAATTTCTAGACTTTACCTTAGACACCAACTGGTTTAATTAGTTTTAATTAGATCAACCTAACAATTCGAGGCTAGACTGCTTAGCCAAGAATTAAGTCCATTTGGTTCTCGTTAAAGACATGGACTTGACCAACTATAACTATTATAATTGATCTATAGAGAATCTTGATCTAATATAAGAATAATAATTTGATTAGAATTTAGTCAATTCTCTAATTAAGTTCATTCTTTAATCTAACCTTAGGTCTAACCCAATTAACGGACCTAATCCCCACTAAACCATTAACCCAATGGGTTATGATTTGTTTCATAGGATCTTCAATTCATAATCTTAGATCCTAATCAAATAACTTCTTAATTCTTAATTAAGTTTTGGACTGAGGATTAGTAGTTCGACATTTCGAAAAATAATTTTTATATTTATAAAATATTTTTATAATATGGTTCTATTAATCAAGTTACATGTTTGATTCATAATCTAATATACAAATAACATAATCATGAATCTACTTTAGATCTAATCTAAATATATTCATGAAATTTAAATTAAAATAATTTCTATTTTAAATAATCAATATAAATCACCTTAAATCAAATCTAACATATTTATGATGATTAAAATTAGATTAAAATATTTTTAATTAGATCATAAAATTTCTTAGATCTAATCTAAAATTTTATGATCAATAATTTTAGATCAGCATGTACTAGGACAACCTTTCCACTGTAAGGGGGTAAACCTTACAGCAGGACAACCTTATAACAATCCGTACAATCTAAAAATATTATTTTTAGATCTAAAACTATTTTAAATCTATTAAATTATAAATAAAATTAGATTAAATCTAATAAATTTATGATTAGAGTCAGATCATCACGAACTAGGATAACCTTTTCACTGTAGGGGATAAACCTTACAGCAGGACAACCTTATGGCAGTTTACAAGATCTAAATTTTTAATTTTAGATTTAATAATTAGATTATAAATTAGATCTAATCTAAAAAATAATCTAAACATGCATAAAAATCATGTAATAAGAACCTAGGCTCTGATGCCAATTGAAGGAACCAGATCTAGGATTTCACGGGTAGATCTTGAATCTTTTCAAGATCAGGTAGCGAAAGACTTAAATAAATTAAATATTTATTTAAATAAATATGTAAATATCTAGATCTTAGATCTATTATATGATTAAGAAATGATATTAAATCAAAAATTAAAAACATAAGGAAGAAGGAAAGATTGATCACATCAATCTAGATCTACACTACATCTAATGCAGGTATGAAATCAATAGATCAGATCTATTACCTATGCAAGTTAGACGTTCTAACTTGCTGATCCAGGCTTAAAGATGAAGTCATAAGCCGCACATGCATCCAGCCTCTAAGAGTCATCCACACGAGCCTACGAACTCTAATCTAAAGTCCGATGCAGAAAATCAGCACAGCATGCTAGTATCGTGCTGATCCTTCTTCAATGGTCGATCCGATGCTCTCTTCTTCAAAACATGGACTCTCCAAAATATGAGAAGAAAGAGGAGAGTTTTATGATATGAAGCTCTCTTAGAAAAAACTCAAAAGAAGGAGGAGAGATGAAGAATAAAATAGCCCTAGAAGAAGATCTTCTTCTTCTTCTCTTTTCTCTCACCTAGCACCTAGTTTGGTGCCTATTGAACCCCCACACCCAAGGACCCTCTTCCTTTGATTTTTTCATACCTCAAAGCACTCCCGAAGCTTTATATTTCATAAAAATTTTAGTCAATAATTTATTCAATAAATAGAGAAAAAAGAAGAGTCCTTCTCTAGGTCAAAAACTAGACAAGGAAAGATCAAGCAAGCAAGACAAGGGGCGCCCAACTCTTGGGCGCCTCCTCCATAATTATTGGTGTGGATCAGCAAGGGAGGGCATACAAATCTCACATGGAATAAGAGAAGAATTAATAGAAAAGGGGGCGGCACTCAAGGGAAGGTGTTTTGGTCAATAAGGATTCTATCTCATAGAATCCTAAAGCAAAACTAACTCCTCTTTTGACTTGGTCTTCCAACAAATTGCCTTATGAGAAAAGGAGGGAGAGAGGGGCATGCGTGAACATCAGGGAGAGGAGATCTTATGCACAAAATAAAGAAAAATGGGCATGGGGGGTGTGGGATAAGGTTGTGCAAGGTTAGGAAAGTCCTAGTCATACTAGTTCTTCCAATTTGACTTGGTCAAATAAAATATTTTAATCAAATTAAATTAGATTTATTTTAATCCAAATAGAAGAGGTCTTAGTCCAACCATAATCTTAATTAAATCAAATTAAATCAAATTTTATTTTTATTTAATTTCTAATTAAATTAGAGATTGGGTTGGTACAAGTCTTAATCTCACTAGGACTTCCAATTTGACTTGGTCCAACTTAATCTTTAGACAAAATAAAATTAGAATTTATTTAACTAAATTAAAATAAGTCTTAATCTAATTAAGAACATAATTAAATTAGATTTAATTCTAATTTAATTTTTAATCAGATTAGAAATTGGGTTGACCCAAGTCCTAATTGAACTAAGACTAGTTCTTCCTTGCACTTGGCTTATCCAATAAGCTAATTGGATTTGATCCAATTAAGTCCAAACTAAATGTAATTAAATCATATATAATTAGATTTAATCTCTACCCTCTGGCTTAGTCAAATTTAGTCAATTAGCAATCTAATTGCTAATCGATCCTCCTGTAACACTTGCACTATGTTAAACACCAATCATATTGATTGTTTAACCATAGAACGATTCTTAGTCGTTGATCAACCATCCGATCAAATTGTGAGCTCTAATGTGTGTGACCTCATAGGTCCAAACCTAAGTTGGTAGCATAAGAATAGATTTTTATACCAATCAAAGTGACCATCTAGAAATGATACCTAATGGTCGGATAGGTCGAATGTATAGAACAACATCCTTAGAACCCATGCGGATATAGTTTCCATATAATTCATCCCCTTGACCAAAATGCTCGTAGGACACCTTAGAGTTTAACTGTCAACTCTGATCAAATTGTCCACATTATATTTCAAAATACCAAATCCATCTTATGGATTATCGTGGCCAAGATTTTGCTTTATTGAAATACAGTGATACATTCTTCTCCAACTCATGGAGTGGTCAATCCAATTTTGATCACACTTTGACTTCGCAATTACTTGACTGTGCCTAGAATCCTTCCGTTACTGAATGAGAAATTCAGTTAGTCCGATACTAAAGCATAGTGAGTTGCTTGCAAGTCACTTAGATGATCTTAAGTCTAGGAGACACTTATACCTATATCTCATCAGAGACATTCTCGATAGCAGAATGGTCTGGAGTTGGTCACGTTCAATGATGATGTACCCATATATCTCACCTATATTCCATACCAGTGTCTCTACACTCCTTGATTAAAGGGACAACCAACCTATATGGTATACAGCAACCTATGCTCGATAGATGCTGTCGTCCTAATTAACAGCCTATCATTTGGTCGTAAATAAATTTAAGAACTAATCGATAAATCCTCTCTTTATCGAATCTAAATAGTCCTAAGGACTTCATCACAATAATGAAGTTTGTTAGAAGATGAATACTTGGTGATGAAAAGATGGCAAAAATATATTTTATTCATTAATGAATCAATTATAGATACAATGTAGCTCAATCGTTAACAAACTGATAATTGGCTTTGGAACATATTTCCCAACAACTTTTACATCTTATTGAGTCAGCACATGTTTTTAATTTTTCTCCTTTTACTTGAGGATGAGTAAAACTCAAGTTGGAGGGTATGATAATTATCATAAATTTATAAATAAAAATATTAAATAATATAATATTTAATATTTAATTATAAAATTTAATGTTTTTATTAATATTTTATAAAAAAAAAGTCTATCAATATGAAGAGATTAATTTTTTGATTCAAATAGATCACTCAAATCAGAGCTAAATTAGAATTTTAATGAAGGCTGGAAGATTTAGAGAAAAAAATAAAATAAAAAAATTATCAGCTTAGGCTAGCTCGCTCGACTTAGCTGGCTTGCCTAGCTTAGTCGGTGCACTTGTTAGTTGGCCCACATCCACCCCGGCCAATAATGCAAGCCCAGCCCATGCACGAACAAGGCCCACATCTAGCCCACTCCCTCAAGCCCTAATGTCACCCTAATGTCAAGAAACCATGCGGTCCATCATGGACCGATGGCTAAGTCAAAACGGATGGACCCTTAAAGCATCCATACAAAATCCATCATGGCATATAGGGATAATTTCATCATTTTGTCTGATGCAGTGAGCTTTGATTGGTGGTGGTCTTTGGTGTGGTCGGTATATAGGATCCAGCAGCATAGTAAAGCATGATCTGATGGCCCTTGTCTCTCTCGATTCAAATCCAATGACCAAGGGTGATTTCTAGTTTGATTCGAAGTTCTCAACCTTCCTGAGTGCGATCGAATGGCTATCAACCCCCTATTCGGGCGATCCAACAATTGTTATTATGACCAACTGAGATCCAACGGTAGAGAACTAATCAGGGCGTTCATCAGGGGCTTAGCAGTAGATTTTTGAAGGATTTCAGGCCATTGATCATAGAACAGATGGCCAGAATTTATCAAGCATGAAGAAATCAATCTAGACTCCAATTGGACTTCAAACAAGACTCAAAAACTTCCTGATTTCATTCTATTTAATCCTCTAATATGCCAGAACGATCAGAGAGCTCCCCTATGGGGAAAATTAGACAAAGAGCCCCCTGTGAGGGGAATTAGTCCACTTTCTCCTTCTCTTCTCCTCTCCACTTTTCTTTTCTTTTTTTCTTTCTTTTTCCTTTGTTTTTCTTTTATCTGAAAGATTCCAATATGCTAAAAGCTAGCAAGATCAAATCTATGTATAGTTAGAGATCTCATGTCTAGGAGAGTAAGAAAAGTCTTCCAAGCATGAGAGTTTATGGTTTGAACCTTGTCTTTCTTTTTATTGGATAATAAAATTTCTTCATCTTTTACATGCCTTCCTTATTTATATTTTAATGTTGAATTTCTTATAATTTATAACTAGATCGATAGATCGTGATCATGGAAAGATACAGTCTGTGCTTAAGTAAGGATAAATTATAAGATTTATATTTTAATATTTAATTTTTCATAATTTATACCTAAGAAGATAGATCATGATCATAGATAGATATTGTCTATGCTCAGATTAGGATGAATTATAAGAATTAATCAAAATTATATTTATATTCTTTGATTACATGATCTAAATAGTCTATATCTATGAGATGAGTCATGATTGTGTTAGATATGATCCATGCTCAGTAGAACAGGCTATATTAGAATTAGATCAAAGAAACATATATCTCATAAGATTGCATGTTGATAATAGAAAGATTACATGAATCAATTATAAACTTGAATATTGAAAGATGGAACTAAAATCCTAGACAATCTCTTTTCTTATTTTTAATTAATTCTAAAATCCTGATTAATTAATTATTTGCTCTCTTTTTTATTTTAATTTGCTAAATCTCAATTAATTCTCTTTTATTTATTTATTTAAATTTTTATTTTAAGGATTAATTTAAATTTTTTAATTAAAATTGAATACAACTCAGTCTTCAATCCTCGAAAAAATTGACACCTGACTCACCACTATCCTACTTCATAGTAAAATCGAGTTTAATTTTTATTTGATGCTGTAATGACAAGCAATCGGTGTTCCAAGAGGAGTTCATTGGAAAAGAATTTCATTCTCTCCTAGATATGTCAGAAACTCACTAGAAAGGTACTTACCCTCTCGATAAGATTGAAGAGTTTTAATACTCTTTCCAATTTGCTTTTCTATCTCATTATGGAATAGTTTAAATATTTCAAATGATTTCAACTTGTGTTTCATCAAATAGATATACCCATACCTAGATAGATCATTAGTAAAAGTGATGAAGTGGAAATATTCATATCTAGCACTTGAGCTTATGAGTCCACATACATCAGTATGTACTAGACCCAGGAGTTCACTGGCTCATTTAACTTTTTCAATAAAATATGACTTGGTCATCTTACCAAGAAGATAGGACTTATAGGCCGGAACTGATTCATAATCATTAACTTCGAAGATTTTTTCTTGAGTCAACCTATTTATTTTATTCATATTAATGTGATCTAGCCTATAGTGCCAAAGATAGACTTCAAACACATCATTTATTTTAGAACATTTATCAAAAAATTGAATAATATTAACAAACTATGATATAATATAAATTCTGTTATTCAATTATCCAATAAAAATCATAACATCATTCAAAATGATATTACAAAAATTTTTTATTTATAATTCAAAACTATTTTTGGCCAAAAGGCTTATAGAGATAATATTCAACAAAAAGCTTGGATAATAATGATATTCACAAAGAATAATATTATGAGAATTGATTATAAGGTTCATAATTCCTAAAGCTAGAATTGAAATTTATCTTTTATCTTCAACATTTAGGAATCTCTCATCTTCATCAAATCTCCTACCGACCAATAAACCCAGCATTGAATTATAAATATGATAAGAGCTTTCGATATCTAATATCCAAATAGTAGCATCACATATCAAAAAATTATAAAAAGTTATCATATAATTATCTTTCCTGATAATTGCTTGCTTCTTCCTCGATCTGTTCGAATCCATGGAGGCAATGTACTAAGGATAGTTCCTCTTTTAGTGCCCCAGCTTCTTGCAGTAGAAGCACTCCACCTGACTCTAGTTGGCTTGGATTTCTTGGTATGACCTTATGCAGACATCCTAGCATGCTACTGCACCTTCTTATTCTTCTTGTTCTTGTTCTTCTTTCCTTTCATAAAAGATCAATGACTAGAAGATGACCCCTCTCACTACACTCACTGACTTCTTGTGGAGCTGGTGATCCTTCTCAAAGTTCTACAATAGCCCCAGCAAACCATGGTAGTTAATTGTAGGCTTTGTCATTCTAAAATGAGTAAAGAAGGAGAGGAAGGACTTGAGAAAAGAGTTCAGTATTGCATCTTTTCCAAGTTGCTCATGCAAGAAAAAGCTGAGCTTACTCAAGTGCTCAATCATCTCGATCATATACAATACATGATTGGTGACTGACACCCCATCCCTCATCCAAGCATTGAAAATAGCACAACTAGTCTTGTACCTCTCAATATCATCAAGCATGCCAAAGGACTCGTTCAATATTTGAAGCATGTACTATGGTTGAGCATTCCCGAATCTATGATTAAACTCATAGCTCATAGTTGCCAGCATAATACAGTGAACAATGGTATAATTGTTATGCCACTTCTGATTGGTGTCTCAAACCATCCCTCTAATGTTCATAGTTGGCTTCTCGGGTGCCAGATCTATCAAGATGTACAAAATCCATTCATGCTCCAGGACTATCTTCAACTTTCAATACCAGCTATCGAAGTTGGATCTCATTAGTTTGTCATTGTCTAACAGTGATTGGAGCGATAAGGTAGTGGCCATTACTACACAAAAAGGAAAACCAAAACCTAATTAGTATATGAATTATATAGCCTAAAAATTTAGACTTTAGTCTAAAGGTTCTTCTACTATTTTATATGAATTGATAGCCTCTACCTCCAATTTGAGGAATTATCTTAATTTCTTAGTGGGTATTAGAATCCACACAGACTACACACAAGCCCAACTTTGGCTGATCAACCCATGTATATCTATGGATAGATTCTTAGCTAATTATTTCTCTAAACAACTTTTAGTAATTTAATTTTATCCCAAAAACCTAATCAATAGATTTTGGCCCAAAAAGATCTGGTTAGGTCCAACCATTAACACGATAATATTTGGTGAATCTAACCAACGAATGATTAGGCCCCACTTTGGTTGGCCAACCTAACCATCACTAGAAAGATAGCCAAATCATCATATTATGAATGATAATTCCATTAATTAATAAACACCAGGCCTTTGGGCCTCTAATGATTATTAGACTAATGGATTTATTATCACTCAACTTAATAGGAGGCTATGACCTAGTTATCACCATAACTATTTTATTTTAAGGACCTAACAATTTTAGAAGATTTGGTTAACTCATTTTTAAGAAGAAGATAAAAGGTTAACCAACTAATCACGATCCTCCAACACTGACTTCACCAAGTCAGATCAAGAAAAATCTGATTCAAGCCAATCTTAGGAGCACCTAAATTAGTCATACTGATTTATCTAACTAACATGGGTGAGCTCAAATCACCAGGCAATCTAATCAAAATTTAATTGACCTTGTTGGTCAGTTAAGTAAGATCAATGGAAGGGATATGCTATTAACTCGTCAAAGATTGAATTAGTACGAGTAGTTTCCAATTAAAAATTACTAGTCTAGACTGCCAAACTTATCTTAGATATCAACCAATTAATTAGTTTCAATTTGATCAACCTATTAATTTTGGACTTGACCATGCAGACATGAATCAAGTTCATTTGGCTCTCATTAAATATATGAACTTGACCAACTACAACTATTAAAATTAAATCTAAAGAGTCCTTGACCTAATCTAAATCAATATTTGATTAGATTTGATCAATTACTCTAATTAGGTTTATTCTTTAATCTAACCTTAGGTCTAACCTAATTATTGGATCTAATTCATCTAACCCAAAAACTCAAATTTTATGCATATATCTTAGGATCTTTAATTCATAATTCTAGATCCTAATTTATAATACTTAATTCTTAATTAAGTTTTGGACTGATGGATTAGGGTTCAATATTTTAAAAATAATTTTAAATTTTGAAAAAAATTTATAATCTAGTACCATCCACTAAATGGTTCGACTTATTTCAAAAATGAGTTGGCTCATTTCATAAATAGCTACTAGTTGTAGGTTTGTTCACAATACATAAAATAAAATCATAAATCTAGGTTAAATCTAATCTAACATATTCATGATTAAAATATAGATTGAAATAATTTCAATAAGCTTCTTTTATTTTTCATTTTTATGGAATATAATCGCAGCAACATCCTTACACGCCATAGGAGAACCCCATTGAATGGAAGAAGATGGCCTTTAAACCATGCTTTTCTCCTATGACCGGATGGCCAAGGTAACCAACCTAATCTAGTTACTTGCTACTCAGGTATAAAACATATCTAATATGCTAATTTTTAGATTTAAAAGCATATACATCACACTATACTACCTAGTGCTCTAATACCACTAAAAGAAAAACTGTAGAGTTTCTAGCTTTAATTTCAAAAATATTTTTCAAAAAACATGTAGTAGAATTTAAAAATTAATCTAATTAATTTTATAAGCTAGTGATCTGATCAATAAAATCCTACATCTAGAATCATAATGTGACATATATGGATGAATAAGTCCAAAAATGAAACTGTAGGCAGAAAATCATATTTACCACTATTTGTGTTCACAACATGATACCTTTGCATAGGTAGTTGATTGTCATAATTGATATATTGTTAGGGAGGTTCTCTCATTGCAATGTAGCCATACATAACACCTGGCCACTATGGATCATCCACATGAGGTCTCTAGTGCTGATCGGCTCGTCCCAAATGCTAGTTTGATGTTGGAATCCTCGACGACTAATGTAGACCAAATTGGTTTGATCTCTCTCCATTGAATTTTTAGATGCTCTAGAAAACCAATAGATAAAGTAGAGAGGATGAGGAAGCTCTTCTAAAAATTTTGTGTATTTATGATACTCACAACTCACAAAATCTCCTCCCGAACCCTAGGCTAAAACCCTAGGGCAACACTCACCCAGAACCTTGCTCCTCTCTCTAGAATTTTTTTCTCTTGGGAATTTTTTTGACTTTTCTCTCATGCACCAGATGGTTCATGCATAAAGGACTCTCTTACTCTCTCTAGATGTGTGCACACCCTAGTGAAAGCCTCTTTTTATTTGTGCCAAAGAGATGTGGAGAATGCATGGAGGGATAAGGATAGGTGGTTGCCCATTCAAATTCAAACTTCATTTGAATTCAAAAGGCAAACGACCAAGACTTATCCACTGGGGCATGAGAAGCCAGAGCATGCACCCTCTTGTGTGTGAAAAAGACTTCATGAGAATCTAATTCTAGGGAGAAAGGAATTGGTGCAAGTCAAGGTTGGCGCTAGGGAGAAGACTAGTCAAAATAGTCTTCTTGTCTTATCCAATTGAAACCCAATCCAAACTAATTTGGCTAGGCCAAACTAGACCAGAATAAATTCAACTAATTTAAGCTTAAATTAACTCAATTAAATTTTAATTAAATTAAAAATTAATTAAGTCCAACTCTTGATCAAATCAGGGAACAAACCTCCTCGATGATTAGGTCATCACATAACCTAATCAGGTCAAATCCAATTGAATCCAATTCAATTAGACTTGATCCAAAACTCATCACTCAATCAAATTAAGTTAATTAGTAATTAAATTACTAATTAAATCTTTCATAAATATGGAGTTCAAATCTGAGGGGTGTCTGGGCAATAGAGTCCCATTTATATGAAACTCTTGATCAAAGAGTCCCAAACCAGTGAGACTCTTGATCCCGGTATCCCAAACAAGTGAAAATCATAATTACAGAATCCCAGACTAGTAGAACACTCGATCATAGAGTCCTAGATAGGTAAGACTCAGAGTTTCAATACAGTAGGACTTTTGATCACAGAGTTTCGATCTAGTAGGACTCTTGATCATAGAGTTCTAGTCCAATGGAACTCTTCATCAACTATCAGATTAGGTAGAAACTTCTAATGTATGTGACCCCATAGTTTTGAACATAAGCCGATAGTATATAAATCAATTTCTAAACCAATCGATGTGACCATCTAGTAATGATACTTGACATCCGGATAGGTTGAATAGTCATAATTGCAATATTAAGAACCTACTCGAATATGGTTATCGTAAAATTCATCCCTTTGATCTATATATTTAGGATGACTCAGAGTTAAACTGTCAACTCTAAAAAGTACATCCATATTGTGTCTTAATGCAATCAGTCCTATGACTCTTCATAAGGACTACCCTAGCTAAGGCTTTGCAAAATTAAAACACATTTTAATACAACTCCTGAAATCCTGAGTGGTCAATCCCATCTTAATTCACATATCGACTCCTCAAGTACTTGACTGTGTCTAAAAATCTTTCATCATTGAATTAAAAATTCATATAGTCTAACACCAAAGTATAGTGAGTTGCTTGAAAGTCACCGTGACGATCTCAAGTCAGAGAGACACTTATATCCATATCCCTTTGGAGCAAATCTTGATAGTAGAAAGCTCTAGAGTTAGTCACATTAGTGCAGATGTATCTCTACATCTCACCTACATGCCATATCAGTATCTTCATACTTCTTGATTAAGTAGACAACCAATCCATATGGCATACAATGACCTATACTCAATAAACTTTGTTGTTCTTGATAACAACGTATTATTTGGTCGTGAACAAATTTAACGACTAAATAATAAATCCTCTTTTATCAATTCTAAATAGTCCTAAGGATTTCATCATAGCACCCGAGTTCATTAGAAGATGCAAATAATTTATGATGAAAAAGCTAAAATAATAATTTATTTTTATAATTCATATACAAATAGAAGAAATGGCTCAACTATCAATAGGATGATGATTGACTTTGAGACACAATTTTCAACACTCCATTTTTGCTGGCCAGAAAACTAACTTGACCATCAGAGGGTCCATGTTGGACCCATCCATCTCTAGCTTGGACTTTACCTTGCAGATTTTTTTGGTGAAATCATCATTACTGACCCTAGGTATGATTTTGATGAGTAACAAAATATTTGAGTCTATTTTGGATACTAACATTTTAGTTGAAGTGTTTAAAATAAAGTTCAAGAAGATAGGAACCCACTTCAATGATGCTCCATGTTTTGATTGAATGAACCAAGAAAGAGGAGCAAAAAGAGGTCAAGCCAAACAATTTCAAGAAATATTGGGTCATGAATAAGCTCAAAGGAAGTTTAAAGATGGATTTGGCATGGTTTCAACATTTGACATAGTTCAGGAGTCAACTCTCGATTGGTAGGAGCCAACTCACAGGCTCAGGGAAGCACCAGGCTTAAAATAGAAGGCTTTAGTATGGACCTTATCACCGGAGTCGATCAGGAGTCGACCATGAGTTGACTCATGGGGGAGTCAACTCAAGGAAAGTAAGAGTCGACTCATGTCTCAGAAAAGACACCAGTCCAAGAATAGAATGCATAATTTTTCATCCTATGATTGGAGTCGACTCACGAAGTCCAGGAGTCGACTCCGACATGAAGAACTAGCATGAGAAAGAAATATAGACAATCATAATTTTTCACCCTACAGCTGGAGTCAACTCAAGGCTTTAAAGAGTCGGCTCCTAAGTTTCTGACAGCCCCAAGTTTTCAGAACTATCCAGATTTCATTTTTCACCCTCTAAATGGCTTTTCTAATGTTCCGATGGCTACAAACCAATTTTTGAACCTCATAACTTGGATTAGAAGGATTCTAAAATTAGACTAAGGCTGGAAAACTCAAGATATAAAAACAAGAAAGTAAAAAACTTCAACAACCTTTCAAAAATCTGTGTAGTCCAAATAGTGAGCCTTAAAGAACTTTCATTGCTGTTCAACCACTCAACCAGCTATGCAATCAAGACATTCTCAAGTGAAGGAAGGGAGCATTCATTGCTAAAGCCCTCCAACAACTCAACTTATGCATTAAAGCTTCAAATCTACTCTTCAAGGAGTTTGTTTCACTTTAAATTTTTGTACTTCAAAATTTTTGTATTTCAAGTTTCAAAAGGATTGAAACTTGGGGGATAGGCTCATCCATGTCTTGAATTAGATTTATATAAGCCTAGGAGTGGCTTGGTGTTAGATTTTAATTGGTTAGCCAGCAAAACCAACTAGATTTAGGTTGTGAGCTCGATGAAAATAATCTTGTTGTAATCTTGGAGATTATAGTTGAATTCTCAAGTGGAGTGCTTAAGGAGTGGACGTAGGTGTTCGATTTGACACTGAACCACTATAAAAATCTTGAATTTTTGTGTATGTAATTCTTTTCTTTAGTTACTATTATTTTCTACATATTTAAATTATTGCATTTCTAGCATATCAATATCTAAGTTCTATATATACATTTAGTAAACCAAAAATTTTTGAAAAATCCAATTCACCCCCACTCTTGGGTTGTTCGTCTAGGCAACAAGGGGTATCAGAGCAGGTGCTCTCATATTATTTGTTGTTCATTTGATTTAGAGTAATCAATTAAAAGGACAACCTAATTGAATGTCTCCCTAATGGAAGGAAAGTCCACAAATAGGCCATCTTTGTTTATTGGTTGCAACTACACATATTGGAAGGCATGCATGTGCATATTTATTCAAGCACTTGATTATGACATATGAATTATCATAATTAACGGACCACACACACCCTGTTGCCCAGATGAAAAGTCTAAGAGGGGGGGTGAATTGGATTTTCAAAATTTAAAATAGATATGTGCGGTGATTAAAAATTAAATCCTGAGTGAATCAAATGTGAGAGCAAATAAAAGACATAAGTTAGAGCACACGCAAAAGCAAGAGGATTTTATAGTGGTTCGGTGCACTCCCAGCACCTACATTCACTCCCCAAGCAAACTCTTGAGCATTTCACTGTAATCCCTCAAGATTATAGTCGGATAGTTTTTTTGGGCTCACTATCCAATAACCCAGTTGATTTTTTTCTTGGTTTACCAACCACAATCCTTACAAGCATCAGATAAATCAATCTAAATAAACAAAAGGAGAGAAAAATCTCAAAACCCAAGTTTTAGCCCCTACTGAAACCGAATACATGGAAAGGGGAAAGAAAATATTTCAACTCAAAAGGCCCCTTCAAATGAGCAAAAAAGTTATCCTTGTAGTTTGTTGAAAGCCTCTTTGAATCCATGGAGTTAATGCACTTTAGGATTCTTCAATGCTTGAGAGAACAGATTAATTGAAGATGGAAATTTTTGTTCAAGAACAGAGCGTATTTTTTTTTCTCTCATTTTTTTTAGATTGATCATGAATAAGCCTTCTTCCTTTTATATCTACAGCATTTCCTCTCTTCTAGTGATGATTGAAACTTAGAAAAAGCAAAATCTGAATGTTAGAGAGCAGCAACTAGCCATTGGAATCAAAAAAATCTAATCTAGAATGTCCCATCAAAAGTTATCATTGAGTCTCAAGATCTCTTGATTTCTCTCGAGATGTCTAACCTAGTTATAGGGACTCTCAATTTGAACAGGAGAGCTCTCGCCTTTAGTCTAATGAAAAATCATCTTTCTAGAAAAAATGGCTCATCTGAGATCGAGATCTCTCGATTCTGAATGAGATGTCTCACAGGGACCGCGAGATCTCTTGAGAATCCTACGAGATCTCTAGCTCTCAAGATACAAAAACTAAATTTTTGTTGCCTGAGATTGAGAGCTCTCGAGATTTTCTTAAGACCTTTCAAAACCATGCCAGAATAGTGCTTGGGGCATACCAATCCACTCGAGAGCTCTCAAACAAATTTTGAGACATCTCGAAGACTGCTCTAAGATGATTTTGAGAGAATTTTTGCTCTGTACAAGAAAATTTGAATTTTGATTAATTTTCACATAATATCTTCCTTATTTTGGTCATAGAGTTCTCTTTCTTCTGACATTAGAATACTTAAAATAAAATATGTTAATAATCATTTGCTATATTGCTTGGTCATCATCAAAATCACTTAGGGGGTTCAACAATCTCCCTCTTTTTGATGCTGACAAACCATTAAGCAATCTATAAAATAATTATAAAAAATATGAATGTCATGAACTAATGAATGCAAAGTTTTTATGCTAAAGCTCCCCTTTAATGTACGCTCTCATGAAATAAATTTGATTTGAATAATCATTCTCCCCCTTAATGTATGCTCTTATGAAATGAATGAATAAGATTTTCATTTGATCAATTCAAACAATTCATTTTCTAAAAATTTCCCTTTCTTGTATTTTAGTTTGAATTGATTATATATTTGCATATTTTTTCTTAATATTTCTCTCTCTTTTTGTCATCATCAAAATCACAACAATGAAAGGATCATAAAAAAGATAAAGAAGGTAAGAATATAAAAAGGATTGATTCCATTTCAAAATTTAATACTACATAGTTAGAGGTTATGTTGGTTTACAAAAAATGAATCTCATACCAACATACCTAAATCAAAAGTTAAAACAAAAGAGAAACTAGATCTAGTCCTCATCAGAGAGGAACTCAATGATGGGTTTAGATGAAGATTTGGGTCTAGTTGAGGACAAGTGAGGAGCAGGTCTAGGAGATGGTGATGGTCTAGAAGAAGATGATGGTCCAAAAGAAAAAAAAGTCATACTCAAAATTTGTCGTAGTGTGGAAATGAGGACTTTAACTATGGTGCACTGAACAATGATATTCTCTTCATGTCTCTGTGCAGTCCTGACATTGTCGGATAGGAGTAGTTCAATATAAGCTGATGTTTTATGCTGCTCCTCCAAAATTTCTAACATTTGAGATAGTCCACTAATTTATTGACTAAGCATTTCTATTTGACCCTCAGTGGATATCCTTTGCTCTTCAATGCTTACTAAAAATTGATGCCTCACACTGGATGGTATATCCATAAATCTTTCAGATACTTTCTGAACCACTTCTTCTATCACCCTTTAAACTAACAGATCTTGATCAAAAGCTGGGGGAGGAACTGGAGCAGGACAAGAAGGTACCTAAGGAGAGTGTAGAGACCCTGGTGTAGTGAAGGAGGGTCCAGTAGATGGTGATGGTGGAGGGGGTGGAGATCTATGTTCTTTAGCTCGATTGTAGCACGTTCATCTGCCCTCGCCCATTTATCATCCTTCTTTATAAATTTTATCTAGTTCAATGTTCCCTCATTGATGTAGACTGTGTGAGCCTGCCTTTTGAAGTCTTCACCTTCTAGATTAACTTGAATGTCCTTGAAAATTAAGGTGAAGATCATTCCATAGGGTAAACATGCCTTGCTCTTGCTAGCTGTATCCTTCAGTTGTTGTAGCATGAGAGAGAAAAAGCTGATGGGCATTCCAGTCACCATAAAGAATATGACTCCAAGTTCTCTTTTTTCAACCCAGTCATGTCTTCCAACTTTAGAAAAAATAATATGACGGATAAAGGACAGCAGTAATCTCATTTCGATCAAAAGAAGATGTGAAACAAGTTGAAGATTTTCATCAACCTCTTTTCTTTCTAAGACACACTTAAGGGCTTCAGTTTTATCAAATAAGTTTAGGTTACTGATCCCAGCCCTAGGTACTTCAAGGAGTTGCCCTATTTTTATCTCATCTAAAGAAATATGCATTCCTTTCACAACAAATTCCACCTTCGACCCATGCTCAAAACTAATGTGGTCAAAAAATTCCCTTATTAAGTTCGGATAAATGTTTACCTCTAGGGTACAGAGTTTTTTCCAAGCTTGCTATTTGATTCGAGATCTAATATGGAAGTGCTCCCGATCAAGGTAAGCGATGTCCACATAGTGGCACATTGGAACTATCCTAGTAGCAACAAAAAGCCAAGCACGAGATGACAAAGCAGATGGAGATGATTGAGCCATGTCGTACTATCGTTTATCACTAGCTTCAGTCGATGGCATGATGGAGGGTCTTTAAGCGATGAGCGATCTCTTCTTTGGAGCCATTGAGGGCCAAGGTTTGGAGTGAATGGACAAGAGAGCATGATTTGAAGGGTTTTTGAGGAAAGAAGAAGAGTTTTGGAGAGAATGGAGGAGAGGTCTCGGACGAGTGGAATGAAAGAATGGAATAGGGACCTCTCGTAGAGCGATTTTAAATAGAGGGCCCGCAAGAATCGAGAGCACTTATCTTAATGATGAGACATCTCAAAAATTTTAAGAGCTCTTGTGTTTAGTGCGAGAGGCCTCAAAATCCAGCCGAGAGGTCTCATGGAAAACCCGAGACTTCTCAAGCACAAGAGAAAAAAATCAGAATATAGGAGGAATTTCAAGCCGATTTTTCTTGAATTTTTAGGATGGGAAAAGGGGTGTTAGGAATGATGGAAGGAGGTAAAAAATGATCTAATAAATTTAAGATTAAGCATTATTAAAGAGGATCACAAATACCAAGTTCACCCCAGATTTTTGAGAATCTATCTTCATTTAGAGGTTTTATAAAAATGTCAGCTAGTTGATCTTTAGTTGTGATAAATTCAAGCAAATGTTATTATTTTATACATGATCTCTAATGAAATAATGTCTAATTTTAATGTGTTTAGTTTTTGAATGTTGAATGTCTAATGAAATAATGTCTAAGTTATGTATGTAAATTAAATATCTAAAAGTTCTCTTAACAGTTAGTAAGTGTGATTCTTTAAGGTTAGATTAAAATCTTGCACATATGCATACACTAAACAGTATATCAGGTCTACTTGTAGTTAAATAAAGTAGGGATCCTATCATACCTTTATAGAGCTTTTCATTCACATTCTTACCATTCTCGTCTTTATCGAGTTTGCATGAGGGGCTTATGGAAGTGTCGATTTCTTTTTCATTTTTCATGCCAAACTTCTTTAGCATCTCCTTGATGTACTTTGTTTGGCTGATGAAGATGCCTTCCTTTGATTGTTTGATTTGTAGTCCAAGAAAGTAGTTCAGCTCCTCTATCATGCTCATTTTGAATTCATCCTGCATTAACTTAGCAAACTCTTAACAAAGAATTTTATTAATAGCTCCAAATATGATGTCATCCACATATATTTGAACCATAAGAAGTCATTATTTTTTTTAAAAAATAGAGTGGTGTCAACACTTTCTCTAATAAAATTATTATGTAGTAAAAATTTGCTCAATCTTTCATACCATGCTCTAGGTGCTTGCTTAAGTCCATAAAGAGCTTTGTTTAATTTATACACATGGTTGGAAAGTGAGTGATTTTCAAAACTAGGAGGTTGTTCTACAAAAATTTTTTCAGCAATATAATCATTCAAAAAGATACTTTTCACATCCATTTGAAATAGTTTAAAATTCATGTAACAAGCAAAAGCAAGCAACAAGCTAATTGCCTCTAATCTTGCTACAGGTGCATATGTTTCATCAAAGTCAATTTCTTCTTCTTGATTATATCCCTTAGCAACTAGTCTAGTTTTATTTCTTACAACATTGTCATATTTATCCAATTTATTCCTAAATACCCATTTTTTGCTGATTATTAAATAGTCAATGGTTCTATTTACAAGAGTCCATATATTGTTTCTTTCAAATTGGTTTAGTTCATCTTGCATGGCTAGCATCCAATTAGGGTCTTGTTCAGCATCTTCTATATTTTTAGGTTCTATTTGAGAAACAAATGAAAGGTAATCAAATATATCCTTAAATGAGGATCTAGTTTTTATCCTTATGAAGGATCACCTAATATCAATTCTTTTGGATGATTATATGCATACCTCCACTCCTTGGATAGATCCCTATGATCATTGGTTGCTTCATTCTCACCATCATGGCTTTATTCCAAGATTATTGTAGATTTTTCTTTGTCTTGAACATTATTGTCCTTCAAGTTTTGGTCCTTCATTCCATCTTCAAGAATTCTTGTATCATCATCAAAAGCATCTTTCTTTTTCAAAGATTGGTTGTTACCTTCATCAAAAATGATATGAATGGATTCTTCAACAACCAAAGAGTGTTTGTTGAAAACTCTATATGCTTTGCTAGATGTAGAATATCCGAGGAATATACACTCATCTGCCTTAGCATCGAATTTACCTAGATTATCTTTACCATTATTATGAATAAAACATTTGCAACTAAAAATATGAAAATAATTAATGTTAGGTCTTTTTTCTTTCCAAAGCTCATAGGGGGTTTTCTTTAAAATTGGATGAATAGAAATTCTATTTAGGATGTAATATGTTGTGTTAATGGCTTCAGCCCAAAAATATTTGGGTAGATTTTCTTCACACAACATAGTACGGTCCATATCAACTAAGGTTCTATTCTTTCTTTCAACAACTCTATTTTCTTGAGGGATTCTAGGTGCAGAAAAATTATGTTCAATGCCATGTTCATTACAAAATTCTTCAAAGTATTTATTTTCAAATTTTGTGCCATGATCACTATGAATACATACCACAGTAGAGTTCTTTTTATTTGTAATTTTCTTGTAAAACTTTGAAAACATTGAAAATGCTTCATCATTGTGAGCCAAAAACAAAACCCAAGTGAAATAAGAATAATCATCAACAATTACTAGACCATATTTCTTTCCTCCTAGGCTTGTGGTCCTAGTAGGTCCAAACAAGTCCATATGAATTAATTCATGGGGCCTAGAAGTTGAAATCACATTTTTGGATTTGAAACTCCCCCTAGTTTATTTTCCAAATTGGCAAGCATCACAAATATGATCAATTTTGAAATCTAGTTTTGGTAGACCCTTAACTAAGTCCTTATTATGTAATTTATAAAGAGTATCCATGCTAGCATGATCTAACCTACAGTGCCAAAGTCTACTAGTTTTCTTTATATTAGCATTCATTGCAACTAGGCATTGGCCACTCTTCATGGCAATTTCATCAAGGTTTACCATGTAGATGTTGCCACACCTAAATCCGATGAATTTTAAACTATCATCCAAGGAACTAAATACATTGCACAAAGAAGATTTGAAAGAAACTTTAAGACCTTTATCACAAAGTTGACTAATACTAAGCAATTTATGTTTTAAGTTATCAACTAACAATACATTATCTATAAAAGTGGTAGGAGTAATCTGAATTTTACCCTAGCCAATAATTTTTCCTTTGCCGTTATTGCCAAAGGTGACTACTCCCCCATCCTTTCTTTCAAGGGTGACAAATTGTTGCTTATCACCCGACATATGCTTTGAGCTGCTACTATCTAAGTACCACTACCTTTTTTATCCTTGGGCTGCAAAGCATTCCTGCACAAATAATCAAGTGATGGTTTTAGGTATCCAAGTCTTCTTGGGTCTTTTATTATTAGTAGACATGGTTCCTTTTGGAACCCAAATTTTTTTAATAGTTTTTCCATTGAACTTAAAAGTATTACATTCAAATGCTTTGTGTCCTATCTTTTTATATCTAAAGCAGATGATGTGAGAGGTGCCAATTGAAGTGTGTGCAATGAAGAAATTTTTAAAAACTTAGTTTTGTCTTTAGGTTTATATCCTAGTCCTACTTTATCGTAGACTCCTCTTTGATTATCTAAGATCATTTGCAATTATTCTAAACTATAAGTGAATTTATCAACTAAAGGCATTAATTTATCCAATTCATCCTTTAGAATTTTGTTCTCTTCTTTTAATTTGTTGTTGCCACTAATTACCTCATCCTTTTTCTTCAAAAGTATTTGAGTCATTTTCTTAAGACTTTTATTTTTTATGCTAATCTTTTTGAAATCTTTCATTAAGTCATAAAAAGCATCTTGAAGTTTATCAAAGATAAAATCTGAATAAAGAGTGGAAGATACCTCATCATCTTGTGCCATGAAACACAAGTTTGCTTTGTTTTTATCTTCTTCCTCTAAGCTTGACTCATCATTATCACTCCAAGTTGCTATCATGGCTTTCTTTTTTGTTCTTTTTGGCCCTTTCTTCAACTGAGGACATTCAACCCTAAAATGTCCTAACTTTTTGCATTCATACCAAGTGGGCTGATACTTCTTTTTTTTTATTTCTTTCTTTTTGCTGGCTTCTCCTCTAATGAAGCTCCTCTTCTTGAATCCTTATCTTTTTCTTTCCATAAATTTTTTAAATTTTCTAATCAATAGGGCCATGTCTTCATCATTTTCTTCACTGGTGGACAAATCATCTTCTTCTTCAGCAGCCATGGATTTCAGTGCTGTTATTTTCTTCTTATTGTTGTCTTCCTCATTGTGCCGACTCATGGCTAGCTCATGTATCATCAAGGATCCAATGAGCTTCTCTAAAGGTAATGTGTTCAGATCTTTTGCCTCCTGGATGGCTGTTACCTTGGCTTCCCATATCCTAAGCAAAGACCTAAGAATCTTTCTCATCAATTCACTGTTAGTGTAAACTTTATCTAAATGTCTTAAATCATTTATGATATCAGTGAATCTTATGTACATGCTAGTGATAGATTCAGTGGGGTCCATTTTAAATAACTCATATTGGTGAACTAACATGTTAATTTTAGTTTCTTTTACTTGATTTGTCCCTTCATGTGTGACCTCAAGCCTATCCCAAATTTTTTTTGCTGAATTGTAAGTGGAGATTCAGCTAAACTCGTTAGCATCAAGGGCATAATAGACTACATTCATTGCCTTGGCATTTAATTGGATAAGTGTTTTGTCCATTTCATCCCAATCCTTCTCCAGCTCAGGAGTGGATGTGCCATTGACAATGATTGTGGGAGTGTGTGGACCATTAACAATGACACTCCATATGTCATAGTCAAGGGCTTGAATGAAAATACGCATGCGAATTTTTCAATAGGTATAGTTAGACCCATTGAAAAGAGGTGGCCTATTTGTGGATTGCCCTTCGGCAAGTGAACCTCCTAGTTGGATTGACATGATCTTTATCTCTAGTTGATAAAATCAACAATTAGTAGAGAACCAAGGCTCTGATACCAATTGTTGCCCAGATGAACAATCTAAGAGAGGGAATGAATTGGATTTTCAAAAATTTAAATAGATATGTGCGATAATTAAAGATTAAATGTTGAGTGAATCAAATGTGAGAGCAAATAAAAGACACAAGCTAGAGCACACACACAAGTAAGAGGATTTTATAGTGGTTCGGTGCACTCCCAGCACGTACATCCATTTTCCAAGCAAACTCTTAAAAATTTTACTATAATCCCTCAAGATTACAGCCAGATAGTTTTTTTAGACTCACTATCCAATAACCCAGTTGATTTTTCTCTAGGTTCACCAACCACAACTCTTATAAGAATCAAATAAACCAATCTAAATAAACAAAAGAGGAGAAAAATCCCAAAATCTAAGTTTCAGCCCCTATTAAAACCAAATACATGAAAAGAGAAAAGAAAATATTGCAACTCAAAAGGCCCCTTCGAATGAGCTGAATAGTTGTCCTTGCAGTTCGTTGAAAGCCTTTTTGAATCTGTAGAGTTAATACACTTGAGGATTCTTCAATGCTTGAGAGAATAGATTGATTGAAGATGGAGATTTCTATTCAAGAATAGAGCGTGTTTTTCTTTTCTCTCATTTTTCTTGGATTGATCATGGATAAGCCTTCTTCCTTTTATATCTACAGTATTTCCTCTCTTCTGGTGATGATTGGAGCTCAGAAAAAGTGAAATATGAATCTTCGAGAGTAGCAACTAGCCGTTGAAGTCAAAAAATTTGATCTAGAATGCTCCATCAAAAAGTTGTTACTGAGTCTCGAGACCTCTTGGTTTGTCTCGAGACATCTCGTCAAGTTACGAAGCCTCTCGATTTGAGCAGGAGAGCTCTCGCCTTTAGTCTCACGAAAAATCATCTTTCTGAAAAAGTGGCTCGCTTGAGATCGAGACCTCTCAATTCTGAACGAGATGTCTTGCAGGGACTACAAGACCTATCAAAAATCTTGCGAGACCTCTCGCTCTTAGGACATAAAAATTGGATTTCTATCATCTGAGATTGAGAGCTCTCGAGATTCTCTTGAGACCTCTAAAAACCATGCCAAAACAGTGCTTGGGGCATGCTAGTCCACTCAAGAGCTCTCGTAAAAATTTCGAAACATCTCAAAGACTGCTCCAAGGTGATGTTGAGAGAATTTTTGCTCTATACAAGAAAATTTGAATTTTGATTGATTTTCACTTAATGTCTTCCTTGTTTTGATCAAAGAGCTTCTTTTTTTCTGACATTGAATTACTTAAAATAAAATATATTAGTAATCATTTACTTTAATATTTGGTCATCATCAAAATCACTTAGGAGGTTCAACACATCCATAATTAGCATTGATGGTAACATAATTCCCAAACCCAAAAGAGATTGGGATAAAAATGATAAGAAATTGACTCAATTAAATGCTAAAGCAATGAATGTGCTTTATTGCTCACTTGATGTCAATAAATTTAATCAAATTTCTATAGATATTTCAGCCAAAGAAATATGAGATAGACTTGAGGTTATCCGTGAGGGTACTAATCAAGTGAAGGAATCCAAAATTAATATGTTAATGCATAAGTATGAACTTTTCAAAATAAAATTAACCAAAAGTATTACTAAAATATTTACATGATTTATTGATATAATAAATAGACTTAAAAGTTTAGAAAAATCATATACTAATAGTGAACTTGTGAGGAAAATTCTTAGGTCTCTTCCTCGAAGTTGGGAGGTGAAGGTGATGGCTATACAAAAAGCTATGGATCTCAACACCTTATTTCTTGAATAGCTTCTTGGTTCTCTCATGACATATGAGTTAACCATAAAGCAAAACTTAGAAGATGAAGTTAAGAAGAAGAAAATCGTGGCGCTCAAGTCCGTAGCAAAGAAAGAAGAAGAAAGTGAAGAGTCTAATGAAGGAGATGATGATGAAGAAATGGCTCTCCTAATCAAAAAATTTAGAAGATTTATAAGAAAAAAAAGACCAAACCTCAAGAGAAGACCCTTCTCCAAAGGTGAAGCTAGGAAAGATTGAGAAAAGGACAAAGACAAGGAAAAACCAATATGCTTTGAATGCAAGAAATCAGGTCATTTCAAGGTAGATTGCCTCCTATTGAAGAAATCCTCCGAGAAAGTAAAGAAGAGAGCAATGATGGCAGCATGGAGTGATAGTGAAGAGTCAAGTTCAGATGAAGAAGGACAAAAAAAAGTAAATTTATGTCTCATGGCTCTAGGATGAGGTAACACTTGACACTCAATCTGAATTTTTATTTGATGAGTTACAAGAACCATTTCATGAATTATGTGATGATCTTAAAAAGTTAATCTTGAAAAATAAAAATCTAAAATCAATCAATCAAAAATTAATCAAAGAAAATAGGAAATATTGAGAGAAAAAGAGCTTACCTCTGCAGAAAACTAGAACCTAAAGAAAGAACTTGAAAGATATAAATCTATAGTTAAAAAATATACATTAAGTTCTAAAAAACTATAATTATTACTTAATAATCAAAAAGCTATCTTTGACAAAGCAGGAATTGGTTTTAAAACTCAAAAGAAATAAAACATTTTAAAGATTTTCTTTGTAAATGATGCATCTTAAACTTCACAAAAACTAATCTACTTTTGCTGTAGAAAATCTAGACACAAGTCTTATGTTTGCAATTTTAGAAAAATGAAAAATAGTCCAAACATAAAGAAGGTATGGATTTTCAAAGGAACCATGGTTACTAACCCTAAAAGATCCAAGAGGACTTGGGTATCTAAAATCTCCAGTTGATCTTTGATTGCAGGGGTGTCTTGCAGTCGATAGAAAGAAAGAAAAATGGTATCCAAATAGTGGCTGCTTAAGGCACATGACGAGTGAGAAAAAGCATTTTATCACTCTTGAAGCTAAGGAAGGAGAAATTATGACCTTTGGGGATAATGGCAAAGGACACATCATTGATAGTGGTAAAATATGTATCACTTCTTCTATCTTTATAGATAATATACTTTTAGTAGATGGATTAAAGCATAACTTATTAAGTATAAGTCAACTTTGTGATAAAGGATTTAAAGTTATTTTTGAATCATTCATGTGCATTGTCACTAGTCTTATTGATAATAGTATAGCTCTTATTGGACATAGATATAAAAATGTATACTTAGTAGATTTAGATGACTGTTCCACTAAAAGAAACTAATGTTTAGTTGTAATGAATGCTAAAATTAATGAAGATTGTTGGCTATGGCATCGTAGACTAGGACATGCTAGCATGGATTTGATTTCTAAGCTAATCAAAAGAGATCTTGTAAAAGATTTGCCAAAATTTAATTTTAAAAAAAATAAAATATATGATACATGTCAATTAGAAAAATAAACTAGAAGCTCTTGCAAATAAAAAAAATTTTGTTTCAATTTCTAGACCTCTTGAACTATTTTACATGAATTTATTTGGACTAACTAGGACCACAAGCCTAGGTGGTAAGTAATATGGACTTATAATTGTAGATGATTTTTCAAGATTCATTTGGATTTTATTTTTGGCACAAAAGGATGAAGTATTTTCTGCATTTACAAATTTTTTTTAAAAAAATTTAAATGAAAAGAACCTCTCTATTGTTTGTATTAGAAGTGATCATGGAATGGAGTTTGAAAATCAATATTTTGAAATTTTTTGTAATGAAATGGAGATTGAACATAATTTTTCTGCTCCTAGAATACCTCAACAAAATAAAATTATTGAAAGAAAAAGTAGAATCCTAGAAGAAATGGCCCGAACTATATTGTATGAAAGCCATCTCCTAAGATATTTTTGGGCTAAAGCTATTAATACAGCATGTTATGTTCTAAATAGAGCATTAATAAGGCCGATATTAAAGAAAACTCCTTATAAACTATGAAAAAATAGAAAACAAAATATTAGTTACTTTCATATTTTTGGTTGCAAATGCTTTGTTCTAAATAATAGCAAAGATAACTTAGGCAAATTTGACGCAAAATCTAATGAAGGAATTTTCTTAGGATATTGCATCTCTAGTAAAGCATATAGGATCTTTAACAAACTTTTTGTACACTAATTATTGAAGAATCTATACATATGGTATTTGATGAAACTAATAACTTACCTTTTAGAAAAGAGGATATAGCTAATGATGATGCAAAAATAATTGAGAAAGGAGTGAAAGAAATTATACCTAAGGAATCAACTACTCAGGATAATGAAGAAGAGAAGGAATCTGAATCTAAAGATGAAAATCTTGATGATACTCAAAATCAAAGTCTGCAAAAGCAATGGAGGTATGCTCTTGGCCATCCCAAAGATCAAATTATTAGTGATCCATCACAAGGAGTAAGAACTCATGCATCTTTGAGAAATATTAATAACTATCTAGCATTTGTATCTCAAATTGAACCTAAAACTATAGAAGAAGCTGAAATTGATCCAAACTGGATAAATGCAATGCCTGAAGAACTAAATCAGTTTGAAAGAAATAAAGTTTGGATCCTAGTTAATAGACCAAATGATTATCTAGTGATTGAAACTAAATGGATATTTAGAAATAAATTAGATGAAAATGGGATAATCACTAGAAATAAAGCTAGATTAGTAGCCAAAGGATATAATCAAGAGGAAGGTATTGATTTCGATGATACTTTTGCCTCTGTTGCTAGATTAGAGGCAATTAGACTTCTACTTGCATTTGGATGCTTCATGAACTTCAAATTATACAAAATGAATGTTAAAAGTGTATTCTTAAATTGATACATAGCTGGAAATGTGTATGTAGAACAACCATCCGGATTTGAAAGTCATGAATATCCTAATCATGTTTACAAATTACATAAGGCACTCTATGGTTTAAAATAAGCCCCGAGAGCATGGTATGGGAGATTAAGTAAATTTTTAATTGATAATGAATTCTCTAGAGAAAATTTTGATAAAACTCTATTTCTAAAGAAGCAAAATAAAGACTTACTAGTAGTATAAATTTATGTAGATGATATTATTATCAGTGCTTCCAATGAAAGTCTTTGCCAAGCTTATGCAGGGAGAGTTCCAGATGAGCATGATGGATGCACTAAACTTCTTCCTCAAACTCCAAATCAAGCAAAGTGATGAGGGCATCTTCATCAACCAAACAAAATAAACAAAGAAAATCTTGAAAAAGTTTGAAATGGATAACTCAAAAATGAGCACACCTATGATCCCCTCTTGCAAGCTTGATAAGAATGAAAAGGGTAAGAAAGTTGATACTAAAATATATAGAAATATGATAGGATCATTGCTCTATCTTACTACAAGTCAACCTGACATTATGTTTAGGATTTGTATGCGTGCTAGATATCAATCTAATCCTAGAGAATCTCATACTTTAGCTGTTAAAAGAATATTCAAAAATTTATTTAGAACACTTAATGCTGGACTTTGGTATGATAAATTATCTGATGG
The DNA here is from genome assembly GCA_006176705.1 of Cocos nucifera. NCBI lineage: Eukaryota > Viridiplantae > Streptophyta > Magnoliopsida > Arecales > Arecaceae > Cocos > Cocos nucifera. The sequence continues at coordinate 379,342 of QRFJ01001647.1, forward strand.
AAAATATGCAGGGTTTCATGTATAGATTTTAAAATATTTTTGAAATAATACATAGTGGAAGACATAGATTAAATAGTTTAATCTACAATATGCATGTAATTAGATTACAAAATCCTACATCAAGGATCTATAACATGTTATGATGCAAAAATAAATTTAAAAATAAATTAATCATAAGTGGTATTAATCATATCAATACCTAGATCTAGAATAATTCTTGATCTAACCCTAGATCATATCTAGGTTACCAAGAGATCAGATCTCTTATCTTTACATGGGTTGAGAACTCCATAGTTGATTTCTATTGTTGCTTTTAGAGCTGCATACATGTCTAGCCTCTATAGGTGATCCACACGAATCTGCAATACAGATCGATGATTCGTCAACCAAATATTCGCTCAAAGTGCTAACTTCTCACGAATCCTTCCTAATGGTCAATCAAATATATATTCTACAGATCTCTTGGATACTCCAAGAGATGAAGAATATGAGGAGGAATAAGAAAAAAATCCAACCCTTAGATCTCCCATAAATCAAAAAATAAAATCAAGAAAAAATAAATCCTAAGAGAAGACAAATCTTCTTCTTCAGGATATCAACGATTGATGTCCTGAAAACATCTCTATGCTATGACAAAAGGAGACCTCCTCTAGATTTTTTATTTTATTCATATAAAATTCTCATAAAAATTAAAGAAGAAGGATTCTCCAAGAAACTCTAGGAGAAGATCTTTCTTCTCTTCTCCTTCTCTAATCAGGACATGATCAGATCATGTCCAAAGATGATCACTATGCTTCAACACCATGAAGCATGGATTCCCATGCCATCTCACTTTCTCTCTCATAGATTTTTATCATAGAAAAATTATATATAAACTAAGAAGAGAGAAATATAAAAAAAAATACAAGAGAAGATAATCTTCTCTTACCTTGTCCTGATCAAGACATCATCGTTTGATGTCCAAAAGAAAGAAACTACTCCAAGGAATTTGGTGCCTCATCCTCCCACGCCTAAACCCCTTTTTCTTCTAATTTCTACCATGAAATCCCTCTTGTTTTTGGATGCCCACAACTCTTTTTAGGAGGCACCCCATAAGAGATAGGAAGACTAGGTCAAACAACCTAGTCAAACATGGAATTTATTGGGCGTCCGACTCTTGGACGCCCCTCCTCCTATTTTATAGGTGTGAACAAAGAAAATCATGTAAGGAAAGAGAGGAATGGCACATAAAAATTAGAAGGAAGGGTGCCACAAAAATAGGGGGTGTGAGATGCTTTCCATAGGAAGAAAAGAAGAGTTTTAAGAGATCAAAACTCTATCTAATCTTTCTAAGTTTGACCTATTCAAACTAATTCCCAAAAACATCTGATGTGGGGTGTGGGAACCTCTTCTTAGGCATGAATTATTTCATGTAAACATCTGGAGTTAATTATGGGCGTTGGCTTTATTAGGCACAAGAGAAAGAGAGAGAGTCCCAGTCCAACTAGGACTCCTCTTGTTTAACTAGGTTAAAATAGGTTTGAACCTAATTTAAATTCTATTTAAATTAGATTAAATACAACCCAATTAAGGGTGATCCTAGTCCAACTAGGAGCTCAATTAAATTAGATTAAATCAAGATTTAAATCTGATTTAGATCCCAAGTCAATTAGGTGCACCCAAGTCCTAGTCAAATAAGGAATTGTTCCTTCTTGCAATTGGCTTATCCAAAAAAATAACTAGACTTAATCTAATTAAGTCTAAAATAATTCTAATTGAATCTAATTCAATAAGACTTGATCTCATTCTATTTGCTAAATCAAATTGAGCCAATTAATAATCCAATTGCTAAACAATCATCCTGCAATACTTGCATTAGATCAAACACCAATCATATTGATGGATTGCCCTTAGAACGGTTCTCAATCATCGATTAACCGTCTGATCAGATTACAAACTCTAATGTATGTGACCCCATGATTTGAACCTAAGTTGGTAGTATAGGAATCAATTCCTGTACCAATCAAAGTTATGATCTAGCAATGGTTTCCAACATCCGGATAGATCGAATGTATGCAAAGAAAAATTCTTAGAACCCCGTGAAGGAGAAATCCTATTTCTCGGGTCAGGTTCGTTCAGATTTGATTGGATCAAGAGGAATATTTTAAAAAAAAAATTTCTTAGATCCAAATCAGATTTGAAACTCTTCAGATATGATTTTATCAATCTAATAAAATAAAATAAATTAAATTAAATTAAATCTAATTTAATTGTACCTTATTATGGATAATCTTATTACTCTATGATGATCCTGATGTTTGCCTGAGGTTCTGGATGTAGCCACGCAAGTGCCTAGCCTCTATCGGTATCCACTCAGATAGAATTTGGAGATCTTCTTCTTCTCAATCTCTCCTCCAAAAATCAAATTTGGATCTGATCTTGAAAGTTTTTAAAATGGCTTTTGAAGATCAATCATTGTCTCTTACAGCAGTGCTGCCTTCTTCCTTTTCTATCGCCTTTCTCTTGCTCGAATCGCACCAAACTTATACCCAAAAACTCTTGGATGTGGATAGGAGAGAGAAGATTTGAAGGTGGCATAGAGAGGGAGGGAGAGAAGCCTTATGGAATGGGCAAAGGGTAGAACCTCTCAATCCTAGGTGCAGATAGGGTTTATATAGACCCTGCTGCGCCATGCAGTGCCACATCATCCCGACCAATCATGGCTCTTTGTGCGATCAGATCTAAATCTGATTGGTGGGATGACATCATCTGATCTAATCAGATTAGAGTCCCTCACAAACCTCCTTAGGTTGTGCTAAGATTGGTCAAAGAAGACTCTTTGGCATCACCCAAGTTGAAAGCATGAAGCAACATGGAGTCCCATCTATTTGGGACTCCAGGCATGATCCTCATAGGGTGCATGCCTCCCTAAGCATGCACCTTCTCCCTTTCTACTTTTTAGTAGGGGACAAAGCCCCATGTTCTCTCCTATGGGTGCATGACACATGGGCAGGTGTCTAAGTGTCAAAGGTCAACGTTTTACCAAAGTCAAAGGAAAAGATTTAGTAGATGATGGAAAATGGTAGGTGTTGTCTCAAATTTATCTCATAAATTAAAACAATTCTTTTCTAACCTGGATAAGCTCCAGTCAGACTAAGTAAAGATTTCTAAGTGAGCCCAAACACATTTAGCTCAGTCGAGACAAGCTTTAATGATTGTTAAAGAAGAACATTAGGCTCAATCATGTGCTAGCATAATTTTCTTGAACCTAATTGAATCTTATTCAAATCAATTGAACTAGGTTAGTCCAATTGATGAAATTTAGATCCAAACTCTTGTTTGTATGATCCAATTAGGTTTAGTTTTATATGGCAATGGGATACGTCGCGATCTCTATCATCGACATCATCGAAATACCATCCGCTGGATCAGAACTTTTTTGATTCAGACAACTAGTATGATCGATCATCCAAATCATTATAATTGCTCCCAAAATCTACCAGTGACACCTAGTAGCATATGGTGGCAACCCATCAGAACTGAAAATGAATCTCTGGGTGCAGTTACCTATGTGATTAAGTTCCTCTATCTTGAGCCTTGATCGAATTAGGGTTAAGGTGATCTCGTCAAACCCTAATTTCTGTCATATGAATTAATCATTCGACTCAAGTCCAATATGAAAATCCTAATAGAAACTCTTTCTATTATTTCACTCTACCATGGCCATGGGCTTATGGACTTGATTCTCATGATCATCATAGGACTGCTCCTCATCTACTGAGGTAGATAGATCTCCTATTGGTACAATCCAATTCCTACAATGAACATGCTATAGCCAACATACGCCTCAGGGTTCTGAATGGCTAGGAGATCGAGTTATGGTATAGTCAAACTATAACACCCCACTGCAGCTTCAAGCCAGTCATTGACTAGAAGGTAGACTTCCTCATGATTGCTCAAGATGGTCATGCTCAGTGCCCTCATTCTCTAACGAGTATCTACACTCTCGCTTTGATGTCTCTACACCATAGACTCAAGACTCATCTATCTTAAAGAAGTGATCATACACCAACCTTCATCCTCATGATGATCCTATGGTCAAGAGCATTTTATGAGTTAATAATGAAATAGATATCCAGATCCTACTTGAGTGAATATTGGTAGAGGTTAGATGATTGCATGGCTGCATCCAAAATCTCAGGCAGTCAGTAGGATCATCAAAGGATAATTAGATTATCCAAGAACAAGGTATAAATTAAATTAAATTAAATTTATTTTTATTTTATTTTATTAGATCTATCAAATCAGATCTAAAAAGTATCATATTTGATTTAGATCTAAGAGAAAAAAATTTTAAAATATTTCTCTTGATCAAATCAGATCTGAACGAACTTGATCCGAAAAATAGGTTTTTCCCTTCAACTGCTATCAGAGCCAGATTTTCATAAATTATTTAAATCTAATTTTATTTAATTTTAATCTAATAATTAGATAATTTTAGATGTCACATGAGATGTGAATAGATTTAAAATTAGAAAAATTAAAATTAAATAATTTAGATCTAAGTTCCATAAGATGCATGACTAGTTGTAGAATAGAATTGTTCTATGTATAGTCTTGCATGATCATAATTTAATTTAATTAATTTATAATTTTAGATCAATTTATTTATTATTTTTTAATATTATAAATATTATAATAAAGATCTAAAAAATAAAAAATAAAAATATTTAATTTTTGGTTCATATGAGATATGATGAATGCATGTTTAGACTAGTTGTAGAATAGTTCTACATAATTATCTATAATAGAATTTATTTTGATATGATTAATTTAAATTTAATTTTTTTGATGATTATGAGATAATTTAGATCTAAAAATATGCATGATATGATACATGAGATTTATGCAAAATATGTTTATAGTTAGATCAATTTTTATATATTAGATATATGATGTAGATCTAACTATTTTTGTAGTTTTCATATTTCTGATTAAGGCATTCTCCTTGGCCGTCCAGTCATAAGAATAAAGTAGGGTTTAAATGCCCTCTCCTTCCATTCGATGGGATGTTCTTATAATGTGTAGGGGTGCTACGCGTTCATTCTTAATCAAAAATCAAGAACTTATTTTCTGTAAAACCCTAGATCCCGAAATCCCAAGATTTTATTTACATATTTTATTTATGAACCCTAAAATTAATTAAGAATTAAGATTATAAAATATATTAAATCTAAAATTAAGAATTTAATATCTAAGACATACTCATAAAATTGACTTCGAACTTGGGTAGCTCAATTAGGTCTAAGTGGTTGATCAAACCGAATCAAGAGTTGGTTAGATGGGATCAAGAGTGCTTAAATTGACTAGCCTAATAGGATTAAGTCTAGGTCAAGATCGAATCACATGAGTGATCGATCAAGCTAAGACCTAGTTAGGCTCAGTGGTTAGAGTCTGGATTATAGACTAATCCAATTGATTCTGACTCAACAATTTGGTGTCTAAGGTAAGTTTAGCGGATACGACCGACTAGTTTTTAATTGAAAGCTACTCGACTTGAATGCATTCTTGTCGAGTTAGTGGCATATTCCTTCCACCGGTTTCACTTACCTAGCCATATTTGTTGGCTCAGTCCTGATCTAAGGTGGCCAATAATTCAAGCTAACCCATACCACTAGGTTAGTCATAATGGTTATGACTATGTCAAGTCTAGTTTAATGAGACCTAAATCAAATCTTCCTAAGAAAAGATTAAGTCTAAGGTCTTCCACCATTGTAGATGTATGGGCCCTTCCCGGGGTTGATTATTCTCGACTGGTTACAGTGGTTCAGTTACACCAAAAAGATGCAATCATGTCTATTAGGCATTGGATGCTACGGATAGGAGGATGGATTGGGCTCAGTATTTTGGATATGATGGGAGATTCAATTAGAAAAATCTATACAAATGGTGGGTCTGACTTAACTAAGGAATGGATCAATATTTTGGACATGGTGAGATTCAAAAATTAGAGACCAAGTTTGGGTGCACCATGATTAGTGATAAGTATCATAAATTTATTAATAAAATATTAATTTATTAATTAATTTATATTAATTTTTAAGAATTAATGATCAATTTATAATTAATTTTTAAGAAATTAATATTTTTATTAATTAAAAAATTAATTAAAAATAATAAAAATTAAAAAATAAAATTTTATAATCAATAGAAAGAGCTTTTTTTTTATCATAGTGAAATAAGTTTCATACAAAATAGAGCTAAAATGGAGAAGATATGAATTTCTAAAAAAATAAAATAAATAAAAATTAAATAAAATAACATATGGCTCAATCATCTCAAGCCGTCGTGCCATATCAGTCGGTGCATCCAAATGCACCAAGCCAAGTTGACAAATCCATCATGCCAAGCTAGCTATATAAGCCGACTCAGTCGCAAAAGCCGTCAGCCGGTCCATCATCCAAGCATGGATTGCCAGCTCAGCAGAAACCAGTGAATCATGGAGCGACACATGGGGACCTAGACCCTTAAAGGATTCACAGAAAATCTATCATGGCTCATAGAGCATTTTGGATTTTTCACTCGATGATAGGAGATGCTGATTCATTATGGTGTACGGTGCAACTGATCCATGTGGTCCATAGCAACAATAATTATGCGATCCAATGGCCTGCATTCGATCCGATGGAGATCTACGACCCACGACAAATCCTTCTTTGATTCGAACAGTGCTCGGTGATCTAGCGCAATCCAATGACCTGCATTTGATCCGATGAAGATCCGATGGTGGAGAAAGCTCCTAACGGTGATCAAAACTCCCAACGCATGATCAGCGATCGGATTTTCTCCATTAATGCACGATCAACGACCAGAATTTAATCCGACCTGATTTGGACCGATATGTATCCAATTTTGATGATTTTTGGTCCATTGGATTCCTATTGATTGACCAGATTTCATTCAGAGTAGCAGAATTCAACTAAGACTCCTTTTAATCCAATTTTTACTCAGATTTCTTCATATTTTGATGATCAAACATCTCCTTAGTCCCACATTGCCTAGAAGAAAACTCTCCAACCCTCCTAGCTCTATAAAAAGGACTCCAGACCTCTAGAAATTAATAGATTTGATTAAAGAAAAGCTTTGGTACACGATGAAGCCAAGCTTTGAATTAAAGACTGCTTCAAAGCAACGGATGCCGAGAAGAAAAGCTGGACTTCTACACCATCTTTCTGCCAATGCCGATCAGAGATCAGGCTATTTTATTTTATTTTATTTTTTTTAAAGTTTATGTATTTAAATTTTAAAATTTTAATTAATAAAAATTTTATTTTTTGTACTTTAATTTTAGCTCTTTATTTTTGTTGCAATTTAATTTTTATACTTTAATTATTACTTTTTATTTTATTATAAATAGATGCTAAGATCTAATTAGTGGATCTTAGTACCAAGTTTAAATTCTTGCACCTTTTAATTTTTATTTTTTATTTTCTAACTTCACTTTTGATTTCAAAACTCTTTCCTTTTTTTTCTTTTCAAACATCAAATATTCCAAATCTAAAAATACTATCTTTCCTATGGATTTGATCCAACTTACTGCTATCTACCTATTTTTAATTATTTTAAGAAGTCGAATTAAATTGATAAATATGATGTCTTAACGACAACATTACATTCCTATCAAGTTTTTGGCATCATTGTTGGGGAAGGATTAGATGCTATTTTTTATTGATTTCTTTAATTTTTTAATAAAATTTTAATTTTTTAAATTTTTTATAAATATTGCTTACTAACTTTTCTTCTTTATTTTATAGAAAAAAAATAAAAAAAATAAAAAGATTAGGACAAGAAGGAAGCCTCTAATCCAGCTTGGTGAGATCAATCCTAACCCTAGTCCTCTCTTTATTTATTTATTTATTTTATTTTTAAATTAATTTAAAAAAATATCCATTTAAATCTAATTAAAAATTTCATGAGAAGATTAGAAACCATAACTATTTAAAGCATGCATCATATCAGTTTTATTTTTATTTTCTGGTGATTGCTGGAGGCAAGGTAAGCCTTTCATAATTCATTTAGTTGCATGCATCTAGTTTAAATTGCATAGAACCCTTTTATTGAAAATTTTTTGTGCATATTCATATTAAACCAAATTAAGGGTATAACCCAATTAAAGAAGATAAGGTGGGGATTTGATAACCCTTTCTTGGCCCATAAATAATCAACCAGCATCCTGTATTGACCTAAGCCTTTAATTTTAAAACCAATTAGACATCAGCCCTAGGAGCTCGAGCTCAATAGGACAAGGAACCCTAAGAGTTGAACCAGTTTAGGGTTAATCAATTTGACTAGTGTCTAGGAAAGTGGTTCAGAGATGATTGGGCCCGAAGGAAGGTGGTTTCTAATTGGTTCCGTTCGCTTACTTGGCCAAGCATAATTAGTGTCTAAAGCAAGCAATGGGGGGGACTCCCATCGACCTTACATTTACCTAGCCAATTGATTAGCTGATCCTACACTTGGAGTGCTCGAAGGCTGACTTAGAATAGTTAGGAGCTATCTAGGTCTAGGCTAATCTTAGGTTAGGATTAATTTGTTCGAAATTTATTTGAAAATAAAAATTTTTACTTTAGATATTTTCAATCTCTATTACCCTAACATAAGATTGTCCTGGCATAAGGGAAAGTTATGTTGCATGGTTGTCCTACTGTATGAAAAGGTTGAATTAACTTAGAACTTAAAAAAGAGTGTTCAAAAAAAATTAAATTAAATTAAAAAAAAAGATTGAGGATATTGAGAATATAGTGAATTCTCCAACACCCATGTGGAGAAGGATTTCTGGTCGACTAGTCAAAATAAATTTAGTTCCTATTTCAGATCCTACAACGTCAACATCCATAATGGATTTAGCAAATCAGCCTCAGCCTCAAATCCTTAAGGACTTGTATTATCCGGTTGGTTCCATCCAACCCTCTTGCATCAGGTTGCCCCAACCCATAGCAAACAACTTTTAAATTAAACCTCAAATCATTAACATGCTTCCAAAATTCACAGGAATAGAGGATGTATATATATTCATTAGGAAATTTGAAGAGGTTTATGCAACCATGAAACTACAATAATTATCAGAGGATGAAATCAAACTGAGATTAATCAATTTTGCCCTTAAGGATAATGCCAAAATGTGGCTTTATAGTTTTCCAAATCAATCTATCACGACCTAGGAGGGCTTTGTGAGAATATTTTTAAAAAATATTTTTCTCATCATAAAACAGCTAGAATTAGAAATGAAATAAACTAATTCTATCAACTAGCTAGTGAATCATTTTGGAAATACTTCGATCGATTCAAGAACCACTTGACCCAGTGCCCACACCATGGAATAGAAACTTGGAGGCTATGCCAAATAATTTATGAAGGATTAGATTCAAATTTCTGAACAATGCTAGAGTCCATGTGCTAGGAATAATTTAAGTACAAAGAATCAAACGAAGCCTAGCAATTTCTAGAAGACTTAGCCAAAAAAAGTTTACAATGGGAAACAACTAGGGAATTAGAAAAATCCACACCTTCAAGAGGTGGAATTTACCAAATTCGAATCTCCCTAGCTGCAGAAGCCAAAATTGCAACTTTGACACGTGGGTTAGAGGCCTTAAAACTTCAGAGACCAGCTAGTGTAAACCAAGTGTCTGCACCCATGTGCAACGAGTGCAATGCACCAGACCATGTCCTTAAGGAATGTTCCCTCCCAATGAACCAATTAGATAATAGATGTGCATAAGTGAATGCCATATATTAGAGACTATTGAACAATCCCTATGCACCCACTTATAACCTAGGTTGGAGGAATCATCCAAATTTTTCATGATCACAAAACCCAAATATAGGCGGTCCAAGTTTCAATCAGCAGAACCCAAGGCATAATTCTGTGATAAATTCCCTACAACCACCAGGCTTTAATATTAATGAAAAGAAACTTAGCTCTTTAGAGAAAAACCTGGAAGCCCTAGCCAAATCTAATGCTGACACCAATGCCATCTTAAGCAATTTCATGCAAACCATGTGCCAAATTCTGAATTTAAATTCTCAGACCATAGCCCGCTTGAAAATGCAAGTGGGTCAGCTAGCATCTACCATAAGTGAATGTGAATGAGGTAGGCTACCTAGCCAACCTGAGCCCAACCCAAGGAATCAAAATGGTAGACCATCCCAAGAAAACTAGGTTAATCTAGTTAATGCTATTCATTCCTTGAGATTAAGAAAACAAATAGATAATAAGGTAAATACAGCTAAGCCTAGAGAAGACTTAAGGGTTGAGTTTGTTGAGCCACCCAATGAACAATCTACCTTACAAACTCAAGCTCCTGAAATTGATAGTGCACCAAACCAGATGCCCACAACCTCTAGAGCTCCTTTCTCGAATCGATTAAGGTCTAATAAATAATCAAAATATTTAGACAAAATGTTAGAGGTATTTAAGCAAATTCAAGTAAATATTTCTCTACTAGACATGATCCAACAAGTTTCGACTTATGCCAAATTCTTAAAAGACCTTTGCACTAAGAAAAAGATTAATAATGTGTTAGATATGAGTACCCTAGAAGCCAGAATTGGCTGACACTTGTAATACAATTCTAAGAATAAAATTATAATTTTGAATATAAATAATAAAATGGGTTATTTTCTATCACATAAGTATATTTAGTGTCTGTGATACATCTCTTGAGTTAATGGTAATGATAATTCATATTTTCAAGAGTTGAAAATTTAAGACATGAATTTTCATTTATTAACTCATAAAATGCTCCTGACCGTAGGATCATCATGAGGATGGAGATTGATCTAGAAGGTTAATGTACAATCGCTTCTTTATAGTAGATGAGTCTTAAGTCTATGGTGTAGAGACATCGAAGTGAGAGTATAGGTACTCGTTAGAGAACGAGGGCACTAAGCGTGACCACCTCGAGTAGTCATAAGAAAGTCTACCTTCTCATCGATGACTGACTCAATGCTGTAGTGGTGTGTTTGCTTCTTTAACCTAAGGTGCATCGGTAATTCACCTTGAGGGTGTTATAGTTTGACTACACCATGACTCGGTCTCCTAGCCATTCGAAATTCTAAGGTGTATGTTGGCTGTAGCATGTTCATTGTAGGAATTGGATTGCACCAAGATGGAATCTATCTACCTCGGTGGATGAGGAGCAGCCCTATGATGATCATGAGAATCAAGTCCATAAGCCCATGGCCATGGTAGAGAGTGTGAAATAATAGAAAGAGTTTCTATTAAGGTTTTCACATCGGACTTGAATCGAATGATTAAATCATATGATAGAAATTAGGGTTTGACGAGTTCACCTTAATCCTAATCTGATCGGAGCTCAAGATAGAAGAACTTAATCACACAAGTAGCTGCACCGAGAGGTTCATTTTCAATTTTGATGGGTTGCCACCATATACTGCTACGTGTCACTGGTGGATTTTGGGTGCAATTAGAATGATTTAGATGATCAATCATTCTAAGTTATTTGAATCAGAAGAGTTTCGATCCATCAAAAGGAGTTTCGATGATGTCGATGATGGAGATTATGACATATCCCATTATCATATAGAACTGAATTAAATTGGATCATACAAATAAGGGTTTGGATCTAGATATCATCAATTGGACTAATCCAATTTAATTAATTTGAATAAGATTCGATTAGGTTCAAGAAAATCGTGCTAGCAAATGATTGAGCCTAACATTCTCCTTTTTCTATCTTAAAAGTTGTCTCGACTGAGCCAAATGAGTTTGTACTCACTCAAGTATCTTTACTTGATCTGACTGGAGCTTGTCCAAGTTAGAAAAGGATTGTCTTAATTTATGAGATTAATTTGAGACAACACCTACCATTTTCCATCATCTGCTAATTCTTGTACTTTGACTTGGTCAAACATTGATCTTTGACCCTCGGACATCAGCAATGTGTCATGCACTTATTGGAGAGGAGATAGGGGCTTGTCCCCTCTTTGGAAATTGGAAAGAAGGGGGTGCATGCCTAGGATGGCGTGCGCCCATGGATAGGGTCGCTGGAGTCCCATACAGATTGGACTACAGGTTGCTTCTTGGTTTCTACTTAGGTGGCCCTTGGGTATCTACTTTGACCAGTCTTAAGCGCCATCTAAGAATGAACCTATGGGTCTCTCATCTGACTGGATCAGGTGATGTCATTCCACCAATCAGATTTAGATCTAATTGCATGAAGCAACATGATTGGTCAGGGTGATGCAGCAATGCATGGCGCAGCACAGTCTATAAAAAGACCCTATCTGCGCCCACTTTTATAAACTCCTCTTCCAAGCCATGCCCCAAGGCTGCCCCTCTCCCTTCTCCATGCCACCATCTAGTCCTCTCTCTCCTCTCCATGCGCAAGGAAGTTGGGCCTTCAGATTAGTGCTAGTCAGGCAAGGAATGGCTGACGAAAAAGGAAGAAGGCAGCACTGCTACAGAGACGACGGGCGATCTTCAGAAGAAGTTTTGAAGATTCTCTAAATCAGATCTAGATCTAATTTTTAGAAAAAAGAAAGATAAGGAGAAGATCTCTAGATCCTGTCTGAGTGGATATCGGTAGAGGCCAGGCGCTTGCATGGCTAGATCTAGAACCTCAGAGCTTCGGTAGGATCATCAACAGGTAATCAGATTACCTAGAATCAAGGTAAAATTAATTTAAAATTAATTTAATTTTATTTTCTTAATTATTAGATCATAAATTAGATCTAAAAACTGTCAGATCTAATTTGAATCTAAAAGATGATTTTTGAAATATGCCTCTCGATCCAATCAGATCTGAACGAACCTGACCCCGGGAAATCAGGATTTTCTCTTCAACTGGTATCAGAGCTAGGTTCTTATAAAATTTATTTAGATCTAATTTATTTTGATTAATTAGTAATTTTAGATATCACATGAGATATGATTAGATCTAAAATTAGAAAAATAAAAAATTAAAATTAATTAATATAGATCTAATATGTATGAGATACATAACTAGACTAGGTATAGAATTATTCTATGTGTAGTCTAGTATAATCATATTTTTTATTTAATTGAATATAATTTTTAGATCTATTTACTTTCTATTTTTTAATATTATAAATGTTATAATCAAATCTAAAAATAAAAAATAAATTAAATTTAATTTGTTCATATGAGATATGATAATAGCATGTTTAGACAAGTTGTAGAATAGTTCTATAAATAGGTCTAGATTAAATTTTATTTGATAAGATTAAATTTAAATTTAATTTTTTAGATGATTATGAGATAATTTAGATCTGAAAAATATGAATGCATGATATATGTGATATATACAAAACATGTTTTAATTAGATCTAATTTTTTATATGAGATATATGCTTAGATCTAATTAGTGTTTGTAGATTAGTTATTTTTCTGATTAAGACGTTCGCCTTGGCCATCCGGTCATAAGAACAAAGTAGGGCTTAAAGACCCTCTCCTCCCATTCGATGGGGTGTTCTTATGATGTGTAGGGTGGCTGCGCATTCGTCCTTAATCAGAAATTCAAAACTTACTTTCTGCAAAACCCTAGATCCTGAAATCCTAGGATCTTATTTACATATTTTGTTTTTGAACCCTAACTTAATTAAGAATTAAGTTTATGAAATATCAATTAGGTCTAAAATTGAGAATTTCAGATCTAAGACATATTCATAAATCTAGGGTTCGGGCTTGGGTAGCTCAATTAGGTCTAGCAGTTGATCAAACCGAATCAAGAGTTGGTTAGATGGGATCAATAATGCTTAAATTGACCAGCCTAATAGGATTAAATCTGGGTCAAGATCGAGTCACATGAGTGATCGATCAAGCTAAGACCTAATTAGGCTCAGTGGTTTGAGTCTAGATTATAGGCTAACCCAATTAGTTCTGTCTCAATAATTTGGTGTCTAAGGTAAGTTTGGCAGATACGACCGACTGGTTTTTAATTGGGGCTACTCGACTCGAATGCGTTCTTGTTGAGTTAATTGCATATCCCTTCCACCAGTCTCACTTATCTGGCCATGTTTGTTGACTCAGTTCTAATCTGAGGTGGTCAATAATCTGAGCTAACCCATGCCACTAGTTTAGTCATAATGGTTATGACTATGTCAAGTCTAGTTTAATGAGACCTAAATCAAATCTCCCTAAGAAAAGATTAAGTCTAAGATCTTCCACCATTGTAGATGTGCGGGCCCTTCCCGAGGTTGATTATTCTCGGCTGGTTATAGTGGCTTAGTTGCACCAAAAAAATGTAACCATGTCTATTAGGCATTGGATGCTACAGGCTGGAGGATGAATTGGGCTCAATATTCTAGATACGGTGAGAGACTCAATTAGAAATCCAATCTGTGCAAATGATGGATCTGACTTAACTAAGGAGTGGATCAATATTTCGAACACGATGAGATTCATGAATTAGAGATCAAGTTTGGGTGCACTATGATTAGAGAATCATTGAACAAGAGTTGTTCACCCATTGGCTAACCCATCACCAATAACTGTTAGGTGAGGTGATGAGTAAGTCAGTGGGACCGCACCACCCACTAGAAATCAGTAATCGTGGAGATTTTCGCATCTCTATAGAGGAAGTGTAGAGATCCAAGAAAATAGTAGGAGTTAATTTATTTAGAAATAAAATTTCTAAATAAATTGGTTAAGTCTTAATTACAATATCTAACTAGAAGGTTTGACTCTCTATAGGAAGATGTCTGCATCCAACCCACTGGCACGAATCCTAGACATCCATAGACTGACCAGACCAAATTATAAGGATTGGCTCTGAAACTTCAAAATCATTTTGAATTCCAAGAAGTTAACTCATGTATTGGATCAGGATCCGCCCACCTTACCAGCTTGTCCATCCGCTGAACAGAGAGCGTCTCTAGATAAGTGGACTGACGAAGATAATAAGGCCAGATACTACATGTTGGGCTCGATGTCTGATGAGCTTCAGCACCAACATGAAGATATCAGAACTACTCGCCAAATGTTGGCTCACCTATAGGAGATGTTTGGTGAACAGAGTCACGCAGCCAAGTATCAAGTCACTAAACAACTGTTCAAGGTGAAGATGCATAATGGGCAGTCAGTCCAAGATCATTATCTGATGATGATCAAGAACTTGGAAGAGCTTGAGAAGCTCAAAGTGAGGTTGGACTTGGATCTACAGACTGACATAATTCTGCAATCCTTAACTGATGCATTTGGGCAGTTCATCATGAACTACCATATGCATAAACTTCAAAACTCCTTGGCCGAACTTATGAACATGCTGGTTACCATTGAGCTTTTCATGAAAGGTTCCAAAGGCTCAGTACTTGCTATGGAACGGACTTCTTCCAAGAGAAAGTCTTTTGAAAAGAAGAAGAAGTCTGTGAAAATATAGAAGGTGGAAGGAGGAAAGAAGAAAAAGGAAGAGCTAAAGAAGGCCGCTAACAAAGGAAAGTATTTTCATTGCAATAATGATGGCCACTGGATGCGGAACTGCCCTACTTATCTGGCCACCCTAAAGAAGAAGAAAGAAGGTCCTTCTGAAGGTATGCTCATTATTAAGTCTAACCTTATGATTTCTTCTGCATCTAGTTGGGTGCTTGACTCTAGTTCTAGTGCTCACTTGTGCACTTCTATACAGGGTCTTGAGGATAGCAGGAGGTTGAGGGATGGTGAGATGATCCTATGCATCAGAAATGGAGCAAGGATTGCTGTCGTAGCCATGGGAACATATCCTCTTCGACTACCATCTGGTTTAGACTTAGTATTAAAAGATTGTTATTTTATGCCTGCAGCAAGCAAGAATTTGATTTTTGTTTCTTGCCTTGCATTAGAAGGCTATGTAATTAGTTTTCTTAAGGACCATTGTAATATTCTTTATGAAAGAAATAAAATTGCAAATGGTTCCTTATTAATGGTCTTTATCAGTTACATGTTGATGTATCTATTTTTTAACTTCGAGCAAAATGTGAATGCCATAAAATCAAAACGTCCTAGGGATAGTCCTAATGATAAGTATCTATGGCACCTAAGATTAGGTCATATAGCAGAAGATAGAGTTAAGAAATTGGAGAAAACTGGCCTATTGAGTTCATTGACTTCCGAGTCATATCCAATTTATGAATCCTATCTTCATGGCAAAATGACCAAGCTCCCTTTTGTAGGACATGGAGAAAGGGCCACGGATCTTCTTGTCTTAGTACATATAGATTTGTGCGGCCCATTTGATGTGCCGACTAGAGGCAACTTAGTCTAATTCATAACCTTTACCAATGATTTATCAAGGTATGGGTATCTTATGAGACACAAGTCTGAAGCATTTGAAAAGTTCAAAGACTTCAGACATGAAGTAGAAAAATAAATTAAAAAACCCATTAAGGTTCTTCGATCAGATCAAGGAGGTGATTACCTTAGTCGAAAATTTCTGAACTATCTCAAAGAAAATGGCATAGTCTCTCAATGGACTCCACTAGGAACACCTCAACTCAATGGAGTTTCAGAATGGAGAAATCAGACCCTATTAGATATGGTCCGATCCATGATGAGCTTCACAGACCTTCCTGATTTTCTTTGGGGATACTGTTTGTTAATTATAATTTACCTACTGAATAGGGTTCCTTCTAAAACCGTTCCTACCATACCGTATGAGATATGGCATGGTAAGAAACCAAGTCTGAGTCATCTCAAAATTTGGGGTTGTCCGGCTCATGTCAAAAGATAAGAAGCGGACAAGTTAGACTTTAGGTCCTTTAGAGCTCGATTCATATGATATCTTAAAGAGTCATTAGGATATTATTTCTACATTCCAGAAGATCACAATGTGATTATGAGTAGACATGCCATCTTTCTTGAAAAATAGTTTATTCAAGATAGCGGAATTAGAAAGAAGATCAAGCTCAATGAGAAAGTCTCACAAGAGCAACGAGCTAAGAACCAAATGGAACAAAATCAGGTTAAGCCAATCCATACACTACCTCCACCTCGTAGATTGAAAAGAGTTTTCCGTCCTCCTGAAAGGTTCTTAGGTACTATTTTAGAGGATGTAGAGAAAATATTTCTCATAGGTAATGTTGTTCATGGTGATGATCCCAAAACCTATAATGAGATGATATCAGATATCGACTCCGAGAAATGGTTAGAGGCAATGAAGTCAGAAATTGACTCGATGCACTCAAACCAAGTCTGGACCTTGGTAGATCTACCAGAAGGTATAGTACCTATTGGGTGTAAATGGATCTTCAAGAGAAAGATTGGTGCAGATGGAAATGTGGAGACATTCAAGGCTAGATTAGTGGCAAAAGGTTATAGTCAATGCGAAGGCATTGACTATCAGGATACCTTTTCGCCAGTAGCTATGCTAAAATCCATTCGCACATTGCTTGCTATTGCAGCCTATTTCGATTATGAAATATGGCAAATGGATGTGAAAATGGTATTCTTAAATGGATATCTTGAGGAAGATATCTATATGGAACAGTCGCTAGGTTTCACATCCAGTGATGATGATCACAAGGTATGCAAGCTACAAAGGTCCATATATGGACTTAAGCAAGCATCTCGGAGCTAGAACACTCGTTTTAATGATGTGATCAAAATATTTGGTTTCATCAAGAAAAAAAATGAGAAGGAGCCATGTGTCTTCAAAAAGGTCAGTGGGAGTGCTGTTGTCTTTCTCGTATTGTACGTGGATGACATCCTTCTTATCGGAAATGATATTCCCACGTTGACCATAGTTAAATTGTGGTTATCTAAAGAATTCTGCATGAAAGACCTAGGAGAAGCATCCTTTATTCTAGAAATTAAGGTCTATAGAGATAGACCGAATAAGATGCTAGGACTTTCATAGAAGATGTACATAGAGGAAGTACTAAAAATGTTTAGTATGGAAAACTCTAAGAGGGATTTAGTATCCTTCAAGCATGGCATTCATCTTTCCAAGAAGATGTGCCCTAGCACACCTGAGGAAATAGAATGCATGAGCAAGATCCCTTATGCTTCAGCAATAGGGAGCCTCATGTATGCCATGTTATGTACACGACCTGATATAGCATATGCCGTAAGTGTCACGAGCAAATATCAGTCGAATCTAGGTGAAGAACACTGGACTTCTATGAAATGTATCTTAAGTACTTGAGAAAAACTAAGGATATGTTATTGATCTTTGGTAATGGAGAACTCCAAGTCCAGGGGTATACAGACTTGGACTTTATGTCCAATGTAGATGATCGAAAGTCGACATCTAAGAGTCTATTTGTGTGCAATGGTGGAGCTGTCAGTTGAAAGAGTTTCAAACAGACAATGATAGCAGATTCCACCATGGAAGTAGAATATATCGCTGCATCAGAAGCTACGAAGGAAGCATTTTGGTACAAGAAGTTTGCCGTAGAGATCGGAGTGATGCCATCAGATGCCATTCCTCCGTACTGCGACAACAATGGTGCCATAGCCCTTGCTAAGAAGCCGAGGTCTCACCAGAAATTCAAGCACATCGAGCGGCGATACCACCTCATCTGCGATTATCTCGAGAAGGATTACGTCGAGGTTAAGATAGTCAACTCCGCAGACAATGCGATGGACTCGCTTACAAAGCCATTGGACCAGCAGAAGATCGAAGCCCACATTGAGAAGATAGGACTTAGATTTGTAGCCAATTGGCTTTAGGTCAAGTGGGAGTTTGTTAGATATGGGTGCCCTAAAAGCCAGAATTGGCTGACACTTGTAATACACTTCTAAGGGCAAAATTGTAATTTTGACTATAAATAATAAAATGAATTATTTTCTATCACATAAGTGTATTTAGTGTCTATGATACATTCCTTGAGTTAATGGTAATGATAATTCATATTTCAAGAGTTGAAAATTTAAGACATGAATTTTTATTTATTAACTCATAAAATACTCCTGACCGTACGATTATCATGAGGATGGTGATTGATTTGGAAGGTTAGTATACAATCACTTCTTTATAGTAGATGAGTCTTAAGTCTACGTTGTAGAGACACCAGAGCGAGAGTACAGATACTCATTAGAGAACGAAGGCACTAAGCATGACCACCTCGAGTAGTCATAAGGAAGTCTATCTTCTCGTTGATGATTGACTCGATGCTGCAGTGGTGTGTCTAGTTCTTTGACTTAAGGTGTATCAACAGTTCACCTTGAGGGTGTTATAGTTTGACTACACCATGACTCGGTCTCCTAGCCATCCAAAATCCTAAGGTGTATGTTGGCTATAGCATGTTCATTGTAGGAATTGGATTGCACCAAGATGGAATCTATCTACCTTGGTGGATGAGGAGCAGCCCTATGATGATCATGAGAATCAAGTCCATAATCCCATGGCCATGGTAGAGAGTGTGAAATAATAGAAAGAATTTCTATTAAGGTTTTCACATCGAACTTGAATCGAATGATTAAATCATATGATAGAAATTAGGGTTTGACGAGTTCACCTTAACCCTAATCTGATCAGAGATCAAGATAGAAGATCTTAATCACACAAGTAGCTGCACCAAGAGGTTCATTTTCAATTTTGATGGATTGCCACCATATGCTGCTAGGTGTCACTGGTGGATTTTGGGAGCAATTAGAATGATTTAGATGATCGATCATTCTAAGTTGTTTGAATCAGAAGAGTTTTGATCCATCAAAAGGAGTTTTAATGATGTCGATGATGGAGATCATGACATATCCCATTATCTTACAGAACTGAACCTAACTGGGTCACACAAACAAAGGTTTGGATCTGGATATCATCAATTAGACTAACCCAGTTCAATTGATTTGAATAAGATTCAATTAGGTTCAAGGAAATCATGCTAGCACACAATTGAGCCTAACATTCTTCTTTTCCTTTCTTAAAAGTTGTCTCGACTGAGCCAAATAAGTTTGTGCTCACTCAGGTACCTTTACCTACTCTGACTGGAGCTTGTCCAAGTCAAAAAAGGGTTGTCTTAATTTATGAGATAAATTTGAGACAACACCTACCATTTTCCATCACCTGCTAATTCTTGTACTTTGACTTGGTCAAACATTGACTTTTGACCCTTGGACATCTACCCATGTGTCATGCACTAATTAGAGAGTAGATAGGGGCTTGTCCCCTCTTTAGAAATTGGAAAGAAGGGGGTGCAAGCCTAGGATGGTGTGCGCCCATGGATAGGGATGATGGAGTTTCATACAGATGGGACTCTAGGTTGCTTCTTGGTTTCTACTTAGGTGGCCCTAGGGTATCTACTTTGACCAATCTTAGGCACCATCTAAGAATGAACCTGTGGGTCTCTCATTTGATTAGATCAGGTGATGTCATTCCACCAATCAAATTTAGATCTGATTGCATGAAGCAACATGATTGGTCGGGGTGATGCAGCACTTCATGGTGCAGCAGTCTATAAAAAGACCCTATCTGCGCCCACTTTTAAAAACTCCTCTTCCAAGCCACGCCCCAAGGCTGCCCCTCTCCCTTCTCCATGCCACCATCTGACCCTCTCTCTCCTCTCCACGCCCAAGGAAGTTGGGCCTTTAGATTAGTGCGAGTTAGGCAAGGAAAGGCTGACGAAAAAGGAAGAAGGCAGCACTGCTGCAGAGAGGACGGGCGATCTTCAGAAGAAGTTTTAAAGATTCTCCAAATCAGATCCAGATCTAATTTTTGGAGAAAAAAAAGAGAAGGAGAAGATTTTCAGATCCAGTTCAAGTAGATACCGATAGAGGTCAGGCACTTGCGTGGCTAGATGCAGAACCTCAGGGCTTCGGCAGGATCATCAATGGATAATCAGATTATCCAAAATCAAGGTAAAATTAATTCAAAATTAATTTAGTTTTATTTTTTTAATTATCAGATCATAAATCAGATCTAAAAAGTGTCTGATCTGATCTAGATCTAAGAGGTGTTTTTTGAAATATGCCTCTCGATCCAATCAGATCTGAATGAACCTGATCCCGAAAAATCAAGATTTTTTCTTCATAATGTACCAAAGAGAGCTTTTTTAGCAGCAAGTGTGAGTTCATATTTGTTAAGTCATATGCCTATAAAGTATAAGGATCCAAGGTCTCCAACAATTTCATGTGTCATAGGAGGAACCCACATTGAGAAGGCGTTATTTGATTTAGGGGCTAGCGTAAATATTTTGCCCTATTCAATTTATGAGCAATTAGGATTGGGAAAGCTTCAACCAATAGGGATTGCATTATAATTAGCAGATCGATCTTCTAGGATCTCCAAGAGAATGATAGAAGATGTTTTGATTAAGGTTGGACATTTTATCTTTTTAGTTGATTTTGTCATTTTAGAGACTGAGCCAATATCAAATCCTAAGGGTCAAATCTCAGTGATTTTAGGAAGACCATTCCTAGCTACTGCTAATGCTAAAATCAATTATCGAAATGAACTTATGAAACTATCTTTTGAAAACATGACTATCGAACTGAATATGTTCAATTTGGAGCAGGAATCTACCAAGCATGCTAATGTAACTGTAGTCCAAGATGAAATTTATGAACCTATAGATATTAGCGATGAGGAAGTCGATCTTGAATCTAGTATCTGGCCAACCCATGAATATGAGAACATAGATAAAATACTTGGAGATAATAAAAACGGTCAGAGATGAGAGCCTCCTACTGAACCATTCATAAAAATGACTAAACTATCACCTGAGTCATCAAAAGAAGAGGAACCCAAAGTAGAGTTAAAATCCCTTCCTGAGCACCTCAAGTATGTATATTTAGGTCTAGAGAAAATCTTTCCTGTAATTATTGCATTAGACCTGAATCCTAACCAAGAGGAGGAATTATTAACAATCTTAAGAGAAAATTGAGAAGCAATAGATTGAACCATGCAGACATTAAAGGAATAAGCTCTTTCATAGTTTAACATAGGATACACCTAGAGGAATAGGTTAGTACTGAAGCTAACCGCATAGAAGAACCCGAGCCAAGAACTAGTACTAATGCTAGTTCTAGTTTAAATAAGATAGACATAGGGGAAAAGAGAATAGATGATTTACCCGAGACTTATAAACCTAATGTCCTATTCCCTTCAACCCTAGAAGTCGGTTCTTCTTACAAAAATTAAGAGGCATGTAATGAAGAGTCAATGAAGTTATTTAAGCAAGATCACATTAATTTATCTTCGACATTAAAATTATATTTAGTCACCCTTTCAACACCCATTGAATCAAACTTAAGTCCTAATATAAAAACTCCATTCATGAGCATTTTAGAAGAAAAAATAGGAGAAATTCTTAATAAACAAAGGCCTGAGAATGGGGTCACAAATTATGTTCTTCTAATTAATAATGATTATATCAATAAAGGGATAAGAAATTATCTTCCTAAGATTGGCAATCCAAAATCATTGCAATTTGTCAATCCAATATTTGACATAGGATAGTTAAGCTGCATTGTGTCAGGCTGAAGATGGTAAACTTAGCGCTTGTTGGGAGGCAACCCAATATTTAGTTTTCTTTAGTTTAATTTATCTTTTCAGTTGATTTTCATTTAAGGATAATTTGAAAAAGTTGGAGGGAGAGCTTAAATTTTCAAAGACATGTGCTGGAACAAAAATACGAGTTAGGTGTATTCTTTCATGTTCTTTATTACACCCTTTAATTTTTTTCTCCATTGAGGACAATGTCGATTAAGTTGGGGAGGAGAAAAATAAAAATTTTAAAAATTTTAAGTCCTTAAAAAGGTTAGTATTTAGTATTTGGACACCTAATTATGCTTAAGAATCGAATTAAACTAAGCATTTTTAAAATAAAATTGATGCACAGATCAGAGAATTTGTGAGATATTAAGGAATCAAGTATTAAAAAAATTTAATAAAGAGTAAAGTCTAGAACACAAAAAGTTTTTTCTTTGAGCATTTCTAATTTTTTCTACTAGCATAAAAAAAAGTCTACTTTTTATGAGCTCGTGTAGGATAACTATAGATTTTTTCATATAAAAAATTTATTTTAACAAAATAGTTTTTAAGTATTTCTCATTGAGTAACCAGGCCTTTTTTACTAAGCAAGCATTGAGTTTTGCTTCAAAAGATGGGAAGGGCAAAGAAGCTCATTGACTAGCCTATTTGATTTAAGCTAGTAAGCCCGAGGGGTATTCTATACCTAGTGCCCTAAAGCCAACTAGTTTAGGAGTCATTGGCCCAAGACTCCTACATGGATCAAATAGAAAGCTTAAGGGGTTAAGACACTCAATAGTGATACAATGTTTAAAAGAAAAAAAAAATATTGGTTTTCCATCGAGTAATCAGGTCTCGTTGCTTAAGTAAGCAATGATATTCATGCCAAAAGGTAGACAACGTGAAAATAAAAAATGAAGGGCAGAAGTAGCAATACACTTGCCTATATGAATGTTTAGATAAATCTGAGATAAAGATGGGATAATTTAGAAAAAATTTGAAAGAATTTAATATTTTTTACTTAATTTTTCTATTGATAAGTATTAATATCCAAATAATAAATCTCACTTAAGCTCTATTGAATATCAATGGCCATTTTGAAAACTGCTTAGGTAAAATTCGAAACTCTAAAGTTAAAAAGGTATTTAAAACTAAATTCTTTCTTTACTCGAGGACGAGCAAAGCTTAAGTTATGGGGTGTGATAAGTACCATAAATTTATCAATAAAAGTATTAATTTATTAATTAATTTATATTAATTTTTAAGAATTAATGATCAATTTATATATAAATTTTAAAAAATTAATATTTTTATTAATTAAAAAATAATAAAAATTAAAAAATAAAATTTTATAATTAATAGAAAGAGCTTATTCTTCTAATCACAATGAAATAAGTTTCATACAAAATAGAGCTAAAATGAAGAAGATATGAATTTCTAAAGAAATAAAATAAATAAAAATTAAATAAAATAACATACGGCTCAATCGGCTCAAGCCGCCGCACCATATCAATCGGCATGTCCAAACATGCTGAGCCAAGTCGATAAAGCCACCATGCCAAGTGAGCCATGCAAGCCAACTCAGCCATGGAAGCCATCAGTCGATCCATGATCCAGGCATGGATTGCCTGCTCAGCAGAAATCGACGAATCATGAAGCGACACGTGGTTGACCTAGACCCTTAAAGGGTTCATAGAAAATCCATCATGGCTCATAGAGCATTTTGGACTTTTCACTCGACGATAGGAGATGCTAATTCATTGCGGTGTACAGTGCAGCCAGTCCAAGCGGTCCATAGCTATAGCAATTACACGATCCAATGGCCTGCATTCGATCTGGTGGAGATTTGGCGGCCCACGATAAATTCTTCTTTCATTCAAATAGTGCTCAGTGATCTGGCATGATCCAATGGCCTACGTTCGATCCGTTGAAGATTCGATGGTGGAGAAAGCTCCCGATGGTGATCAGGACTCCCAACGCATGATCAGTGGTCAGATTTTCTCCATCAATGTATGATCAATGACCAAAATTTAATTTGACCAATCTAGATCGATATGCATCCAATTTTAATGATTTTTGGTCCGTTGGATTTCTATTGAATGGCCATATTTCATCTAGAGCAATAGAATTCAATTAGGACTCCTTTTACTTGATTTTCACTCAGATTTCTTCATATTTTGATGATCAAAGAGCTCCTTAGTCCCACATTGCCTAGAAGAAGACTCTCTAGCCCTCCTAGCTCTATAAAAAGGACTCCAAGCCTCTAGAAATCAATAGATCTGATTAGAGGAAAGCTTTGGTACAGGATGAAGCTAGGCTTTGAATTAAAGGCTGCTTCAAAGAAATGGATGCTGAGAAGAAGAGCTGGGCTTCTATACCATCTTTCTGCTAATGCCGATCAGAGATCAGGCTATTTTATTCTTTTTTCTTTTTTCTTAAATTCTATGTATTAAAATTATAAAATTTTAATTAATAAAAATTTTATTTTTTGCACTTTAATTTTAGCTCTTTATTTTTGTTGTAATTTAATTTCTGCACTTTAATTATTACTTTTTATTTTATTATAAATAGATGCTAAGATCTAACTAGTGTATCTTAGTACCAAGTTTAAATTCTTGTATCTTTTATTTTTTATTTTTTATTTTTCGACTTTACTTTTGATTTCAAAACTCTTTTTTTTTTTCAAAAATTAAAGATTTTAAATCTAAAAACACTACCTTTCCTATGGATTCGATCCGACTCACTGCTATCTATGTATTTTTAATTATTTTAAGAAGTCGAATTAAACTGATAAACATGGTATCTTAACGACAACATCGCATTTCTATCAATTAGAGAATCATTAAACAAGAGTTGTTCACTCATTGGCTAATCCATCACTAATAACTATTAGGTGAGGTGATGGGTTAGTTGGTGGGACCGCACCATCCACTAAAAATCACTAATTATAGAGATTTTTGCATCTCTACAGAAAGAGTATAGGGATCTAAAAAAATAATGAAAGCTAATTTATTTAAAAATAAAATTCTTAAATAAATTGGTCAAATCTTAATTACAATATCTAACTAAAAATTTTGACTCTCTACAGAAAAATGTCTGCATCCCACCCACTAGCACGTATCCTAGACACCTATAGACTGATCAAAATCAATTACAAGGATTGACTTCAGAACATCAAAATTGTTTTGGGTTCCGAGAAGTTAACTCATGTATTGGACCAGGACTCTCCCACCTTACCAGCTCGTCCATCTGCTGAATAGAGAGCGTCTCCTGACAAGTGGATGGATGAAGAAAATAAGGCCAATTATTACATGTTGGGCTTGATGTCTGATGAGCTTCAGTGCCAACATGAATATATTAAGATTGTCTGTCAAATATTAGCTCACCTATAAGAGATGTTTGGTGAATAGAGTCATGCAGCCAAGTATCAAGTCACTAAATGACTATTCAAGGCTAAAATGCGTGACGGATAGTTAGTCCAAGATCATTATCTGATGATGATTAAGGACTTGCAAGAGCTTGAGAAGCTCGAAGTAAAGTTGGACTTGGATCTACAGAATGATATAATTCTACATCTTTGACTGATGTATATGGGCAGTTCATCATGAACTACCATATGCATAAACTTCAAAATTTCTTGGTCGAGCTTATGAATATGCTGGTTACTGCTGAGCTTTCTATGAAAGGTTCTAAAGACTCAGTGCTGGCTATGAAATGGACTTCTTCCAAGAGAAAGTCTTTTGGAAAGAAGAAGAAGTCTGTGAAAAAGTAAAAGATGGAAGGAGGAAAGAAGAAAAGGCAGAGCTGAAGAAGAAGATCACTGACAAAGAAAAGTATTTCTATTGCAACACTGACGACCACTGAAAGCGGAACCGCCCTACTTACCTGACCATCCTAAAGAATAAGAAGGAGGTAGGTCTTTCTGGAGGTATGCTCGTTATTGAGTCTAACCTTACAGTTTTTTCTACATCTAGTTGGGTTCTAGACTCTGGTTCTGGTGCTCATTTGTGCACTTCCATGTAGGGTCTTGAGGATAGCAGGAGGCTGAGGGATGGTGAGATGATCCTACACGTCGAACATGAAGCAAGAGCTGCTACTGTAATCATGGAAACATTTCCTCTTTGACTATCATTTGGTTTAGACTTAGTAATAAAAGATTGTTATTATGTGCCTGCGGTAAGCAGAAATTTGATTTCTGTTTCATGCCTAGCACTAGAAGGCTATATAATTAATTTTCTTAAGGACCATTGTAACATTCTTTATGAAAAAAGTAAAATTGCAAATGATTTTCTTATTAACAATCTTTACCAATTATATATTGATGTATCTATTTTTAATATCGAGCAAAATGTGAATGCCACGAAACGACCAAGGGATAGTCCAAATGATAGGTATCTATGGCACCTATGACTAGGTCATATAGTAGAAAATAGGATTAACAAATTGAAGAAAATTAGGCTATTGAGTCCGTTGACTTTCGAGTCATATCCAATTTATAAATCTTGAATCTTGTCTTCATGGCAAAATGAGTAAGCTCTCTTTTGTAAGACATGGGGAAAGGGCCATGGATCTTCTTGCCCTAGTACATACTAATGTGTGCGGCCCATTTGATGTGCCGGCTAGGGACAACTTTATGTACTTCATAACCTTTATCGATGATTTATCTAGGTATGGGTATGTGTATCTTATGAGACACAAGTCTAAAGCTTTTGAAAAGTTCAAGGAATTCAGACATGAAGTAGAGAAGCAAACTGAAAAACCCATTAAGATCCTTCGATCAGATCGAAGAGGTGAATACCTTAGTCAGAAATTTGTAGACTATCTCAAGAAAAATGGCACAATCTCTTAGTCGACTCCACTTAGAATACCTCAACTCAACGGGATTTCAGAAGGAAAAATCAAACCCTATTAAATATGGTCCGATCCATGATGAGCTTCATAGACCTTCCTGATTTTTTTTGGGGACATAGTTTATTAACTGCAATATACTTACTGAATATGGTTTCTTCTAAAATCATTTCTACCACATCGTATGAGATATGGCATGGTAAAAAATCAAGTCTAAGTCATCTCAGAATTTGGGATTGTCCGGCTCATGTCAAAAGACAACAAATGGACAAGTTAGACTTTAGGTCCTTTAGAGCTCGATTTATAGGATATCCTAAAGAGTTACTAGGATATTATTTCTACATTCTAGAAGATTATAATATGATTGTGAGTCAACTTGCCATCTTTATTGAAAAGTAGTTTATTCAAGATGGTGGTATTGAAAAGCAGATCAAGCTCGAGGAGAAAGTCTCACAAGAGCAATGAGCTAAGGACCAAATGGAACGAAATCAGGTTGAGCCAATACAATCACTACCTCTTCCACCTCATAGATCGGAAAGAATTTTCCATCCCCCTGAGAGGTACTTAGGTACTATTTCAGAGAAAATAGAGAAAATATTCCTCATAGGTAATAGGGTTCATGGTGATGATCCCAAAACCTATGACAAGACAATATCGAAAATTGACTTCGAGAAATGGTTAGAGGCAACAAAGTCAGAAATTGATTCGATGCACTCAAACCAAGTCTGGACCTTGGTAGATCTACTAGAAGGTATAGACCTATTGGGTGTAAATTGATCTACAAGAGAAAGATTGGTGCAGATGAGAACGTGGAGACATTCAAAGCTAGGTTAGTAGCAAAAGGATATAGTCAACGTGAAAGCATTGACTATTAAGATACTTTTTCATCAGTAGCTATGCTAAAATCCACCCGCACATTGCTTATTATTGCAGCCTATTTTAATTATGAAATATAGCACATAGATGTGAAAACAACATTCTTAAATGGATACCTTGAGGAAGATATCTATATGGAACGGTCGCTAGATTTCACATCTAGTGTTGCTGATCATAAGGTATGCAAGCTGTAAAGGTCCATATATGGACTTAAGCAAGCATCTCGGAGCTAGAATACTCATTTTAATGATGCGATCAAATTATTTGATTTCATAAAAAATGAGGAGGAATCTTGTATCTTCAAAAAGGTCAATAGGAGCGCTGTTGTCTTTCTCGTATTGTATGCGGATGATATTCCTCTTATTGGAAATGATATTCTTATGTTGACCATAGTTAAAATATGGTTATCCAAAGAATTCTCCACGAAAGACCTAGGAGAAGCATCCTATACTCTAGGAATTAAGATCTATAGAGATAGACCAAATAGAATGCTAGGATTTTCATAGAAGATGTACAAAGACGAAACGCTAAAGAGGTTTAGTATGAAAAATCCTAAGAGGAGTTTGGTACCCTTCAGACATGGCATTTATCTTTCTAAGAAGATGTGCCCTAGCATACTTAAGAAAATAGAACTGATAAGTATCATAAATTCATCAATAAAAATATTAATTTATTAATTAATTCATATTAATTAAAAATTAATTTATATATAATTTTTAAAAAATTAATATTTTTATTAATTAAAAAATTAATTAAAAAATAATAAAAATTAAAAAATAGAATTTTACAATTAATAGAAAGAGCTCATTTTTTTTATCACAACAAAATAAGTTTCAAACAAAACAAAAATTATATATAAATTAATTTTAAAAAAAAAATAAAATAAATAAAAATTAAATAAAAAAAGAAAATAGCTTAGCCGGCTTAAGCCGACGCGCTAAGCCAGCCACATTAGCTGACTCGGCCATGGAAGCCATTAGTCGGTCCCCCATCCTGGCGTGGACCGCTAGCTCAACAGAATCCGATAAATCACATCGCGACACGTGGCGGACCTAGACCCTTAAAGGGTCCCCAGAAATCTATCATGGCTCATAGGGTATTTTGGTCTTTTCACTCGATGATAGGAGTGCTGATTGGCTGCAGTGTGTGATGCAGTCCATCGATGCAGTCCATGGGAACAGTAATGGCACAATCGGATGGCTGCGGTAGCTTGCGGTCAAGATCAAATGGCTGTGGTTATTTTCGGATTTGATTCAGCTTCAGACTTCATGCGGATCGCCATCCAACGACAGCGCTCGATCTAGGGGATGATCCGATGGTTCAAAACACTCTCGACATTGATCAAGACTCCCGACGCATGATTTGCAGCCAGATTTCCTCTATCGATGCGCGATCGGACGGCCAAAATTTAATCCGACCTGATCTGGATTGATATACATCCGATTTTGATGAATTTTGGTCCGTTGGATTTTTATTAATGGTCAGATTTCATCTAGAGCAGTAGAATTCATCCAAAATTCTTTTTAATCTAATTTTTACTTAGATTTCTCCATATTTCAATGATCAAAGAGCCCCTTAGTCCCACATTGCCTAAAAGAAAACTCTCCAACCCCCTAGCTTTATAAAAAGGACCCCAGGCCTCTAGAAATAGAGAGATCTGGTGAGAGGGAAGCTAAGCTCAGGGTTGAAGGTTGCTCCAAAGCTACAGTACTAAGAAGAAGAGCCAATCTTCTACACCATCTCTATGCCTACGCTTATCTACGATGTCCTTCTAGTTTTCTTTTCTCTTTTCTTTTCTTTAATTTCTTGTATTTAAATTCTACATTTGAGTTTTAATTTTAATAAAGAAAGCTTTAGTGCTCTTTTCAATTCTATCTCTTTAAATTAATTATTCTTTATTGCTCTTTAATTTTAAGTAGCCGCTAAGATCTAAATAATAGATCTTAGTTCTAAGCTTATTTTTGCATAATTTAAATTCTGCTTTTATTTATAAATCTATTTTCCACTTTAATTTTCTTTTCAAAAATCTTTCTTTTCTTTTTTATAAGAAAAAAATTAAAGATTTTAAAATTAAATCATTGCCTCTCTATGGATTCGATCTGACTTACTGCTCTCTTCATAACTTTTAATTTAAAAAAGTTGGATTTAAACTGATGAATATGGTATCTTCACGACAACATCACGTTCCTATCAAGTTTTTAGCCCCATTATCGGGGGGGCATAAAAATTAAAATTTTCTCCTTTCTTTGATTTTTTTATTATCTACTAATTATTTTGCTTGTTTATTTTATAAAAAAAAAAGAAAAAAAAAAAAGAGAAAAGAGCAATGAAGATTAGGGCACGAACAAAACTTTCAATCCTATTTGGTGAGATCATTCCTAAACCCTAAATCTCTTTCCTTATTTTTAATATTTTCTTTATTTTTTAATTAATTAAAAATTACCTACTTAAACCTAATTAAAAATATCATCACAAGATTAGAAACCCTAATTATTTCGTGCATCCATCATATCAATTTTAATTTTTTTTTTTTTGGTGATTGCTGGAGGTAAGGTAAGCCTTTCAGAATTCAATTAGTTGCATGCATCTAGTTTAAATTGCATAGAACCTCTTACTTAAAAATCTGAATATGCATATTATATTGAATCAATTTAAGGGCACAACCCATTAAACAAGATAAGGTGGGAATTTAATCACCCTTCCTTAGCCCACAAACAACCAACCCTCATATTGCATTAACCCAAACCTTAACTTTTAAAATCAATTAGACATCAACCCTTAAGGATATTCGAGCTCAATAGGACAAGGAACCCTTAGAGTTGAAATGGGTTAGGATTAATCAGTTTAACTGGTGTCTAGGAAAGTGGTTCATGGATGACTAAGCCCGAAGGAAGGTTGTTACTTAATTGGTTCCATTCGCTTACCTGGCCAAGCACAATTGGTGTCTAAGGCAAGCAACGGGGGGATTCCCACCGACCTTACGCTTACCTGATCAGTTGATTGGCTGATCCTATACTTGGAGTGCTCGAAGGCTGACTTGGAATAGTTAGGAGCTGTCTAGGTCTAGGCTGATCTTCGGTTAAGGCTAATTTGTTTGAAACTTGTTTGAAAATAAAAATTTTTACTTTAGATATTTTCAATCTCTATTGCCCTGACATATGGTTGCCCTGGCATAATAGGAAGTTATGTTGCATGGTTGTCCTAGGATATGAAAAGGGTGAATTAACTTAGAACTAAAAAAAAGAGAGTTTAAAATATATATATATATATATATATATATATATATATATATATATATATATATATATATATATATATATATATATATATATATATATATATATATATATATATATATATATATATATATATATATAATAAGAAAAAAAGATTGAGAACCTTGAGAATATAGTGAATTCTCCAACATCCATTTGGAGAAGGATATCAAGTCGACTAGTCAAAATGGATTTAGTTCCTGTTTCAGACCCTACAACCTCAACATCCAAAATGGATTTAGCAAATCAGCCTCAACCTCAAACTCTTAAGGACATATGTTATCCAATTGGTTTCATCCAATCATCTTATATCAAGTTGCCCCAACCCACACCAAACAACTTTGAAATTAAACCTCAAATCATTAACATGCTTCCAAAATTCATGGGAATAGAGGATGCATATATATTCATTAGGGAATTTGGAGAGGTTTGTGCAACCATGAAACTACAACAATTGTTGGAGGACAAAATCAAACTAAGATTAATCAATTTTGCCCTTAAGGATAATGCCAAAAAGTGGCTTTATAGTCTTCCAAATCAATCTATCATGACTTGGGAGGGCCTTATGAGAAAATTCTTAAAAAAATATAAAACAACTAGAATTAGAAATGAAATAACTACAATTAGAAATGAAATCTAATCTATCAACTAGCTAGTGAATCATTTTGAAAATACTTCGATCGATTCAAGAACCTCTTGACCCAATGCCCACACCATGGAATAGAAACTTGGAAGCCATGCCAAATAATTTATGAAGGGTTAGATTCAAATTTTCAAACAATGCTAGAATCCATGTGTCAGGGACAATTTATGTACAAAGAACCAAATGAAGCCTGACAATTTTTAGAAGACCTAGCCAAAAAAAGTTTACAATGGGAAACAACTAGGAAACCAAAAAAATCTACACCTTCAAGAGGTGGAATATACCAAATTCAAATCTTCCTAACTGCAGAAGTCAAAATTGCAACTTTGACACATAGGCTAGAGGCCTTAGAACTTCAAAGACCAGCCAGTGTGAACCAAGTATCTGCACCCATGTGCAATAGATGTAATGCACCAACCATGTCCTTGAGGAATGTCCCCTCATTGTGAACCAATCAGATAATGGATGTGCACAAGTGAATGCCACATATCAGAGACCATTGAACAATCCCTATGCACCCACCTATAACCCAGGTTGGAGGAATCATCCAAATTTTTCATGGTCACAAAATCCAAATGTAGGCAGTCCAAGTTTCAATCAGCAGAACCCAAGGCCTAATCCTGTGATAAACATCCTGCCACCATCAGGCTTTAATATTAATGAAAAGAAATATTTTTCTTTAGAGAAAAACCTAGAAGCCCTAGCCAAATCTAATACTGACACCAATACCACCTTAAGCAATTTCATGCAAACCATGGACCAAATTCTGAATTCAAATTCTTAGGCCATAGCCCTCTTAGAAATGCAAGTGAGTCGGCTAGCATCTACCATAAGTGAACGTGAACGAGGTAGGCTACCTAGCCAACCTGAGCCCAAACCAAGAAATCAAAATGGTAGACTATCCCAAGGAAACCAGGTTAATCAAGTTAATGCTATTTATTCCTTGAGATCAGGAAAATAAGTGGATAATAAGGTAAATACATCTGACACTAGAAAAGACTCGAGTGCTGTCTTTTGAGCCACCTAATGAACAATCTACCATACAAACTCAAGCTCCTGAAATTGATAGTGCACGAAACCAGATGACCACAATCTCTTAAGCTTCTTTCCTAAATCGATTAAGGTCTAATAAACAATCGAAATATTTAGATAAAATGTTAGAGATATTTAAGCAAGTTCAAGTAAACATTCGTCTACTAGACATGATCCAACAAGTTCCGACTTATGCCAAATTCTTAAAAGATCTTTGCACCAAGAAAAAGATGACTAACATGTACCAAAGAGAGCTTTCTTAGCAGCAGGTGTATGTTCATATTTGTTAAGTCATATGCCTATAAAGTACAAGGACCCAGGTTCTCCAATAATTTCATGTGTCATAGGAGAAACCCACATTGAGAAGGCATTACTTGATTTAGGGGCTAGTGTAAATATTTTGCCCTATTCAGTTTATAAGCAATTAGGATTGGGAAAGCTTCAGCCAACAGGGATCACATTACAATTAGCAGATCCGATCTTTT
Source organism: Cocos nucifera (assembly GCA_006176705.1). NCBI lineage: Eukaryota > Viridiplantae > Streptophyta > Magnoliopsida > Arecales > Arecaceae > Cocos > Cocos nucifera. Next base: position 412,904 of record QRFJ01001647.1, read on the forward strand.
AGAATCCCCAAGGGAATGGTAGAAGATGTTTTGATTAAGGTTGGAAGTTTTATCTTTCCAGTCGATTTTGTCATTTTGGAGACTGAGCCAATATCAAATCCTAAGGGTCAAATCCCAGTGATTTTAGGAAGACCATTCCTAGCTACTGCTAATGCTGAAATCAATTGTCGGAATGGACTTATGAAACTATCTTTTGGAAACATGACTATCGAGCTGAATATTTTTAATTTGGAACAGGAATCTACTAAGCATGCTAATGTAAGTATAGTCCAACATGAAATTTATGAACCCATAGACATTAGCGATGAGGAAGTTGATCTTGAATCTAGTATCTGGCCAACCCATGAATGTCAGAAACCTAAATAAAATACTTGGAGATAATAAAAATGGCCAGAGATGGGAGCCTCCCACTGAACCACCCATAGAAATGACTAAACCATCACCTGAGTCATCAAAAGAAGAGGCACCCAAAGTAGAGTTGAAACCTCTCCCTGAGCACCTCAAGTATGTATATTTAGGTCCAGAGAAAACCTTGCCTATAATTATTGCATCAGACCTAAATCCTAACCAAGAAGAGGAATTATTAACAGTCTTTAAGAGAAAATCGAGAAGCAATAGGCTGGACCATGGCAGACATTAAAGGAATAAGCCCTTCCATAGTTCAACATAGGATACACCTAGAGGAAGAGGCTAAACCAACTCGAGATGCCCAAAGAAGACTGAACCCAGCCATGAAGGATGTAGTCAAAAAGGAAATTCTGAAGTTGTTGGATAATGGAATTATTTACCCCATTTTTGATAGTTCATTGGTAAGCCCTGTACAAGTGGTACCAAAGAAATCTGGGGTAACAGTAGTCCAGAATGATGCTAATGAACTTATCCCAACTAGGACCCAAACGGGGTGGAGGGTCTGTATAGATTATAGAAAATTGAATGCAGCTACAAAAAAAGATCACTTTTTTTTGCCATTTATTGATCAAATGTTGAAAAAATTAGCTGGACAAGAATTTTATTATTTTCTAGATGGATACTCTAGTTATAATCAGATCCCCATAGCCCCTAAAGATCAAGAAAAGACCACATTCACCTACCCATTCGGAACCTTTGCTTATAGGCGTATGCCCTTTGGACTATGTAATGCTCTAGCAACCTTCCAAAGATGTATGATCAGCATATTTTTCGATATGATTGAATGATTTCTAGAAATTTTTATGGATGACTTTTCTATCTTTGGACCTAGCTTCTTTGAATGCTTAAACCATCTAAGACTTGTTCTAGAAAGATGTAAGAAGAAGCATTTGGTTCTTAATTGGAGAAAAATGTCAATTCATGGTCAGAGAAGGTATAGTCCTTGGCCATGTAATTTCAAAGAAAAGAATAGAAATTGACAAGGCCAAAGTTGACCTGATTGCAAGTCTTCCACCACCTAAGATTATTAAAGAAATTCATTCATTCTTAGGACATGCTTGGATTTTATAGAAGGTTCATACCCGATTTTAGCAAAGTGGCTCATCCCTTTGACGAACTTGTTAGCAAAAAAAGCAAAATTTGAGTTTACTTCTAAGTGCCTTGAGTCTTTTGAATTCCTTAAAAAGGCACTCATTTCAGTCCCCCATCATTCATCCACCTATCTGGATCCGAACCTTTTGAAGCTCATGTGCAATGTATCTGATCATGCTATAGATGCAGTCTTAGGTCAAAAAATCAACAAGCTATCGAGGGATATTTATTATGCAAGCAAAACATTAAATGATGCACAGCTTAATAACACCACCACGGAGAAGGAATTCTTAGCTGTTATCTTTGCCCTAGAAAAATTTAGGTCCTATTTGGTTGAATCTCATGTTATTGTCTATATTGATCACTCAGCTATTAGACATCTCTTAGCAAAGAAAGATGCTAAGGCACGATTAATCTGATGGATCTTGCTCCTTCAAGAATTTGACCTAAAAATTAAAGACAAAAAAGGGATAGAGAATGTAGTTGCTGATCACTTGTTCTGAATCATAGTTGCACCATCTAATGAACCACCTATCAATGAGTATTTTCCAGATGAACAACTCATGTCAGTGTCCATTGAATCTTGGTGTGCAGATATTATAAATTATTTAGCCATTGGTAAAGTGCCTTCTCATTGGACTAATCAGGATAAACACAAATTCTTTTCTCAAGTAAAGTATTTCATTTGGGATGATCCATATGTATTTAAACAGTGTCCTGATCAGATCATTAGGAGGTGTGTCCCTGATAATGAGGTTAAAAGTATTCTATCATTTTGTCATGACCAAGCATGTGGTGGTCATTTCGCATCCAAGAAGACTGCTGCCAAAGTACTTCAATGTGGATTTTATTGGCCTAATTTATTTAAGGATGCACATGTGTACTATAAAAGTTGTGATCGATGCCAACAAATGGGTCAGATTACAAAGAGAGATATGATGCCACTTAATCCAATCTTGGTAGTTGAAATTTTTGATGTCTGGGGAATTGATTTTATGGGACCATTTTTGAATTCCTTTGAAAATGAGTATATCTTAGTGGCTGTTGATTATGTTTCCAAGTGGGTAGAAGCTATTCCATGTAAATCCAATGATAGCAAAGTGGTCGTTAAATTTCTTAAGAAAAATATTCTCTCTCCGCTTTGGTACTCCTAGAGCAATCATTAGTGATCAGGAAATACATTTTTGCAATCGAACCCTTTACCACATTAATGAAGAAATATAATTTTACCCACAAATTAGCCACACCATATCATTCTCAGACTAGTGGGCAAGTTGAAGCATCAAATAGACAAATCAAACAAATCTTGGAGAAAACTGTTAATGCCAATAGGAAGGATTGGTCTGTGAAATTAGTTGATGCACTTTGGGCCTACTGTACTGCTTACAAGACCAACCTAGGAATGTCTCCCTATAGGATTGTGTTTAGAAAACCATGTCACTTGCCTATTGAGTTAGAACATAAAGCCATGTGGGCAATAAAAAAATTAAATATGGACCTAGACGTAGCCAGAAACCATAGGAAGCTTTAGATCAATGAATTAGAAGAACTGAGAAATGAAGCTTACAAGAATGCCAAGGTATACAAGGAATGGATGAAAGTATTTCATGGTCAAGCAATTCATAGAAAATCTTTCAATCCTGGACAAAAGTTCTTTTGTATAATTCAAGGTTACATCTTTTTCCTAGAAAGCTTAGGTCTAGATGGATAGGACCTTTCTTTGTTAAAAAAGTTTTTCCATACGGGACTGTAGAAATTGAAAACCCAAGCAATGGTGTTGTTTCTAAAGTTAATGGTCAACGATTGAAACCATTCTTGGAATTACCCATAGAATCTATGGAGGAAGCCATGGTTCTTTATGAACCAACATATCTCGGTTAGTCTGTTATCACTATTTAGTCTGGCTGAAGACTTTAAACTTAGCGCTTGTTGGAAGGCAACCCAATATTTTTTGAATCTAATTTATTTTTTTTAGTTTATTTTCTTTTTAGGCTAAGCTAGAGAAGGATCAAAAGCTTCAAGACCCATGCTAAATGAATAAACATAATTTACACCCTTTTATTTGCTCTCCCTCCCCATTGAGGACAATGTCAATTAAAGTTAGGGGGTAAGAAAAAGATATTAAAATAATAATAAAATAATAATAATAAAATAAAATAAAATAAAAATAAAAATAAAAATAAAAAAATAAAAAAATAAAAAAATAAATATATTTATATATATGAAAATCAAATTTTAAAATTATTTTGAAACTTTTTCTTTTGGATAAACCATATTTCAGGAAAGAGAATCTTAAGCAAAATAAACTAGGAAAAGTAATAAAGTTAGAAAGTATTAACTAATAATGGTAGCGAGTTAAGAAGCATATTACTTGGTCAGACCATTAGCAGCCTATTTAGGTCATTTAAAGGCTAACAACACTTCTAATTGCACATGCACACTAACGAAGCATAGTAGGTATTGATTATAAGGATAATTGAGGATTTAATTATTACTAAAAATTGATGGTTTATATATAATTCAATTAAAGAAACTAGAATTTAAGGAAAGAGCTACCTACTTAAATAAAAAGTGCAAAATACAGAGTATATGTGGATTGCCCCAAACTAGAACTCTGCACCTAAGTCAAGTAGAAGTTCACATCAAATAGGTGAAGGAAAGGCCAGGATGCTCAGTATAATTTTCAAAAAAAAAAAAAAAGAGAAAGCAGTGTGAAAGCTACCTTAATTCATGCACTTAACTTGGGAGTATATAGAAAACGAACCAAAATAGATGATAAAAGAAGATTCGTTTGTCCTTTGAATCAACATCCAAATGCTAAGTTAGTATTCATGAAACCAAGTGCTGAAAATCTTTAGATGAACTCTAAGAAAGTTTCTAATTAATCTGCCATAAAATTTACTTCTAAAACTCAATACTTAGTTAGTGATACTATCTAAACTTTTGATCTCAAATCCTAGATCTATTCTTATGAAGGAGGATCTGAACGAAATATGGTAATTGATCTAAATTACATTCTTTCTTTACTCGAGGATGAGCAAAGGTTAAGTTGGAGGGTATGATAAGTATATAAATTCACCAATAAAAATATTAATTTATTAATTAATTTATATTAATTAATAATTAATTTATATATAATTTTTAAAAAATTAATATTTTTATTAATTAAAAAATTAATTAAAAAAATAATAAAAATTAAAAAATAAAATTTTATAACCAATAAAAAGAGCTCATTTTTTTTGATCATAATGAAATAAGTTTCAAGCAAAACGGAGCTAAAATGGAGAAGATATGAATTTTTAAAGAAATAAAATAAATAAAAATTAAATAAAAAAGAAAATGGCTCAGTTGGCTCAAGCCGACGCGCCAAGCCAGCCACATAAGCCAACTTAGCTATGGAAGCTATCAGTCGATCTACCATTTAGACGTGGACAGCCAGCTCAATAGAATCCGGCAAATCACATCGTGACACGTGTAGGACCAGACCCTTAAAGGGTCCATAGAAATCTATCGTGGCTTATAGGATATTTTGATCTTTTCACTCGATGATAGGAGCGCTGATTGGTTGCAGTGTGTGGTGCGTTCAGTCCATGCGGTCCATGGGAACAGTAATGGTGCAATCAGACGGCTGTAGTAGCTTGCGGTCAAGATCAAACGGTTGTGATTATTTCCAAATTTAATTCAGCTTCAGACTTCATGTAGATCGCCATCCAATGGCAGCACTCGATTCGAGGGATGATCCGATGGTTTAGAACACTTTCGACATTGATCAAAACTCTCAACGCATGATTTGCAGCCAAATTTCCTCCATCGATGCACGATAGAATGGCCAGAATTTAATTTGACCTGATTTGGGCTGATACATATCCGATTTTGATGATTTTTGGTCCGTTGGATTTCTATTAATGACCAGATTTCATCAAGAGTAGTAGAATTTATTTAAGATTCTTTTTAATCCAATTTTTACTTAGATTTCTCCATATTTCAACGATCAAAGAGCCCCTTATTCCCATATTGCCTAGAAGAAAACTCTCCAGCCCCCTTTGCTCTATAAAAAGGATCCTAGGCCTCTAGAAATAGAGAGATCTGGTGAGAGAGAAGCCAAGCTCAGGGTTGAAGGTTGCTCCAAAGCTACAGTACTAAGAAGTAGAGCCAGTCTTCTACGCCATCTCCATGCCTACGCTGATCTACGATCTCTTTCTAGTTCTCTTTTCTCTTTTCTTTTCTTTAATTTCTTGTATTTAAATTCTACATTTGAGTTTTAATTTTAATAAAGAAAGCTTTATTGCTCTTTTCAATTCTAGCTCTTTAAATTAATTATTCTTTATTGCTCTTTAATTATAAGTAGCCGCTAAGATCTAAATAATAGATCTTAGTTCTAAGCTTATTTTTGCACAGTTTAAATTCTGCTTTTATTTATAAATCTATTTTCCATTTTAATTTTCTTTTCAAAAATCCTTCTTTTCTTTTTTATAAGAAAAAAATCAAAGATTTTAGAATTAAATCATTACCTCTCTATGGATTTGATCTGACTCACTACTCTCTTCATTACTTTTAATTTAAAAAAATTGGATTTAAACTGATGAACATGGTGTCTTCACGACAACATCGCGTTCCTATCAAGAATGCATGAGCAAGATCCCTTATGCATCAGCAATAGGGAGCCTCATGTATGTCATGTTATGTACACGACTTGATACAGCCCATGTTGTGAGTGTCACCAGTAGATATCAGTCGAATCCAGATGAAGAACACTGAATTTCTATGAAATGTATCCTTAAGTATTTGAGAAGAACTAAGAATATGTTGTTGGTTTTTAGTAATGGAGAACTCCAAGTCCAAGGGTATATAGACTCGGATTTTATGTCCAATGTAGATGATCGAAAATCGACATCTAGAGGTCTATTTATGTGCAATGGTGGTGCTGTTAGTTGAAAGAGTTTCAAGTAGATAGTGATAACACATTCCACCATGGAATAGAATATGTTGCTACGTTAGAAGCAGCGAAGGAGGCATTCTGATACCAAAAGTTTATTGCAGAAATTGGAGTGATGCCATCAGATACCATTCCTCTACACTGCGACAACAATGGCGCCATAGCCCTTGCTAAAGAGTCGAGATCTCATAAAAAATCCAAGCATATCAAGCGGCGATACCACCTCATCCGCGATTACCTTAAGAAGAGTTACATCGAGATCAAGAGAGTCAACTCCATAGATAATAAGATGGATCCACTCATAAAGCTGTTGGACCAACAGAAGATCGAAGCCCACCTTGAAAAGATGGGACTTAGATTTGTTGCCAATTGGCTTTAGGTTAAGTGGGAGTTTGTTAGATATGTGTGCCCTAGAAGCTAGAATTGGCTAACACTTGTTGTACACTTCTAAGGATAAAATTATAATTTTGACTATAAATAATAAAATAAATTATTTTCTTTCACAATGTGTATTTAATGTCTGTGATACATCCTTTGAATTAATGGTGATGATAATTCTTATTTTCAAGAGTTGAAAATTTAAGACATGAATTTTTGTTATTAACTCATAAAATGCTTCGGACCGTAGGATCATCATGAGGATGGTGATTGATCCAAAAGGTTGGTGTACAATCACTTCTTTATAGTAGATGAGTTTTGAGTCTATGGTGTAGAGACACCAAAGCGAGAGTATAGATACTCATTAGAGAACGAGGGCACTGAGCATGACCACCTCGAGGAGTCATAAGGAAGTCTACCTTCTCGTCGATGACTGGCTCGAAGCTGTAGTGGTGTGTGTGGTTCTTTAACCTGAGGTGCATCAGTAGTTCACCTTGAGGGTGTTATAGTTTGACTATGCCATGACTCGATCTCCTAGCCATTCAAAATCCTGAGGTGTATATTGGCTATAGCATGTTCATTGTAGGAATTGAATTTTCCCAAGAGGAAATCTATCTACCTCGGTAGATGAAAAGCAGTCCTATGATAATCATGAGGATCAAGTCCATAAGCCCATGGCCATGGCAGAGTGAAATAATAGAAAGAGTTTCTATTAAGGTTTTTACATTAAACTTGAATCAACTGATTAAATCATATGACAGAAATTAGGGTTTGACGAGTTCACCTTAACCCTAATCTAATCGGGGTTCAAGATAGAAGAACTTAATCACACATGTAACTGTACCAAAAGGTTCATTTTTAATTTTGATGGATTGCTACCATATACTGCTAGGTGTCACTGGTGGATTTTGGAAGCAATTAGAATAATTTGGATGATCGATCATTCTAGTTGTCTAAATCAGAAAAGTTCTGATCCATCGGAAGGTGTTTAGATGATGTCGATGATAGAGATCGTGACATATCTCATTACCATACAGAACTAAACCTAACTAGATCACACAAATAATGGTTTGGATCTAGATGTCATCAATTGGACTAACCCAGTTCAATTGATTTGAATTAGATTTAACTAAGTTCAAGAAAATCATGCTAGCACATGATTGAGTCTAATGTTCTCCTTCTATAATCATTAAAAGTTGTCTAGATCGAGCCAAATATATTTGTGCTCACTTAGATACCTTTACTTGGTCTAACTGGAGCTTGTTCAGATCAGAAAAGGGTTGTCTTTATTTATGAGATAAATTTGAGACAACACCTGCCATTTTTCGTCACTTGCTAATTCTTATCTTTTGACTTTGGTCAAACGTTGACCTTTGACAATTAGACATCTGCCCATGTGTCATGCACCCATAGGAGAGTAGATAGAGGCTTGTCTTCCTACTAGAATAGGGATGCCTAGAGTCTCATATAGATGGGACTCCAGGTTGCTTCTTGGAATCAAACTAGGTGGTGCCAAGGACTCTGCTTTGACCAATATTGGCACCACCTAAGGGTGTTGGAGAGGGGCTCTCATCTAATTGGATCAGATAATGTCATCCCATCAATCAGATTTAGATCTGATTGCACGAAGAGACATGATTGGTCGGGATGATGTGGCATTGCATGACACAGCAGGGTCTATATAAACCCTATCTACGCCTAGCTTTGTAGAACTTCTCCCTTTGCCTGTGCCACATTGCTCTCTCCCTCTCTCCTCCATGCCTTCCTTAGATCCTCTCTCTCCTCTCCATGCCCAAGAGGCTTTGGGCTCAAGTTTGGTGCAATCTAGACAAGAGAAAGGTGACAAGAAAGGAAGAAGGCAGCACTGCTGTAAGAGATGACATTAATTCTTCAAAAGTTATTTTGAAGACCTTCAAGATTAGATCCAGATTTGATCTTTGGAGGATCAATCGAGAAGGAGGAGATATCTAGATCTTGCCCAAGTAGATATCAATAGAGGTCAGGCGATTGTGTGGCTGCATCCAGAACCTCAGATAATTAGCAGGATCATCACAGGGTAATTAGATTATCCAAGAACAAGGTATAAATTAAATATAATTTAATTTAATTTTATTTTATTTTATTAGATTTATCAAATTAGATCTAAAAAGTATTAGATTTGATTTAGATCTAAGAAAAAAAATTTTTGAAATATTTCTCTTGATCAAATCAGATCTGAACGAATTTGATCCAAAAAATAGATTTTCTCCTTCATCACCATCCTCATGATGATCCTACGGTCAGGAGCATTTTATGAGTTAATAATAAAAATTTATATCTTAAATTTTTAATATGAACTATCATTACCATTAACTCAAGGGACGTATCACAGACACTTTCAAATACATATTATGATAGAAAATAATCTATTTTATTATTTATAGTCAAAATTATAATTTTGCCCTTAGATGTGTATTATAAGTATCAGCCAATTCTGGCTTCTATAGCACACATATAATTATAACACCTTGGCCCATGGTTACCATATAATTTATTCCTATGATCAATAATGCTTAAGATGACTTTGAGTACGTTGTTAAATACTTATACAAGTCATCTCTATTATCTCTCAAAATTTTGCAAATCTCATGACACCTCACGAGGATTACCTAGGCCTAGGTTTTGCTAAATTGAAACACAGCGAGTCATTCTCTTCTTGAAATTAATCAGGAGTGGTCAATCCCATCTTAACTCATACACCGACTTCACAAGTACTTGATTATATCTAAAAATCTTTCAAACCTATATTAGAAATATGGATAGTCCGGCACCAAAGTACAGTGAGTTGCTTGCAAGTCACCATGGTAATCTTAGGTCGAAGGAACACTTACATCCATTAGCCTTAGTTAGCTACTCTTGAGAGTAGAGTGCTACATTAGTCACGTTCAGTGTAGATGTACTCCTATATCTCACCTGGATGCCATACCAGTGTCTCCACACCACTTGGTTTTGAGGATAACTAATGTATATGGTATACAATGATCTACACTCGATAAGTTATCATCCTTGTTAATAACTTTTTATTTGATCATAAATAATTTAAGAACCATTTGATAAATCCTCCTTTATCGATTGATTGTGGTTCTAAGGACTTCATCATAATTTAGGAGTTCATTTAAGAAAGATAGAACTTTTATGATGAATCAGCCAAATAACTAATATTCTTAGATAATTCATATACTAATTTCAATCATCTACCACTTAGATGATTGACTTTAGAATATATTTTTCAACAACTCCCACTTGGGCTAAAGCCAATCAGAATGATATCAAATATCCTATCTTCCACTTAAGTTCGTAGAACTCCTTAGTTTCGAGGCCTTAGCAAATGGATCAGTCAACTTCTCCTTTTACATCAATCTTCTAAAGATCGACATCACCCAGATCTAATATTTAAGGTGAAAGCGATGCAGAATATGCTGGTCCTTGGGTTCTTTAGCCTAGGCTATAGCTCTAGTGCTAGATAGGACTGGACCATTGGTAGAGGGTGTCACTCCTAACTAGCTAATCAACCTTAGAAATTGCGCAGCTTACATGGCAGCATCATATGCCATGATGTACTCTACATCACTAACTGAATAGGTTAAAGTATACTACTTGAAACCTTTCCAATAGATTGCTCCTATAATTAGAGTATTGTTGGTGTGGAATCTGGTTGATGCTAGAATTGACTGGAGTTGAAGAAGCCAAGGTTGCAGTTAGGACCTGCAAAAGAAGTCCAAATTGGAGGAGGGGTGGCTCCGGTAGGACCTTCCAACGGTCAAGTCAGCTCTTTTGACCAATAGAAATAGAGTACTCAGTAGAGAAAGTAGCAAAATTTTGAGATGGAGGAAAGAGCTTGGAGAAAACGTATCTGAAGGATCCCTTCTATAGATGGAGCATATAACAAACTAATGGTGACAGCCACAACTGCTAAGTAGTGGGTTGTTTAGGCCACGTGGGATTTGTTACAAAGGATAGTATCTGTTATCGCGATACATCGACATGCAAGCAGTTGAGATTTAATTATTGATGTTTGGACTGAACCGCTATCAATAGCGAGAAAGGTTCGACTGGGAGAAGCCCTTTGAATGACTGGAAGGAATTCGGAGGGAGTTCAACTGAAGAAGAAATCCATCTAGAGAGAGTTCATCTAAAGGAGAGGTTTGGAGGAAATTCGACTAAAGGAGAAGTCCATCTGGAGGAGAAGTCTGGAAGAAGTTCGACTGAAGGAGAAGTCTAGAGGAAGTTTGACTGAAGGAGAAGTCCATCTGGAGGAGAAGTCTCAAGGAAGTTTATCTAGTGGAGAAGTTTGAAGGAAGTTTGTCTGAAGGAGAAGTCCGGAGGAAGTTCGACTGGAGGAGAAGTCTGGAGGAAGTTTGATTGGAGGAGAAGTCCATTTGGAGGAGAAGTCCGAAGGAAGTTCGTCTGGTGGAGCAGTCTAGAGGAAGTTTGTCTGGTGGAGAAGTTCGAAGGAAGTTCATCTAGAGGAGAAGTCCAAAGAAAGTTTGACTGAAGGAGAAGTCCATCTGGAAGAAAAGTTCGGAGGAAGTTTGTCCAAGCAATCCCAAAGATTGGCAGGCATACTAAAGGTTGGTCAACCTCGGGACAAGCAAAGCCACGGTTGAAGCTATTCTACGATTGGAAATCTTTCTTAACAAGGTGTCAGTCTGAAGTTCAGTAGGAGCAAGGTTTATCCCCAACAATAGTCCCCCTACTCCTGAGTTTGAAATTCGAGGGAAGGGAGTTCAGAATAGGCGACTGCCAAAGTTTCGATTAGAATTTAGTGCTAGCAGGATGGGAAGTTTTGGTGTTTATCGTGCTAGCACCAAATCCTCCTTAAATGCGAAGTGATCCAGAAAGATAAATTTTAAAACTTTTGCTAAGACGTTGTCCCAAGTATGGTGCAATTATGGTTCTGTCAACCATCAGTCGTTTGTCGCAATGAGTGGGACACACGTCAATTGGAGACCGGCTGGAGGAGCCTTTCCATCATAACCACTTCAAACTCTATGGGATATTTAGGTCTCGCACTTTCTTCTGAGGACTCATTCTTCCTTACACTCTTCTCTTTCCTTCCACTATTTTCTTCCTTCTGCCTAAGAGCACTCTGATTCCTTCTTCTGGTTTCTTCGCTTACTGGCATTTTTTCCATTCATTTCCTACCATGCCAGTCATCTCGTTTATCTTCCAAACTATTGGTGCAAAATTTGGTTGATGTCGAAACTGACTGGAGTTGGAGAAGTCGAGGTCACCATCGGGACCTATAAAAGAAGTCCAAATTGGAGGAGGGGTGGCTCCAGCAGGACCCTCCGATAGTCAAGTCAGCTCTTCTGGCCAACAAAAATAGAGTGCTCAGTAGAGAAAGTAGCAGAGTTTTGAGATGGAGGAGTGAGCTTCGAGAAAATGTATCTGGAGGGTTCTTTTTATAGATGAAGCCTATAACAAACTGATGGTGATAGCCATAACTACTAAGTAGTGGGCCGTTCAGGCCACATGAGATTTGTTATAGAGGATAGTATCTATTATCGTGACATGTCCATTATCGTGACATGCAGGTGGTGAAGGGAAATCCTGATTTCCCGATCCAGGTTCGTCCAGATCTGATCAGATCAAGAGATATATTTCAAAATTTTTTCTCTTGATCCCAATCAGATCTTGATATGTTTTAAATCCGATTCTTATTATTTTAATAAATAAAATAAAATAAGATAAATTAAATCAAATTTAATTTACCTGATTTGGGTAATCCTATTACCCTGTAGATGATCATTGCAGCGGAAGGTTCTAGATCTAGCTACGCAAGCACCTGGCCTCTATCGGTATCCACTTGGGTTGGATCTGGAGATCCTCTTCTTCTCTATCACGCCTCCAAAAATCAGATCTGGATCTGATCTGGAGGATCTTCAAAACTCTTTTGAAGATATACAGTCATCCTTTTGCAGCAGCACAGCCTTCTTGCTTTTGATCGCCTTTCCTTGATCTGAATCGCACCAACCAATGTCCAAAACACCTTTTGGACGTGGAGAGCAAGGGGAGAAGATACTATGGCATGGAGAAGGAGGGGAGAGGCATCCTTGGGGCGTGGGGTTTCTCAATTGAATTGCATTAGAATCTGAGTTGGGCGCAGGGTCTTATTTATAGACTAAGCGTGATCCAACTCCTCTTCCTCCCAACCAATCACAACCCTTTGTGAAATCAGATCTAAATCTGATTGGTGGAAATAGAGACCCCTGGATTCCTCCTTAGAGGGTGCCTAAGACCAGTCAAACTGGATTCTTAGTAGAACTCTGATTGGAATCCAAAAGGGAGGTGGAGTCCTTGTCCAACAAGGACTCCAAGGTGCCTCCAACTTGGGCGCATGCCTAGGGTGGCGTGCGCCCTCCTCCTTGCCAGGTTCTGGCAGGGGGACAGGCCCCCACCAGTTCTCCAATAGGTGCGTGACACGTGGACAAAAGTCAAAGTGTCTATGGTCAACATTTGACCAGTCAAAGGTCAACTTTTGACCAAAGTCAAAGGACCAAAAATGGCAGGTGACCAAAAATGGCAGGTCATGTCTTATAAAATAAGACAACCTTCTCTAACTTGGACAACCTCCAGTCAGACCATATGAAGGCCTCTGATTGAGCACAAACTCCTTTGGCTCAGTCAGGACAACTTATTTGTGATAGTAAAAGAAGAACGTTAGGTTCAATCGAGTGCTAGCACGATTTCCTTGAACCTAATTGAATCTCATTCAGATCAATTGAACTAGATCAGTTCAATTGATGATCACCAGATTCAAACCCTTATTTGTGTGATCCCAGTTAGGTTCAGTTCTGTATGGTAATGGGATATGTCATGATCTCTATCATCGACATCATCGAAACTCCTTTCGATGGATCAGAACTCTTCTGATTCGAACAGCTAGAATGATCGATCATCTAAATCATTCTAATTGCTCCCAAAATCCACCAGTGACACCTAGCAGTATATGGTGGCAACCCATCAGAGCTGAATGCGAACCTCTTGGTGCAGCTACCTGTGTGATTAAGTTCTTCTATCTTGAGCCCCGATCAGATTAGGGTTAAGGTGAACTCGTCAAACCCTAGTCTCTGTCATATGATGTAATCATTCGATTCGAGTCCAATGTGAAAATCTAAATAGAAACTCTTTCTATTATTTCACTCTGCCATGGCCATGGGCTTCAGGACTTGATTCTCATGATCATCATAGGGCTACTCCTCTACCACCGAGGTAGATAGATCCCATCTTGATGCAATCCAGTTCCTACAATGAACATGTCACAGCCAACATACACCTCAGGGTTCCATATGGCTAGGAGACCGAGTAATGGTGTAGTCAAACTATAACACCCTCAAGGTGAACTGCCGATGCATCTCAGGTCAAAGAACCAGACACACTACTGCAGCATCGAGTCAGTCATTGACGAGAAGGTAGACTTCCTAATGACTACTCGAGGTGGTCACGCTCAGTGCCCTCGTTCTCTAACGAGTACCTATACTTTCGCTCCGGTGTCTCCACACCGTAGACTCAAGACTCATCTACTAAAGAGAAGCGATCGTACACCAACCTTTCGGATCAATCACCATCCTCGTGATGATCCTATGGTCGGGAGCTGTTTATGAGTTAATAATGATTATTCATGTCTTAAATTTTCAACCCTTGAATATATGAATTATCATTACCATTAACTCAAAGGATGTATCACAGACACTAAATACATAGGTGTGATAGAAAATAACCCATTTTATTAATTATAGTCAAAATTATAATTTTGCCCCTAGAAGTGTATTACAAGTGTCAGCCAATTCTAACTTCTAGGGCACATATATCTAACAGGTGGTTGAGATTTAATTATTAAAGTTTGGACAGAACTACTATCAGTAGCGAGAAAAGTTTGACTGGGAGAAGCCCTTCGGACGATTGGAAGAAATTTGGAGGGAGTTCGACTAATGGAGAAATTCATCTAGAGAGAGAGTTCGTTTGAAGAAAAAGTCTGGAGGGAATTTGGCTGAAGGAGAAGTCCATCTGGAGGAGAAATCCAGAGAAAGTTTGACTGAAGGAGAAGTCCGAAGGAAGTTTGACTGATGGAGAAGTTCGTCTGGAGGAGAAGTCCAGAGGAAGTTCGTCTGGTGGAGAAGTCCGAAGGAAGTTCGTCTGGAGGAGAAGTCCAAAGAAAGTTTATTTGGTGGAGAAGTCCGGGGGAAGTTCATCTGGTGGAGAAGTCTGGAGGAAGTTCATCTGATGGAGAAGTCCGAAGGAAGTTTATCTGGAGGAGAAGTCCAGAGGAAGTTCGTCTAACTAGTCCCAAAGATCGGTAGGCATACTAAAGATTAGTCAACCTAGGGACAAGCGAAGTAGCGGTTGAAGCTCTTCCATGATGGAAAATCCTTCTCGATCAAGCATCAATCTGAAGTTCAACAGGAACAAGGTTTATCCCCAAAAATAGTCCACCTACTCTCGAGTTCAAAATTTGTGGGAAGAGAGTATAGAACAGGCGACTATCGAAGTTTCAATCTAGATTTAGCACTAGTAGGATGGGATATTTTGGAAAGTTTTGGTGTTTATCACGCTGGCGCTAAAGCCTCCTTAAATGCAAAGTGATCCAAAAAGACAAATTTTAAAACTCCCGCTGAGACGCTATCCCAAGTATGGCATAACTATGGTTCTATCAATCGCCAGTCGCCTATCATAATGAGTGGGACACACGTCAATTGGAGACCAACTGGAGGAGCCTTTCCATCATAACCGCTTCAAACTTTGTAGGATATTTAGGTCTGGCACTTTCTCCTAAGGACTCATTCATCCTTACACTCTTCTCTTTCCTTCCACTATTTTCTTCCTTCTACCTGAGAGTACTCTGATTTCTTCTTCCGATTTCTTCACTTGCTGGTGTTTTTCTTGTTCATTTCCTATTGTGCCAGTCATCTCGTTGATCTTCCAGACCTAACTAGGTTAACTTCGAAATCTTTCTCTTGATTATTTCTGCATCTTTTGCATCTCGTTCTTTTGGTTTCTCCATAGCAGTTCTGTATATTATTTTCTTTGATTTTTAGGATTTTTCTGTATTCAAGTTTGACCTAAATGTCTTCTTAAACCACTCAGTCATCCGATTCTTGGGGTCCATCTGATTTGACCTCTCAAAACCCCAACTCCAATGAGGAGGCAAAACTTAGTAGTGTATCCCATTCAACCTTCGTATCTGGCACCATCCTTGCTCCCTGTCTTTCGATGACCTCTCACTAATTAGGATCCGATACGGGGTCCCTCCCGAGTATGAACTTCCTGGACCCAACGATCGGGCCTGCTCTCCCCCACCTAGTCGATTTTATCTGTACCTCAAAATTCTTTGTGCTGGACTAAGACTTCCTCTTCCATCTTTTGTAATTAGTCCTTTTTGCTTCTCGAATATTTCACTTGCCTCCATAGTACCGAACTCCTTTAGGTTTTTGATTAGATTCCTCTCTCTTTGCCATCTTGCCAAAGTTTGTCCAACCATCTTCCTTTTTAGGAATTACTATACCTTCAAGCGCCACCCTTCCGCAAAGGACTAGTGATACTTTTCTTTCCAGTTCAGCAAGAAGGGGATATTGAAAGGAGCCCCTTCTTCTATCCATAACTAGAAGGAGAGGTTCCTTTTTGGATTTTATCAAACTTTAATGCTAGGGCTTCCTCCTTGGGGTCTTCTTAGAGAGTCAATCTGCTGAGCTCCTAGTTTAGATAGGTGTGATCTTGACTCTGTTAGTAAACTTAGGAATTATCAGGCTTCCTTTCTACCCGAACTCTTGAAGGATCAAACTCTATTCAATATGGGTTTGAGTCCCCTCAACCCGACTAGTACTTTTCTGCAAGCTTCAAATTTTCATAGAATTTTGTATATATGTGGATGTTGCTGATTATGACCACTTATTTGTTGCATAGATGGATGCTCAAGCCATTGACAGACTTGCCAAAGGACTTCATACCCAAAAAAGGAAGGGAAAAGTATCAAGAGAGAGTTCAAAGAGGGTGAAGATTACTATCCCAAGCTCCATGGCTCTTTTCGATGCCGCTGCCACTTCCGAAGCTGCTAAGAGCACCAAAGTCCCTCGCCCTATCAAGGTTCCTCCTATTCCCGAGATTGATGTTGCTGGGGTTTTAGTGCCTCCTATGTCCACGAGTTCCCCTGCCAAAGATTGTCTTGTCGAGAGAGAAGGAGGAGAGGAGAAGAAAAAGAAGAAAAAGTTGACCATTGTGAAGGTGCTATGCAAGGCTCGTCCTAGTCGATCCAATGATAACGATGACTTGGAAGAAGGCCCCTTCAGCTCTCCGAACACCATACGGAAGCTGGTCGACAAGTTTGCCTTACCCGAGGTCGTAGATCAGATGGTCGACCTCGATGATGCCCAACTCATCTAGGACTCCCTTGGCACCTTCCTTCAGGTAATCGCCCTGCTACATCTCTTCTTTCATTTTCCCTCTAATGTTTGTATAACTCTATTTGCTTCTTACAATCAGATCACCAGTTGCTAGCATACATCATAAAGGTGAACCATTTGAAGTCGAAGTCATCAAGGGTTCAGGAGAACGTTCAGGCCAAAGTTGACCACCTTTGGAGGAGGACTGCTGAAGCTGACTATCTCTTGGAGGAGAAGATGGCAGAGGTTGGGGTCCTTTAGGAGGCACTCCAGAAGGGAGAGCTCGTTATGGCAGGATCATAGGCTGCTTTGGCTTTGGAGGAAGAGAGGAGAAAAAAAGCCGAGATCAGGATTGCTGAGCTAAAGAATGAAATCTCAAAGCAGATCTCAGAGGCAAAGGTCCAAGTGATGGAGGAGTTCAAGATTTCAACTAAAATGATGGACTTGAATATTGCCTTCAACCAGGAGGCTTCTCAAAAGGGGTATGAGCTCTACGAGGATCGAGTGGCTGGGAAGTTCTCCAAACTTGATCTTGCTTTCCTTTATGGAGACGTCTTCGATTAAGAGACTGGACATTCAACTATTGTGGCCGACCGTTGTCCTATCGAAGTAGCCCTTGAGCCCTCCAAGCCTACTATCGAGGTGCTCGAACCTGTGCTGGAGCCCAAGGTTGTCCCTGAAGCACTAGGCTCCCCTGCTGCTCCTCATTTCGAATCAACTGAATTGGCTTTCGGGTCTGCAACTGCTGCTGAAGTGCCAAGCTCCTCTCCTATTTCTCCTCCTGAGGTTGGGGGTTCTTGATAGTTGCATTTTTTTTCTTTAATTTACCCTATACTTGAAGAACTTTAATTAATGAAAGTAAATTTCTTTTTGTTAATACCTTCGACTGCTTTTGAATATTTTTCGTGCATTGGATGCAGTCCCATATCAATGCTGATCCATTGCCTCAGGCCATCCCTTTGAAGTCTCATCTTAAATATTTGAGGAAAGAAGTTCATCAGCTAAAAAAGAAATTGAAAAAAATTGAAGATGAACTTCAAAAATCCAAGGAGCATGCTTTGGAAGCCACAATCGAGGTCACCCACCTCCGTAAGCTACACATGTGAGATTCTGCAAGTGTTGCCATCAAGAAGGGTGTCTTCGAGAAGGAGCTTGCCAAACTCAAGAAAAATGCAAGCGATAAGTCTTGGGCATTAACAGCGAAGATCAGCTGTCTTGAGGTTGGGTTTAAAATAGCTAAGGAGAAGATTCAATTGTTAGAAGGGAGTTCGCCGTGGTCCTTTGACAAAGCATGCTTCGAGGGGGATTGGTCGAAGCAATTCTCCATGCTCCAGAAGCAGTTGCATGAAGCTAAGCTCACATTTGACACTTATCAGTTGGGTTGGAGTGAAAGAATATCCAAACTTTAGCAAAAGCTTCATGCCGCTAAGAGTGAGGTGGTCCAGTTCCAAAAGCAGCTTGTTGATAGCTATTATTCTGGATTGAGCAGGGAGTTAGAGCAGGTTGCAACCTTAAGGAGAATCATGGGCAAACTCTCTGAATCCGTCAGGCAGGAGAAGGTTGAGGTTCAGTAACTAAAGATCCAACTGGCTTGCGGGCAACAAGCCATTAAGGATATAGAGTTGAATTGGAGGTTCTAAGGAAGAGGCTATGGGAGTCAGAGGAGAACTATCGATGAGCTGACCGGATATTTCATGACAACTTGATGAGGAGGAAAGAGCTTGAAGAAGAGATCATTGTTCTAAAAGAATCCTTAGTACGGCAAGTAGTTCGAAGTCTGAGAAACTCGATCCTTCTTAGGATTTTGCCCATCCTTTTATTTTGTACTTGGTCTTTCAGACCCACATTTTGTAACTATCCTTAACTTTAATGAAATGGCACTTTCTTCTATTATTCTCTTGTGTCGATTAGATGTTTGTCGACTCTTTTATTCTTTTTATCTTTTCTTTTAGTAGGACGAGCATCAAATAGTATTTTCCCTCCATTTTAAGCAACCATGGATTTTTACCCATGTTAGGACAAGGTCATCGGGGCATTCTTTGCTCTTGCTAGAATGAGGTTCTCTTCTTATTTTTAGCGAGGCTGTAGGGACGCAAAAGGATCGTTGAAAGGGTCTCTTCCTGCATCTCGACTTAAGTAACCGAGGTCTTCGCTTTAGCTCTATGTTAGGATGAGGTTCTCCTCCTATTCCTAATTGAGCTATAGGGGCACAAAAGGGCCATTGAAAAGGCCTCACCATGCATCCTGGCTTAAGTAATCAAGGTCTTCACTTTAACTCAATGTTAGGATGAGGTTCCCCTCCTGTTCCTAATAGGACTATAGAGGCACAAAAGGGCTATTGAAAGGGCCTCTTGCCATATCCTAGCTTAAGTAATCGAGGTCTTCACTTTAGCTCATTGTTAGGATGAGATTTTCCTCCTATTCCTAATAGGACTATTGGGGCACAAAAGGGCCTCTCCCCGCATCCCGGCTTAAGTAACCGAGGTCTTTGCCTTAGCTCTATGTTAGGATGAGGTTCTCCTCATATTCCTAATAAGACTATAGGGGCATAAAAGGGCCATTAAAATAGCCTCTCCCCACAATCCGGCTTAAGTAACCAAGGTCTTCGCTTTAGCTCAATGTTAGGACTAGGTTCCCCTCCTATTTCTAACAGGACTATAGGGGCACAAAAGGGCCATTGAAAGAATCTCTTTCTGCATCCTGACTTAAGTAACCGAGGTCTTTACTTTAGCTCTATGCTAGAATGAGATTCTCCTCCTGTTCCTAACATAACTATAGGGGCACAAAAGGATCATTGAAAGGGCCTCTCCCACATCCTGACTTAAGTAACTGAGGTCTTTGCTTTAGCTTAATTTAGGATGAGGTTCTCCTCCTATTCCTAACAGGGCTAACTTCATCTAATGATAGAGTTCGGAAGGCTATTTTCTATCATCATAGTTTTGCACCAAGATTGAAGATATTAAAATAAGAAGATTTTATTGAAATAAAATTATTAATAGTACATGCGTAAGTTCTCCGAGCTCCATGCGCATGAAAGATCAGTGCCTCCAAGCTTCTTCAAGTAATAAGTTCTAGGCCAGATGATCTTTTTGACTTCATAATAACCTTTCTAGTTTGGGGCGAGCTTCTCTTGATTTTGAGGTTATGAAATGGCTACTCGTCGAAGTACCAAGTCTTCCACTTTGAATATTTTGCCTTTGACTCTGGAGTTATAGTAGCGGGCCACTCTTCATCTATAAGCAGCCATCCAAACTTGTGCTTCTTCTCATTTTTCCTCCAGTAGATCGAGATTTGCTCTAAGGTTCTGTGAATTGTATTGCTTGCTGAAGCCTACAACCCATGCCGATGATAGCTTGAGCTCTATCGGGATGACTGCTTCCATTCCGAAAGTCAGAGCAAATGGAGTTTCTTCAGTTGGCAGCTTCTAGGTAGTTTGGTATGCCCATAGGATATGGTAAAGCTTGTCCACCCAAGTCCTCCTTGCTCTTTCAAAACTTGCATTGATGTCTTGCAATAAGGTTCTGTTAGTCTCTTCTGCTTCACCGTTCACTTGTGGATTTGCTACTGATGTGAAGTTATGGAAGATGTTGAAATCTTCACAGAACTCAGTGAACTTCCTTCCAGCAAATTATCGCCTATTGTTTATAATAATGGTTTAGGATAGGCCAAATCTACAAACAATCTACTTCTAGATGAAGTCTTGCATGTTGGCTTCAGTAATCTTTGCCAAGGGTTCAGTCTCAATCCATTTGATAAAGTAGTCGATCGCAACTAAGAGAAACTTTCGTTGTCCGGGTGCCATTGGGAAGGGGCCAAGTATATCCATTCTCCATTGTGCAAATGGCCACGGGGCGCTTAGCGGGGTATGCTCAGAGAACAGCTATCTTTGTATATTTGCAATCCTCTGACAGCGATCGCACTTTCTAACATATTCGATGCAATCATGGTGCATAGTCGACCAATAATAACCTTGCCAAAGTAGCTTGTGAGATAGGGATCTAGCACCCAGATGGTTTCCATAGATTTCTTCATGCACTTTCCATAATGCAAAATCGACCTCAGGAGATCGAAGACATCTTAAAAGCAGCAAAGAATATGATCTCTTATATAGCTTGTATTCATAAAGTACATGCCGAGAGGCCTGGTTCCTTAACTTTCAAGCTTCCTTTGAGTCGTGAGGGAGAGTTCCACCTCTGAGATAAGCAGTCAACAGATCAGTCTAGCAGGGCTCATGGTCAATCTGAATTGCAGTCAGCGGCTCTTCCGAACTTGGTCATTTTAGTACTTCAAAGCATACTTCCTTCGGATGTTCATTAGGGACAAGTGTGACCAATTTGGATAGAAGGTCGGCTTTAGTATTTTTCACCCTTGGGATTCACTAGATATTGAAACTGTTGAATGTCTGGGTCATGCTCTTTACTTTCTTAAGATATTTTATCATATTTTCCTTCCGAGCCTCATAATCGCCATTAACCTATCCCACTATCAACTGCGAACCACTGTATGCTCAAAGCCAATCTGCTTCTAGTTCTTTTGCTATCTTTAGCCCTACTATCAGAGCTTCATATTCTACTCTATTATTGATTGTAGGAAACTCAAAATATAGTGCATACTCGACAATAACCCCTTCCGAATTGTCTAAGATCAGTCCAGCCCCTGCACCGGAAGCATGGAAAGAGTCATCCACATACAGGGCCCAGAAACCTTCAAAAAGATCCACTCTTTCTTTGGGGAAGCTTGGTTGTAGCCATGAAATGCTGGCCTCATTCTGGTCAGATTCGGCATCATCCAGGATCGTGCGTTCAACTATAAAATTGATCAGTATCTGAGCTTTGATTGATGGCCGAGGTTGATAGTTGATATCAAACTCTGTGAGCTTAATTGCCCACTATGTGATTCTCCCAAAGGTGTCTATTTGGGGAAGAACTATCTTGATTGGCTGATTAGTGAGAAGTGTTATTATGTGCCCCAGAAAGTAGGACCAAAGTTTCCTAGCTACAATCAGAAAAGCGTAAGTTAATTTTTCCAATTTAGTATACCTGGTCACTGCATCCCTCAGGACTCGGCTGATATAGTAGATCGGCCACTGCATTTTTGCCTATTCTTTGACTAAAACTGCCATGATAGCAGTTTGGGAGATTGCCAAGTATAAAAATCCTTCTCCAAGTTCGAACTTAGCCAGCAGAGGAGGCGAGCCAAGGTAGCTTTTGAGCTCTTCGAATGCTTGTTGGTATTCTATAGTCCAGCAAAAGTTCTTCGGTTGTTTGAGGTTCTGAAAGAAAGGCATACACTGCTCAACCGACCTCGAGACAAAGTGATTCAAAGATGCCACTTTTTTGGTTAGGCACTGAACTTCTTTTATTGATTTTGAGGTAGTCATTTTTTGGATGGCTCGGATCTTCTTTGGGTTGGCCTCGATTTCCCACCTCGAGACCATGAACCCCAAGAATTTTTTCGAGATTACTTCGAAGGCGCACTTGGTCAGATTCAACTTCATCTTATATCTTTGTAGAGCATTGAAGGTCTCTTTAAGGTCGGCTACGTGATTGATCAAAGTTCAGCTCTTGACGAACATGTCATCTACGTAGACCACCATGTTGCGTCCGATCTGCTCCTTGAAAATCTTATTGACCAGATGCTGATATGTCGCACATGCATTTTTAAGCCCGAAGGACATGACTCGATAACAATAAAGACCATAGTTAGTAATAAAAGTAGTTTTCTTGTCATCCTCCAATGCCATCTGGATTTGATTGTAGCCGAAGAAGGCATCCATAAAGGTAAGAAGCTCATGGTCGGAAGTTGCATCCACCAGTTGATCAATTCTGGATGGGGGGTAACTATCTTTTGGACAAGCCTTGTTCAACCTTTTGAAGTCTATGCACATTCTCCATTTACTATTGGCCTTCTTTTCTAGGATCACATTAGAGACCCAACTTGGATAGTTGACTTCTCAAATGAACCCAGCTATAAGGAGTTTGTCCACTTCCTCTACTGTCACCTTCTATCTTTCTGGTGCATGGCTTCAAACTTTTTCTTTCACTGGTCTGCATTTGGGATCAATAGCCAGCCGATACTCCATGACCTCGACATCAATTCCTGGCATGTCTGTGGGGACCTAAGTAAAGACATCGGCATTCTTCTGTAAGAAGGCAATGAGCTGCTTCCAAACTTCTCCATCCAAGCTAGAGCTTATCTGCACTGTGTTTTCTGTGTTCCCATCATCTAGAGAGATAGCTATCAGGTCTTCCATGGGTTCGCCCCACTCCTCAGTATGGTCATCACGAACATCCAGCTCGACAACTAAACAAAGATTGGATGGGCCACCTTTTTGTAAGGTGATGGAGTAGCAATGTCTTGCCAGAGCTTGATCTTCTCTGACCTTCCCAATCCCATGACTTGTTGGAAACTTCATCTTTGGAAAATAAGTGGATACTACTGCTTGAAGTGCATTTAGACCAGGTCGACCAAGAATTGCGTTACAAGTAGATGGAGCATTTACTTCCAAAAAGTCAACCTATGCTCTAGCTCATTTAGGGTATTGTCCTACAGCCATAATTAGTGTTATTATTCCCTCAACTAGCACAACATCGCCAATGAAACCAACCAACGAGGAATTCATAGGTCCCAGGTAGTTATTAAGTATAGATATTTTAGAGAAAGCAACATAAAATAAGACATCGATAGAGCTTCCATTATCTATCAGAATATAGCGTACATCATAGTCAGCAATGTTTAGAGAAATTATAATTGCATCGTTATGCGGGAATAGAACTCCTTGAGCATCGTCATTAGCAAAAGTTATTGATTCTTCAGTCCTCCACTTCTTCGCTTCTCCTATCGATCCACTAGCCTCTCCCCATTGAAGTTCCCTAAAAATGGTGTTGATGATGCCGAGGGGTAGCCGATCTTCTTGTTGCTCTTCCCTCCTTGATGGTTCGAGTTGGGGTAGCACCCTTGGCCGATCTTTTCTTACTTCAGGTTGATGTCGTAGGAACCAACCAAGCCGATCTTGCCTGATGAGCTCCTCGATCTCGTGTTGGAGTTGGATGCATTCCTTAGTATCGTGACCATTGTCATGATGGTAGAGGTAGTACTTTTTTAGATTTTGCTTATCGAGATGAGATCGCATCTTCTTCAGCCTCGGCAACTACTTCTTGATCTCCATCAAGACTTGAGTCTTCAGAGCATTGAGGAGAGCATAGGTGTGGAACCTTCTAGGAGGAGAGCTTCACCATGCCCTTTGATCAGGACATCTCTGACGATGAGCTCGAGGAGGAGTTCGGACTCATCTGTGCTCGGAAAGAGTTCTAGAATGCAGTCGAGCTTCACTCAGCTTTTCTTCAACTGTGGGCTTGCTTGAGTCATCCGCCTGCCACTCTCTCATGGCTTCTTCATCCTAAGCCTTGAAGGCCTTTTTTTCCTAGGCATAACCATCATCCTGGGCTATCATATCAGCAAAATTCTTAAGGTACTTTTTCTCTAAGAAGAATAGTAGATCATTCTTCTGGAGGCCGCCCTTTAGTACAGCCATTGCAACAGACTGATCCAAGTTTTGGACCTCTAGAGCAGCAGCATTGAAGTGGTTGACATAGGCTCGAATGGACTTTCCTTCCTTCTGCTTAATATAGATGAGAAAATCTGAGCCTCATTGGGGACGTCGGCTACTGATGAAGTGAGCCACGAATTGATGGCTCATTTGATCAAAAGAAAAGATAGTATCTGACTTAAGGACTGAGTACCAATTCCTGACTGCTTCCTTCAGGATGGAGGAAAAAGCTCGGCATAGGATGGCATCGAGTGCACCATGGAGTAGCATCATTATCCGAAAGGCCTCTAGATGATCGATTAGATCAGCAGTCCCATCGTAGCTCTCGAACTGTGAGAGCTTGAAGTTCGATGGGATTGGTTCTTACATGATTTGCTGGAAGAAAGGAGGATCAGTGCAGATATCGTTGATGTGAAAGGGAGGAGCATGACGGAGTTCTTCGATCCATTGGTACATTTCTTACAGCATTTGGTCTAGGAGATCCTCATGATCGTGGATCTCCAAAGTCTTCTAGCAGAATGGGGGTAAGGTCCCCTCAGGGGTCGAATCATGATCGGAGCAAGGGCTTTCTACCCTCTACTTTTCTTTTTTGGAAGTTACCGACTGACTCATCCAAGTCAGTCATCCTCATACCAGATCTTGGGATTCTGGTGTAGCTTACTCTAGCTAGGCAAGTGCTGGAGACCATTGTTACTGCATGGCCTGCACTACTTCAATGAGGCCTCTAATCTGCTGGACCAGCAGGTTGAATTGCTCCGCATCCATCATTGCTGTTAGTGGATCTTAAGATGCCAAGATGAGATAGCGATGAGTAGATCTGGTAGCTGATGCGATTGATCCATCGAGTCGAGGCCTTCTTGGGAGGCATTACTGAGAAATTGATCTAGAAAGAAAAGCTTTGAAGGGGAGAAAAAGAAGAAAATGCTTCCGTTGAGCACTCCTTTAAGAACAAAAAAACCTCAAAAAAAAAAGGGTCTCTTCCTCTAGCACCAATTCTGTTGGTATGGAATCTGGTTGACATCAGAACTAACTAGAGTTGGAGAAGCCAAGGTTGCCACCAGGACCTGCAAAAGAAGTCCAAACTGGAGGAGGGATGGCTCCGGTAGGACCCTTCGACAGTCAAGTCAGCTCTTCCGATCAATAGAAATGGAGTGCTCAGCAGAGAAACTAGTAGAGTTTTGAGATGGAGGAAAAAACTTGGAGAAAACATATCTGGAGGGTTTCTTTTATAAACGAATTCTATAACAAACCAATGATGATAGCCATAACTGCTGAGTAGGGGATCGTTCAAGCCACGCAGGGTTTGTTATAGAGGGTTGTATCTATTATTGCGATGCGTCCATTATCGTGACATGCAGGCGGTTGTGATTTAATTATTGATGTTCAAATTGAACCACTATCAGTAGCAAAAAATGTTCGACTGAGAGAAGCCCTTCGGATGACTGGAAGGAATTCAGAGGGAGTTCGTTGAAGAAAAAACCTAGTTTTCTGGGATATATTCATTCAGATCTGATTGGATCAAAAGAGATATTTCAAAAACTTTTCTCTTGAATTCAGATCAGATCTGAGACTTTTCAGATTTGATATTATTAATCTAATAAAATAAAATAAAATAAAATAAAGAATAAATTAAATCTAATTTAATTTTACCTTGTTGCAGGTAATCTAATTATTTTGTGATGATCCTGATGTTTGCGTGAGGTTCTGGATCTAGCCATGCAAGTACTTGCCCTCTATCGGTATCCATTGGGATAAAATCTACCGATCTTCTTCTTCTTTATCACTTCTCCAAAAATTAGATCTAGATCTGATTTTGAAGATCTTCAAAACTCTTTTCGAAGATGTGAGTTGTCTCTTGCAGTAGTGCTGCCTTCTTTCTTTTCTTGTGACCTTTCTCTTGCTTGGATCGCACCAAACTTGTGCCCAAAAATTCTTAGGCATCGATAGGATAGAGAACACCTAAAGTTGGCATAGAGGAGGAAAAGGGGCAACCTTGTGGCATGGGCAATGGGTCAAGCATCTTTGATCTTGGTGCAGATAGGGTTTTTATAGACCCTATTGTGCCATGCAGTGCCATGTCATCCCGACCAATCATGGCTTTCTATACAATAAGATCTAAATCTGATTGATGGGATGACATCATCTGATCTAATCAGATAAGAGCCCCTCTGAATGATCCTTAGATAGCGCTAAAACTGGGTCAAAGTAGTCTTCCAGGTGCCATCCAAGTAGAATCCCCGAAGCAACTGGAGTCCCATCTGTATGGGACTCTAGATACTTTATCCGTGGGCACACGCCTCCCTAGTCATGCGCCCCTTATCCTTCTACTTTTTAGTAGGTGGATTGGTCCAAGAACTCTCTCCTATGATGGCTTGACACATGGACAGATGTCTAAGTGTCAAAGGTCAACATTTGACCAAATGTCCAAAATAGGATTTAGCAAGTGATGAAAAATGATAGGTGTTGTCTCAAATTCATCTCATAAATTAAGATAATTCTTTCTGACTTGGACAAGCCTTAGTCAGACCAAGTAAGGGTACCTGAGTGAGCCTAGATATATTTGGCTCAGTCGAGACAAACTTTAATGATAATTAAAGGAGAATATTAGGCTCAATTATGTGCTAGTACGATTTTCTTGAATCTAATTGAATCTAATTCAAATCAATTGAACTGGGTTAGTCCAATTGATGATATCTAGATCGAAACTCTTATTTGTATGATCTAGTTAGGTTTAGTTCTATATGATAATATGATATGTCATGATCGACATCATCGAAACACCTTTTGATGGATCAGAACTTTTCTGATTCAGACAATTGGTATGATTGATCATCTAAATCATTCTAATTACTCTTAAAATCCACCAATGACACCTAGCAACATATGGTGGCAACCCATTAGAACTGAAAATGAACCTCTCAATGCAGTTACCTATGTGATTAAGTTCTTCTATCTTGAGCCCTGATTGGATTGGGGTTAAGGTAATCTCGTCAAACCCTAATATCCGTCATATGATTAATCATTCGATTCAAGTCCAATGTGAATACCTTAATAGAAACTCTTTCTATTATTTCACTCTACCATGGCCATGGGCATATGGACTTGATTCTCATGATCATCATAGGACTACTCCTCATCTACCGAGATAGATAGATTTTCTATTAGTGCAATCCAATTCCTACAATGAATATGCTATAGCCAACATACACCTCAGAATTCCAAATGGCCACGAGACCGAGTCATGGTGTAGTCAAACAATAACA
Organism: Cocos nucifera; assembly: GCA_006176705.1. Taxonomy (NCBI): domain Eukaryota; kingdom Viridiplantae; phylum Streptophyta; class Magnoliopsida; order Arecales; family Arecaceae; genus Cocos; species Cocos nucifera. The sequence goes on from QRFJ01001647.1 coordinate 440,948, forward strand.
CCCTCAAGGTGAACTACCGATGCACCTCAGGTCAGAGAACCAGATACACAACTGCAGCTTCGAGCCAGTCATCGATGAGAAGGTAGACTTCCTAATGACTGCTAGAGGTGGTTACGCTCAGTACCCTCATTCTCTAACGAGTATCTGTACTTTCACTTTGGTGTCTCTACACTGTAGACTCAAGACTTATCTATTATAAAGAAGCAATTGTATACCAACCTTTTAGATCAATCACCATCCTCATGATGATCCTACGATCAGAAATATTTTATGAGTTAATAATAAAAATTCATGTCTTAAATTTTCAACTCTTGAAAATAAGAACTATCATTGCCATTAACTCAAGGAATGTATCACAAATACTAAATACATATTATGAGAGAAAATAATTTATTTTATTATTTATAGTCTAAATTATAATTTTATCCTTAGAAGTGTATAAGAAGTGTCAGTCAATTTTGGCTTCTAGGGCATACATATCTAACAAACTCCCACTTGACCTAAAGCCAGTTGGCTATAAATCTAAGTTCCATCTTCTCAAGGTGAGTTTCAATCTTCTGCTGGCCCAATGGCTTTGTATGTGGGTCTGTCGCATTGTCTACGGAGTCGACTCTCTTGACCTCGACGTATCCTTTCTCGAGATAATCATAGATGAGATGGTATCACCGCTCGATGTGTTTGAATTTCTGATGAGACCTCGGCTTCTTAGCAAGGGCTATGGTACCATTATTGTCACAGTATAGAGGAATGGCATCTAATGGCATCACTTCGATCTCTATGGCAAACTTCTTATACTAGAATACCTCCTTCGTAGCTTCTGATGTAGCGATGTATTCTGCTTTCATGGTGGAATCTGTATTACTATCTATTTAGAACTCTTTCAACTGATAGCACCACCATTACACACAAACAGATTCTCAGATGTTGACTTTTGATCATCTATATCGGACATAAAATCTGAGTTTGTATACTCTTGGACTTTGAGTTCTCCATCACCAAAAATCAAGAATATATTCTTAGTTCTTCTTAAGTACTTAAGAATATATTTCATAGAAGTCCAGTGTTCTTCTCCTGGATTTAACTGATATCTGCTTGTGATACTCATAGCATGGGCTATATCAGGTCGTGTACATAACATGGCATACATGAGGCTCCCTATTGCAGAAGCATAAGAGATCTTGCTCATGCGTTTATTCTTCTCTAGTGTGTTGGGACATATTTTCTTGGAGAGATGAATGCCATGTCTGAAGGGTACCAATCCCCTCTTGGAGTTTTTCATGCTAAACCTCTTTAGCACTTTTTCTATGTACATCTTCTATGAAAGACTTAGCATCCTATTCGGTCTATCTATATGGATTTTGATTTCAAGAATGAAGAATGCTTCTCCTGGTCTTTCACGAAGAATTCTTAAGATAACTATATTTTAACTATGATCAACATGGAAATATCATTCCCAATAAGGAGGATATCATCCACGTACAGTACGAGAAAGACAATAGCGCTCCCACTGATCTTTCTAAAAATACATGATTCCCCCTCATTATTGATAAATCCAAATAATTTGATCACATCATTAAAACGAATATTCCAGTTCTGAGATTTTTGCTTAAGTACATATATAGATCTTTGTAGCTTGCATACTTTGTGATCAATATCACTAGATGTGAAATCCAACAGCTATTCCATATAGATATTTTCCTCAAGATATCCATTTAAGAATGCCATTTTTACGTCCATTTGCCATATTTCATAATCGAAATAGGCTGCAGCAACAAGCAATGTATGGATGGATTTAAGCATGGCTACTGGTGAAAAGATATCCTGATAGTCAATGCTTTCACACTGACTATAACCTTTTGCCACTAATATAGCTTTTAATGTCTCTACATTTCCATCTGCACCAATCTTTCTCTTGTAGATCCATTTACACCCAATAGGTACTATACCTTCTGGTGGATCTACCAAGATCCAGACTTGGTTTGAATGCATCGAATCAATTTCTAACTTCATTGCCTCTAACCATTTCTTGGAGTCGATATCTAATACTGTCTCGTTATAGATTTTGGGATCATCAACATGAACTCCATTACCTATGAGGAACATTTTCTCTACTTTCTTTAAAATAGTACCTAAGTACCTCTCATGGGGATGGAAAATCCTTTTCGATCTTCGAGGTGGAGGTAGTGATTATATTGGTTTAACCTAATTTGGTTCCAAAGGGTCCTTAGCTCTTTGCACTTAGGAGACTTTCTCCTCTAGCTTGATCTGCTTTCTAATGCCATCATCTTAAATAAACTATTTTTCAACAAAGATGGCATGTTGACTCAATTATATTGTGATCTTTTGGAATGTAGAAATAATATCTTAATGACTCTTTAGGATTTCCTATGAATCGAGCTCTAAAGGACCTATAGTCTAACTTGTCCTCTTGTTGTATTTTGACATGAGCCGGACAATCTTAAATTCTGAGATGACTTAGACTTGATTTCTTACCATGCCATATCTCATACGGTGTGGTAGGAATGGTTTTAGAAGAAATTTTATTCAGTAAATATACAACAGTTAACAAACTATGTTCCCAAAGAAAATTAGAGAGGTCTGTGAAGCTCATCATGGATTGGACCATATTTAATAGGATCCGATTCCTTCATTCTGAAATCTCATTGAGTTGAGATGTTCCAGATGGAGTCCATTGAGAGACTATACCATTCTGCTTGAGATAGTCCAAGAATTTTTGACTAAGGTATTCACCTCCTTGATCTGATTGAAGAACCTTAATGGATTTTTCAATTTGCTTTTCTACTTCATGTCTAAATTCTTTAAACTTTTCAAAGGCTTCAGACTTGTGTCTCATAAGATACGCATACCCATACTGAGATAAATCATCAATGAAGGTTATGAAATAGACAAAATTGCCTCTAGCTGGCACATCAAATGGGCCACACATCAGTATGTACTAGGATAAGTAAATCCGTGGCCCTTTCCCCATGTCCCATAAAAGGAAGTTTAGTCATTTTGCCATGAAGACATGATTCACAAATTTGATATGACTCGAAAGTCAATGGACTCAATAGCCTGATTTTCTTTAATTTGTAAACCCTATCTTCTACTATATGACCTAGTCTAAGGTGCCATAGATACCTATCATCTGGACTATCCCTGGGTCATTTTGATTTTATGGCATTCATATTTTGCTCAATATTAAAAATAGATACATCAATATGTAATTGGTAAAGACCATTAATAAGAAAACCACTTGCAATTTTATTTCTTTCATAAAGAATCTTACAATGGTCCTTAAGAAAACTAATTACATAGCCTTCTAGTGCTAAACATGAAATAGAAATCAAATTCCTACTTGCTGCAGGCACATAATAACAATCCTTAAGTACTAAATCTAAATCAGATGGTAGTCAAAGATGGTAGGTTTCCACGGCCACAACAGCAACCCTTGCTCCATTTCCAACATGTAGGATCATCTCACCATTCCTCAACCTTCTGCTATCCTCAAGACCCTGCATGAAAGTGCACAAATGAGCACTAGAACTAGGATCAAGCACCCAACTGGATGTAGAAGAAATCATAAGATTAGATTCAATAACGAGCATACCTTCAGAAGGACCTACCTCCTTCTTATTCTTCAGGGTGGATAGGTATGTAGGGTAGTTCCACTTTCAGTGGCCATCAGTGTTGCAATAGAAACACTTTTCTTTGTCAGCAGTCTTCTTCTTCAGCTCTGCCTTTTTTTTCTTTCCTCCTTCCACCTTCTGCCTTTTCACAGACTTCTTCTTCTTTTTAAAAGATTTTCTTTTGGAAGAAATCTATTCCATAGCAAATACTAAGCCTTTAGAACCTTTTATTAAAAGCTCAGCAGTAACCAGCATGTTCTTAAGCTCGGTCAGAGTATTTTGAAGTTTATGCATATGGTAGTTCATGACGAACTACCCATATGCATCAGTCAAGGATTGCAGAATTATATCATTCTACAGATTTAGATTCAACTTCACTTTGAGCTTCTCAAGCTCTTCTAAGTCCTTGATGATCATTAGACGATGATCTTGGATTGACTACCCATTACGCATTTTAGCCTTGAATAGTCATTTAGTGACCTGATATTTGGCTGCGTGACTCTGTTCACCAAACATCTCTTATAGGTGAGCCAACATTTGATAGGCAGTCTTGATATCTTCATGTTGGTGCTAAAGCTTATCAGACATTGAGCCAAATATATAGTATCTGGCCTTATTATCTTCATCCGTCCACTTATCAAGAGACACTCTCTGTTCAGCGGATGGACGAGCTGGTAAGGTGGAGTGATCCTGATCCAATATATGAGTTAACTTCTCAAAATCCAAAATAATTTTGAAGTTTCGAAGGCAATCCATATAATTGGGTTTTGTCAGTCTGTGGGTGTTCAGGATACGTGCTAGTGGATTGGATGCAGATATTTTGCTTTTTCTGTAGAGAGTCAAAGTTTCTAGTTAGATATTGTAATTAAGACTTGACCAATTTTTTTAAAAATTTAATTTTTAAATAAATTAGCTTTCATTATTTTCTCGGATCCCTATACTTCCTCTATAGAGATGAGAAAATTTTCATGATTATAGATTTCTAATGGATGGTGCAGTCCCACCAACTGACTCATCACCTCACCTAATAGTTATTAAAGATGGGTTAGCCAATGAGTGGATAACTCTTATCCAATGATTCTCTAATCATGGTGCACCCAAACTTGGTCTCTAATTCATGAATCTCACCATGCCCAAAATATTGATCCACTCCTTAGTTATGTCAGACCCACCAATTGCATAGATTGGATTCCTAATTGGGTCTCTCACTGTATCCAAAATATTGAGCCCAATTTATCCTCCAGCTCATAGCATCCAATGCCTAATAGATATGGTTGCATCTTTTTGGTGTAACTGAACCACTGTGACCAATCGAGAACAATCAACCCTAGGAAGGGCCCGCATATCTACAATGGTGGAAGAACTTAGACTTAATCTTTTCTTAGGAAGATTTGATTTAGGTCTCTTTAAAGTTGACTTACAATAGCCATGATAATCATGACTAACCTAGTGGCATGGATTTGCTTGAATTGTTAACCACCTTAGATCAGAATTGGGTTGATAAATATAGTCAAGTAGGTGAGACCGATGGAAGAGATATGCCATTAACTCGACGAGAATACATTCAAGTCGAGTAGCTTTCAATTAAAAATTAGTCAGTCATATCTGCCAGACTTACCTTAGACACCAAATTGTTGAGCCAGAATCAATCAGGTTGGCCTACAATCCAAACTCTAACCATCAAGCCTAATTAGGTCTTAGCTTAATCAATCACTCATGTGATTCGATCTTGACCTAGACTTAATCCTATTAAGTTGGTCAATTTAAGCACTCTTAATCCCATCTAGCCAACTCTTGATTCGGTTTGATCAACCGCTAGACCTAATTGAGCTACCCAAGCCTGAATCCAATTTTATGAATATGTCTTAAATCTAAAAATTCTTAATTTTTAGATTTAACATATTTTATAATCTTAATTCTTAATTAAATTTAGGATTCATAAATAAAATATGTAAATAAAATCCTAGGATTTCAGGATTTAAGATTTTGTAGAAAATTAGTTTAAGGTTTTCGATTAAGGACGAACGTGCAGCACCCCTATACATCATAAGAACACCCCATCAAATGGGAGGAGAGATCATTTAAATTCTACTTTATTCTTATGACCGGACGGCCAAGGAGAATGCCTTAATTAGAAATATGGAAACTACATAACTAGTTACATCTACATCATATATTTTATATATAAAAAATTGATCTAACTATAAACATGTTTTGCATATATCTTCATGTATCATATCATGCATGTTTTTAGATCTAAATTATCTGATAATCATCTAAAAAATCAAAGTTAAATTGATCATATCAAATTAAAATCTATTCTAGATAATTATGTAGAACTATTCTATAACTAGTCTAAACATGCATTCATCATATCTCATATGAACAAAAATTAAATAACTTTATTTTTTATTTTTAGATCTTATTATAATATTTATAATATCAAAAAATAGTAAATAAATAGATCTAAAAATTATAATTAATCAAATTAAATTATGATCATGATAGACTATACATAGAATAATTCTATTCTACAACTAGTCATGCATCTTGTACAACTTAGATCTAAATTATTTAATTTTTTTAATTTTTAATTTTAGATCTAATCACATCTAATGTGAAATCTAAAATCATCAAATTATTAGTTTAAAATTAAAATAAAATTAAATCTAATAAAAAATACAACCTAACTCTGATACCAATTGAAGGAAAAATCTAGTATTCCAGATCAGATTCGTTCAAATATGATTGGATCAAGAGAGATATTTCAAAAAAATTTTCCTTGGATCCAGATCAAATTTGAGATTTTTTAAATCTGATATTATTAATCTAATAAAATAAAATAAAAAATAAGTTAAATCTAATTTATTTTTTTCATGTTGTGGGTAATTCGATTATCCTGTGATGATCTTGATGTCTGCCTGAGATCCTGGATCTAGCCACGCAAGTGCTTGGCCTCTATCGATATCTACTCAGATAGGATCTGAAGATCTTCTTCTTTATCACTTCTCCAAAAATCAGATCTGAATCTGATTTTGAAGATTCTCAAAACTTCTTTTGAAGATGTGAGTTATCTCTTACAGCAGTGCTGCCTTCTTTTTTTTCCTGTCACCTTTCTCTTGCTAGGATCGCACCAAACTTGTGCCCAAAAATTCTTTGATGTGGATAGGAGAGAGAACACCTAAAGGTGGCATGGAGGAGGAAGAGGGGCAGCCTTGTGGAGTGGGCAATGGGTCAAGCATCTTTGATCTTGGCGCAGACAGGGTTTTTATAGACCCTATTGCGCCATGCAGTGCCACATCATCCTGACCAATCATGACTTTCTGTATAATCAGATCTAAATCTGATTGATGAGATGAAATCATCTGATCCAATAAGATGAGAGCCCCTCTGAATCATCCTTAGATGGCGCTAAGACTAGGTCAAAGCAGTCTTCTAGGTGCCATCCAAGTAGAATCCCCGAAGCAACTAGAGTCCCATCTGTATGGGACTCCAAATGCTTTATCCATGGGCACACACCTCCTTGAGCAGGCACTCCTATGATGGCTTGACATATGAGTAGATGTCTAAGTGTCAAAGGTCAATATTTGACCAAATGTTCGAAATAGGATTTAGCAGGTGACGAAAAATGGTAGGTATTATCTCAAATTCATCTCATAATTTAAGATAACCCTTTTCTAATCTGGACAAGCTCTAGTCAGACCAAGTAAAGGTACCTGAGTGAGCCCAGACATATTTAGCTCAGTCAAGACAAACTTTAATGATAACTAAAGAAAAAAATTAGGCTCAATCATGTGCTAGCACGATTTTCTTGAACCTAATTGAATCTAATTCAAATCAATTGAATTAGGTTAGTCCAATTGATGATATCCAAATCAAAACCCTTGTTTGTGTGATCCAATTAGATTCAGTTTCATATAGTAATGAGATATGTCGCGATCGACATCATCGAAATACCTTTCGATGGATCAGAACTTTTCTGATTCAGACAACTAGTATGATTGATCATCTAAATCATTCTAATTGCTCTCAAAATTCACCAGTGACACCTAACAGCATATGATGGCAATCCATTAGAACTGAAAATGAATCTCTCAATGCAGTTACCTATGTGATTAAGTTCTTCTATCTTGAGCTCCGACTGGATTGGGGTTAAGGTAATCTCGTCAAATCTTAATATCTGTCATATGATTAATCATTCGATTCAAGTCCAATATAAATATCTTAATAGAAACTCTTTCTATTGTTTCACTCTGCCATGGCCATGGGCTTATGGACTTGATTCTCATGATCATCATAGGGCTACTCATCTATCGAGGTAGATAGATTCCCTATTGGTGCAATCCAATTCCTTCAATGAACATGCTATAGCCAACATGCACCTCAGGATTCCAAATAGCTGGGAGACTGAGTCATGGTGTAGTCAAACTATAACACCCTCAAGATAAACTATCGATGCACTTCAAGTCAAAAAACCAAACACACAACTGCAGCTTCGAGCTAGTCATCGATGAGAAGGTAGACTTTCTAATGACTACTCGAGGAGGTCATGCTTAGTGCCCTCATTCTCTAACGAGTATCTGTACTCTCATTTTGGTATCTCTACACATAGACTCAAGACTCATTTACTATAAAGAAGTGATTGTACACCAACCTTTTGGATCAATCATCATCCTCATGATGATCCTACAGTCAGAAGCATTTTATGAATTAATAAATAAAAATTTTTGTCTTAAATTTTCAACTTTTGAAAATAAGAACTATCATTACCATTAACTCAAGGAATGTATCACAGACACTCTATACACATTGTGATAAAAAATAACCTATTTTATTATTTATAGTCAAAATTATAATTTTTTTCTTACGGGTGTATAACAAGTGTCAGCCAATTCTGGCTTCTAGGGCACACATATCTAACAGTTTGACTGTTCGAGAAATGCATCTGAAGAGAGTTCATCTAAAGAAGAAGTCCAAAGGGAATTCGGCTGAAGGAAAAGTCTAGAGAATGTTTGACTGAAGGAGATGTCTATCTAGAGGACTTTTCATGTGGAGGAGAAGTTCGAAGGAAGTTTGACTGAAGGAGAAGTCGATCTGGAGGAGAAGTCCGAAGAAAGTTCATCTGGTGGAGAAGTCTGAAGAAAGTTCATCTGGTGGAGAAGTCTAGCGGAAGTTCATCTAGAGGAGAAGTCGAGAGGAAGCTCGACTTAAGGAGAAGTCCGAAGAAAGTTCATCTGGTGGAGAAGTCCGGAGGAAGTTCATCTAGAGGAGAAATCCGAAGGAAGTTCGACTGAAGGAGAAGTCCGTCTGGAGGGGAAGTTCAAAGAAAGTTCATCCAAGAAGTCCCAAAGATCGACAAGCATACTAAAGGCCGATCAACCTTGGTATAAGTGAAGTCACGGTTGAAGCTCTTCCATGATCGGGAATCCTTCTCGATCAGGCATTGATCTGAAGTTTGGCAGGAGAGGGGTTTATCCCCAACACAGACCTAACTAGGTTAGCTTCGAAAACTTTTTCTTGATTATTTCTGCATCTTTTGCATCTCATTCTTTTGATTTCTTCGTAGTAGTTTTGTATTTTATTTTCTTTGATTTTTGGGATTTTTTGTATTTGAGTTTGACCCAGATATCTTCTAAAATCGCTCAATCATCCGATAATTGGGGCCCATCCGATCCAACCTCTTGAAACCCCAACTCTGATGGGGAGGCCAAACTCATAAGTGTATCCCATTCGACCTTCATACCTGGCACCATTCCTTACTCTCTGTCTTTAGATGCCCTCTCATTGACTAGGATCCAATACGGGATCCCTTCTGAGTATGAACTAGAACTTCCTAGACTCAATGACTAAGCTTGCTCTCACCCACTCGATCGATTTTGTCTATACCTGAAAACCCTTCATGCTAGACTAAGGCTTCCTCTCCCATCTTTTGTTATTAGTCTTTTTTGCTTCTTGAACAATTTGCTTGCCTCTGTAGTACCAAACTCTTTTAGATTTTTGATTGAATTTCTCTCTCTTTGCCATCTTGCTGAAGTTTGTCCAACCATCTACCTCTTTACGAATTACAACACCTTCAAGTGCTATCCTTCCACAAAGAACTGGTGGTACTTTTCTCCCTAGTTCGGCAAGAAGGGGTTATTGAAAGGAGCCCCTTCTTCTATCCATAAGTTAAAAGAGAGGCCCTTTTTTGTGTCTTGCCAAACATTAATGCTAGGGCTTCCTCCTTGGGGTCTTCTTTGAGAGTCAATCTGCTGAGCTCCTAGCTTAGATAAGGGTGATCTTGATTCTGTTAGTAAACATAGGAATTATTAGACTCCTCATCTACCCAAACTCTTGAAGGGTCAAACTCTGTTCAACATGGGTTTGAGTCCCCTCGATCCAGCTGGTACTTTTCTGCAAGCTTCAAATTTTCATAGAATTTTGTATGTATGTGGATGTTGCTAGTTATGAACCTTTATTTGTTGCAGAGATGGATGCTCGAGCCATTGATAGACTTGTTAAAGGACTTCATACCCAAAAAGGAAGGAAAAAGTATCAAGGGAGAGTTTGAAGAGGGTGAAGATTATCGCCCCGAGCTCCATGGCTCCTCCCAGTGCCGCTGCCACTTCTGAAGCTGCCGAGAGCACCAAAGCCCATCGCCCTACTGAGGTTCCCCTTGTTGTTGAGATTGATATTGCTGGGGGTTCGGTGCCTCCTACATCTGGAAGTTCCCTTATTGAAGATCGTCTTGTCGAGAGAGTAGGAGGAGAGGAGAAGAAAAAGAAGAAAAAGTCGACCATTGTGATGGTGCAACACAAGGCTCGCCCTAGTCGATCCAATGATAACGATGACTTGGAAGAGAGCCCCTTTAGCACCCCAGACACCATACAGAAGCATGTCGACAAGTTTGTCTTACTCGAGGTTGTAGATTAGATGGTCGACCTCGATGATACCCAACTCACCTGGGACTTCCTTGGCACCTTCCTTCAGGTAATCACCCTGCTATATCTCTTCTTTCTTTTCTCCTCTAATGCTTGTATAACTCTATTTACTCCTTGCAGTCGGGTCACCAATTGCTAGCATATATCAAAAAGGTGAATCATTTGAAGTAAGAGTCATCAAGGATTCAGGAGAACCTCTAGGCCGAAGTTGATCACCTTCGAAAGAGGACCGCTAAAGCTGACTGTCTCTTCGAGGAGAAGACGGTCGAGGTTGGGGTCCTTCGGGAGGCACTTCGGAAGGGAGAGCTCATTCTAGCAGGGTCGTAGGCTGCTTTGGCTTTGGAGAAAGAGAGGAGGAAAAAAGCCAAGGTCAGGATTGTCGAGCTAAAGGATGAAACCTCAAGCTGATCTCGGAGGCAATGATCCAAGTGGTGGAGGAGTTCAAGGTTTCGTCTGAAATGATGGATCTGAACATTGCCTTCATCCAGGAGACTTTTCAAAAGGGGTACAAGCTCTGCGATGATCGACTGGCTAGGAAGTTCCTCGAACTTGATCTCGCTTTTCTTTATGGAGATGTCTCTGTTGAACAGACTGGACCATCAGTTGTTATGACCGACCCTTGTCCTACCGAAGCATTCCTTGAGCCCTCCGAGCCTAGTGTAAAGGTGCCCGAACCCATGCCAGAGCCCGAGGTTGTCCCTAAAGCACAGGGCTCCCCTACTGCTCCTTCTGAATCAGCTGAACCGGCTCTCGAGTCTGCGTCTGCTACTGGAGTGCCAAGCTCCTCTCCTGTTTCTCCTCCCAAGGTTGGGGGTTCTTAATAGTTATGTTTTTTCTTTTTTTCTTTACTTTACCCTATACTCAAAGAACTTTAATTAACGAAAGTAAATTTCTTTTTGCCAATACCTTCAAGTACTTTTGAATATTTTTCGTGCATTGGATGCAGTCCCTTGTCAATGCCGATCTGTTGCCTCAAGGCATCCCTTTGAGGGCTCATCTTAAATATTTGAGGAAAGAAGTTCATCAGCTGAAAAAGAAATTGAAGAAAACTGAAGATGAACTTCAAAAATTCAGGGAGCATGCTTCAAAAGCCACAATCGAGGTCATCCACCTCTACAAGCTACACATGCGAGATTCTGCAAGTGTTGCCATCAGGAAGGGTGTCTTTAAGAAGGAGTTTGTCGAACTCAAGAAAAACACCAGCAACAAGTCTTGGGGTTTAACGGTGAAGATCAGCTCCCTTGAGGTTAGGCTTAAAGCAGCCAAGGAGAAGATTTGATTATTAGAAGGAAGTTCGCCGTGGTCCTCTGACAAAGCATGTTTCGAGTGGGATTGGTCGAAGAAATTCTCCATGCTCCAGAAGTAGTTGCATAATGCTGAGCTCAGTAACGACATTTATCAGTTAGGTTGGAGTGAAAGAATATCCAAGTTTGAGCAGAAGCTTCGTGCCACTAAGAGTGAGGTGGTCTGACCCCAAAAGTAGCTCACTGATAGCTATTATTCTGGATCGAGCAAGGAGTCAGAGTAGGTTGCAACCTTGAGGAGGATCATGGGCGAACTCTCTGAATTTGTCGAGTTGGAGAAGGTCGAGGTTCAGCAGCTGAAGATCCAACTGGCTTGCGGGTAGCAAACCGTTAAAGATGTAGAAGCTGAATCGGAGGTTCTAAGAAAGAGACCGCGGGAGTCAAAGGTGAACTACCGTTGGGTTGACCAGATGTTTTACGACAACTTGATGAGGATGAAAGAGCTTGAAGAAGATATCGTCATTCTTAAGGAATCCTTAGTACTAGCTAGCAGTTCAAAGTCTGACGAACCCAATCCTTCTTAGAATTTTGCCCATCCTTCTATTTTGTACTTGGTCTTATAGACCCTCATTTTGTAACTATTCTTAACTTTAATGAAATCGCATTTTCCTCTATTGTCCTCTTGCTTGGATTCGATGTTTGTCGACTCTATTATTCTCTTTACCTTTTCTTTTAGCAGGATAAGCATCGAATAGTATTTTTCCTCTATTTTAAGTAATCAGGGATTTTTACTCGTGTTAGGTCGAGATCATCGGGGCATTCTTTGCGCTTGCTAGGACAAGGTTCTCCTCCTACTCCTACCAATGTTGTAGGGGCACAAAAGGGCCATTGAAAGGGCCTCTCCCCACATCTCGATTTAAGTAATGTTGATCTTCGCTTTAGCTCTATGTTAGGACGAGATTCTCCTCCTATTCCAAATACGGCTATAGGGGCACAAAAGGGTCATTAAAAGGGCCTCTTCCTGCATCCCAGTTTAAGTAACTGAGGTCTTCACTTTAGCTCAATGTTAGGATGAGGTTCCTCTCCTATTCCTAATAGGGCTATAGGGGTACAAAAAGCCATTGAAAGGGCCTCTCCCCGCATCCTAGATTAAGTAATTTAGGTCTTCACTTTAGCTCAATGTTAGGACAAGGTTCTCCTCCTATTCCTAACAGGACTATAGGAGCACAAAAGGGCCATTGAAAGGATCTCTCGCTGCATCCCAACTTAAATAATCGAGGTCTTCGCTTTAACTCTATGTTAGGATGAGGTTCTCCTCCTATTCCTAATAGGACTATAGGAGAACAAAAAGGGCCGTTGAAAGGGCCTCTCCCCACATCCTAGCTTAAGTAATCAAGGTCTTCACTTTAGCTCAATGTTAGGATGAGATTTTCCTCTAATTTCTAATAGGATTAACTTCATCTAGTGATAGACTTTGGGAGGCTATTTTCTATCATCATAGTTTTGCGCCAAGATCGAAGATATTAAAATAAGGAGATTTTATTGAAATGAGATTACTGATAGTACATGCACAAGTTCTCTGAGCTCCATGGGCCTTGGAGATCAGTGCCTCTCAGCTCCTTCAAGTAATAAGTTTCAAGTTGGATGACCTCTTTGACTTCGTAAGAATCTTTCCAATTTGGGACAAGCTTTTCTTGATTTTAAGGTTGTGAAATGGCTGCTCGTCGAAGTACCAAGTCCCCCACATTGAATATTTTGTTTTTAACTTTGGAGTTATATTAGTGGGCCACTCTTCATCTATAAGCAACCATCCAAACTTGGGCTTCTTCTCATTTTTCCTCCAGCAGATCGAGGTTTGCTCTGAGGTCTTACGAATTGCATTGCTTGCTGAAGGCTACAACCCATGCTGACGATAGCTTGGGCTCTATCGGGATGACTGCTTCTATTTTGAAAGTCAGAGCGAATAGCATTTCTCCAGTTTGCAGCTTTTGGGTTGTTTGGTATGCCTATAGGACATGGTAAAGCTCGTTCGTCCAAGCCCCCCTTATTCTTTCAAGCCTTACCTTGATGCCTTGGAATAAGGTTCTGTTAGTCACTTCTTCTTCACCGTTTGCTTGCGGATGTGCTACTAACGTGAAGTTATGGAAGATGTTCAAATCTTCACAGAACTCAGTGAACTTCCTTCGAGCAAATTATCACCCATTGTCTGTAATAAGGGTTTGAGGCAGGCCAAATCTACAAACAATTGACTTTCAGATGAAGTCTTGCACTTTGGCTTCAGTAATCTTTGCCAGAGGTTCCGCCTCGATCCATTTGATGAAGTAGTCGATCACAACTAAGAGAAACTTTCATTGTCCAGATTCCATCAAAAAGGGGCCATGCATATCCATTCTCCACTGTGCAAATGCCCAAGAGGTGCTTAGTGGGGTATGCTCGGAGGTCGGATGTCTTTGTACATTTGCATTCTTTTGATAGCGGTCGAACTTTCTAATATATTCGATGCAATCATGGTGCATAGTTGATCAATAATAATCTTGACAAAGTAGCTTCTGAGATAGGGATCTAGCACCCAGATGGTTTTCATGGATTCCTTCATGTACTTCCCATAATGCAAAATCGACCTTGAGAGGTTGAAGACATCTTAAAAGCGGCAAAGAATATGACCTCTTATATAGTTTGTCTTCATAAAGTATGCACCGGGAGGCCTAGTTTCTCAACTTTTGAGCTTCCTGTGGATCATAAGGAGGAGTTTCACCTTTGAGATAAGCAGTCAATGGATCAATCCAGTAGGGCTCATGGTCAATCTGCATGGCAGTCAGCAGCTCTTCTGAACTTGGTCATTTCAGTACTATAAAGTATACTTCGTTCGAAAGTTCATTGGGGGCAAGTGTGGCCAATTTGGATAGAAGATCGGCTATGGTATTTTTCACCCTTGGGATCTACTGGATATCGAAACAATTAAATGCTGGGGTCAAGCTCTTCACTTTCTTAAGATATTTTATCATATTTTCATCCTAAGCCTCGTAATAGCCACTGACCTATCCCACTATCAACTATGAATCACTGTAAGCTCGAAGCCAATTTGCTTCTTATTCTTTTGTTATCTTCTGCCTGCTATTAGAGCTTCATATTCTGCTCCATTGTTCATTGCAAAAAACTCAAAATGTAGTGCATACTCAGTAATAAGCCCTTCTAGATTGACCAAGATCAGTCCAGCTCCTGCACCAAAAGCATTGGAAGAGCCATCCACATACAGGGCCCAAAAACTTTCAGGAAGGTTCGCTCTTTCTTTGGGGAAGCTTGGTTGCAACCATGGATTGCTGGCCTCATCCTATTTAGGTTCGGCATCATCTAGGATCATGCATTCGACTATAAAATCATTCAGTATCTGAGCTTTGATTGACGGCCGAAGTTGATAGTTGATGTTGAACTCTGTGAGCTTAATTATCCACTTTGTGATTTTTTCAGAGGTGTCTGTTCGATGAAGAACTATCTTGATTGGCTGATCAGTGATGAGTATTATTGTGTGCCCCTAAAAGTAGGACCGAAGTCTCCTCGCTGCAATCAGAAGAGAATAAGTTAATTTTTTTAATTTAGTGTACCTGATCTCTGCATCCCTCAGGACTCGGCTTATATAATAGACCGACTGCTACATTTTTTCCTCTTCTTTGACTAAAACCGCCGTGAAGGCTATTGAGGAGACTACCAAGTATAGAAATAATCCTTCTCCAAGTTCAAACTTAGCCAGTCGAGGTAGCTTTAGAGCTCTTCGAATGCTTGTTGGCATTCCATAGTCCAGCAGAAGTTCTTCAATTGTTTAAGGGCCTGGAAGAAAGGCAAGCACTGCTCAGCCAACCTCGAGACAAAGCAATTTAAAGATGCCACTTTTCTAGTTAGGCACTGAACTTTTTTTATTGATTTTGAGGCAGTCATTTTTTGGATGGCTCGGATCTTCTTCGGGTTGGCCTCGATTCCCCGCCTCGAGACCATGAATCCCAAGAATTTTTTTGAGATTACTTCGAAGGCGCACTTGGTTAGATTCAACTATATCTTATATCTTCAGAGAGTGTTGAAGGTCTCTGCAAGGTTGGCTACGTGATTGATCAAAGTTTAGCTCTTGACAAGCATGTTGTCTACGTAGACCTCCATGTTGCGGCTGATCTGCTTTCTGAAAATCTTATTGATCAGATACTGATATGTCGCACATGCATTTTTGAGCCCGAAGGGCATGACCTTATAACAATAAAGACCACAATCAATAATAAAAGAAGTTTTCTCCTCGTCCTCTAGTGCCATCTGGATTTGATTGTAGTCGGAGAAGGCATCCATGAAGGTGAGAAGCTCATGGCCCAAAGTTGCATCCACCAGTTGATCAATTCTGGGTAGGGGATAACTATCTTTTGGATAGGCCTTGTTCACCTTTTCGAAGTCTATGCACATTCTTCATTTATCATTGGCTTTCTTTTCTAGGACTACATTGGAGACCCAACTTAAATAGTTGACTTCTCGAATGAACCTAGCTTTAAGAAGTTTGTCCACTTCCTCTGCTATTGCCTTCTATCTTTCTAGTGCATAACTTTGAACTTTTTGTTTCACTAGTCTGCATTTGGGATCAACAGCCAATCGATACTCCATGACCTCGACGTCAATTTCTGGCATGTCTGTGGGGACCCAGGCAAAGGCATCGGCATTCTTCCGCAAGAAGGAAATGAGCTGCTTTCAAACTTCTCCATCCAAGCTAGAGCTGATCTACACCGTGTGTTCTATATTCCCATCATCTAGAGAGACAGCTATCAGGTCTTTCATGGGTTCGCCCCACTCAGTAAGGTCGTCGCAAACATCCAGCCCATCAACTAGAGAAAGGTCGGGTTTGTTGGAAATTATGTTCCAAAGCCAATTATTAACCTGTTAATGGTTGATATATTATAATTAATTTATTAATTAATAAAAAATAGGTATGGGGGGTGTTAGGACCAAGGTGGTGCAAGGAGATAGGGGGTATAGGGGGCGTTAGGACCAAGGTGGTGCAAGGAGATAGGGAGTCCTAGTCACACTAGGACTCCTATTTTGACTTGGTCAAAAAAGATCTTTTAACCAAATAAAATTAAGATAAAACCAACCTAATTAAATAAGACCCTAACTCATTTAAGAAATTAATTAAATCAATTTTAATTCTAATTTATTTTCTAATGAAATAGAAAACTGAATTAATTTGAGTCCTAGTTAGACTAGGACTAGTTCTTCCTTAAACTTAGCTTATCCAATAAACCAATTAGACTCGATCCAATCAAGTACAAACTAAATCTAATTAAATCATATTTAATTAGACTTAATCTCAATCTATTGGCTTAATCAAATTAAGTCAATTAATAATCCAATTACTAATTGATCCTCCTCCAACACTTGCACTAGGTTAAACATAAATTGTATTGATTGTTTAACCCTAGAACAATTCTTAATCGTTGATCAACCATCCGATCAGATTGTAAGCTCTAATGTGTATAACCTCATAGGTCCGAACCTAAGTCGGTAGCATAAGAATAAATTTCTGTACCAATTGAAGTGACCATCTAGCAATGATACCCGACAATCGGATAGGTTGAAGGTGTAGAACACCATCCCTAGAACCCATGCGGATATAGTTTCCATATAATTCATCCCCTTGACCAAAATGCTCCTAGGACACCTCATAGTTAAACTATCAACTCCGGTCTGCTTGTCCATATTATATTTCAAAATATCAAATTCATCTGATGGATTACCCTAGCCAAGGCTTTGCTAGATTGAAATATAGTGATGTATTGTTCTTCAACTCTTGAAGTGGTCAATCCCATCTTGATCACATTCTAACTTCGCAAGTACTTGACTGTTCTTAGAAGCCTTCCATTGCTGCATTAGAAATTCAGTTAGTCCAGTACCAAAGCACAGTAAGTTGCTTGCAAGTCACTGAGATTATCTCAAATCTAAAGGATACTTATATCTATATCCCATCAAAGACATTCTCGACAGCAGAATGCTCTGGAGTTGGTCACATTCAATAACGATGTATCCATACATCTCACCCATATGCCATACCAATGTCTCCACACTTCTTGGTTAAGAGGACAACCAACCTATATGGCATACAGCGATGTATGCTTGATAGTTGCGATCGTCCTTATTAACAGTCTATCATTTGATTATGAACAAATTTAAGAACTAATCGATAAATCCTCTCTTTATCAAAGCTAAATAGTCCTAAGAACTTCATCACAATAATGGAGTTCATTAGAAGACGTAAACATATGATGAAAAAGATGCCAAAATATTTTTCATTAATTAATAAATTAATTATAATATCTCAACCGTCAATAGGCTGATGATTGACTTTGGGATAATTTTCAACAAATCCCACTTATCCTAAAGCCACTTAGCACAGTAGCTAATACCCATCTTCGACTTATGGTTGTCGAACTCCTTGATTGCCAGGGCTTTAGTGAAGGGCTCGACTAGATTCTCCTTTTCATCGATCTTCTGAAGGTTGACGTCACCATGATCTACAATCTCACAGACCAAATGGAAGCGACATAGAATGTGCTTTGTTCGCTGGTGTGCCTTCGATTTTTTTGCTTGAGCTATGGCGCCAGTGCTGTCATAGTAGAGCAGGACTGGATCATCAATGAAGGGTACGACTCCAAGCTTAGTGATGAACTTCCTCATCCACATAGCTTCTTTTGCTGCATCTGATGCTGCCATATGCTCTACTTTGCAAAATAAAGCCATTGTATGTTGTTTGAAACTTTTTCAGCAGATGGCTCCACCATTTAGAGTAAAGATATATCCCAACACACTTTTACTGTCATCATGATCAGATTGAAAGTAAAGTTTGTAAACCCCACAAGTTTCAGATCTGATTTGCCACAAACCAACCATTGATTCTTAGTATTTCTCAAATACATAAGAATGGTTTTAACCACCTTCTAGTGGTTTCCGTCAGGGTCAGACTGGTATCCACTCACTACTCCTAATGAGTATGTCACGTCTGGTCTCGTACATATCATTGCATGCATAATAGATCCCACTATCGAAGCATACAAAATTCTACTCATACGCTCTCTCTCTTTAGGAGTTGTTGGACAATCCTTCTTAGAAAGAGAAATTCCTTGGCTTATCGAAAGATAGCCCTTTTTTAAATTCTCCATGCTGAACCTCCTCAGCATAGTTTCTATGTACGTGGATTGGAATATACCAAGTATCCTTTTAGATCTATCCCTATAGATCTTCATCACTAGGATGTAGGATGCTTCACCCAAGTCCTTCATGAAGAACTATGATGACAACCAGACTTTTGTTCCTTATAGTGCAGTGATGTCACTCCTAATTAAGAGAATATCGTCCACATATAAAATAAGAAATATCACTGCTGGACCATTTGTCTATTTGTAAATGCAGGGTTCTTCTCCATTCTTAATGAAGCCATACATTTTGATCACTTTATCAAAATGCATGTTCCAACTTCGAGATGCCTGCTTCAATCCATAAATGGATCTCTAAAACTTGCACACCTTGGACTTATCTATAGATGTGAACTCTTCAGGTTGTATCATATACACCTCTTCGATCAGCTCTCCATTTAGGAAAGCTGTCTTCACATCCATCTGCCAAATCTTATATTCCAGATGGGCAGCAATGGCAAGCATGATCCGAATGGATTTGAGCATTGTCATAGGAGAGAATGTCTCATCATAGTCAATACCATAATGTTGATGATATCCCTTGGCAGCCAGATGGGCTTTATAGATCTCCACCTTTCCATCTACGTCCCTCTTTCTTTTGAAGATCTATTTACACCCAATGGATTTAACCCCTTTAGGTGGGTCAACTAATGTCCATAGATCATTGATCTTCATGAAATTCATTTTGGATCTCATGGCTTCTAGCCATTTCTCAGAGTCTGATCTTTGCATTGCATCCATATAAGTAATCGGATCTTCATCGTTCTCATCGAGTTCGATGGGATCACCATCCTGGACCAAGAATCCATAGTATCTGTCTGGATGGTGAGGTACTCTATCGAATTGCCTTAGTGGTGTGGGTTCACTAGGCTTTGGATCTAATATGATCAAATTCAATTTAGGTTCAACATTCTGTGTCAGACTTTCTACCTGTTGAACTTCATTAAGTTCAACCTTAGAGGCAATAGTTCCTTCATCAAAGAACTTCTTTTCCAAAAAGATTGCCCTAAGGCTGACAAACACCTTTTGTTCATCATCATGGTAGAAATAGTATCCTTTGGTCTCTTTTGGCTACCCTATGAATGTATACTTGTCAGACCTAGATCCAAGTTTGTCTATAATAAATCGTTTGACATAAGTCGGGCACCCCCAAATCCTAAGATGTGAAAGTGCTGGCTTACGTCCTATCCATATCTCATATAGGATTTTAACTACAGACTTACTTGGAACCCTATTTAATACATAACAAGTTGATTCGAGTGCATATCCCCAGAAGGATATTGGCAAGATGGCAAATTCCATCATGGATCGGACCATGTCTAACAAAATTTGATTCCTCCTTTCAAACACACCATTATGCTGTGGTGTTCTAGGAGGAGACCGTTAAGAGAGAATTCCATTCTCTCCTAGATATGTGAGAAACTCACCAAAAAGATATTCTCATCCTCGATCAGATTGAAGAGTTTTAATACTCTTTCTAGTTTATTTTTCTACTTCACTTCGGAATCGTTTGAATGTTTCAAAAGAATCCAGCTTATGTTTCATCAGATAGATATATCCATATCTAGATAAATCATCTGTGAAAGTGATGAAGTAGACATATCCACCTTTGGCACTTGTGCTCATTGGTCTACATACATTAGTATGTACTAGACCTAAGAGCTCATTGGCTTTCTCATCTTTTTCAATGAAAGATGACTTGATCATTTTACCAAGAAGATAGGACTCACAGGTTGGAAGTGATTCACAATCATTAACTTCGAGGATTTCCTCCAAAGTCAACCTGTTTATCTTGTTCTTGTTTATATGACCTAGCCTATAGTGCCATAAGTAGTATCTGATACACTATCTAATCTAGGGTGCTTGCCAGTAGAATATACTACATTAACAGATTGTGATAATATATATACACCATTGTTCAATTGTCCATAGAAAGCAGTAACACCATTCATAATGACATTACAAACTCATTTCTTTATTGAAATTTCATAATTGTTCATGGCCAAAAGGTCTATAGAAATGATATTTAGAAAGAAACTAGGATAGAAATGACAATCACTAAGAACAATGGTATGAGATTCAAATATAAGTTTCAAAATTTCTAAAGCTAGAACTAGAACTGGTCTTCCATCTCCAACGTTTAGAAATCTCTCATCTTGCTTGAATCTTCTACTGACCTACAATCCTTGCAACGAATTGTAAATATGGTAAGGGTTACCAATATCCAATACCCAGTCAGTAATATCATAAATAGAAAAATTGCAAGGAGTTATCATATAAATATCTTGCCTAACAATAGCTTGCTTCTTTCTCTACCTGTTCGGATCCAAGGAGGTAATGTACTGAGGACAGTTCCTCTTTCAGTGCCCCCACTTCTTACAAAAGAAGCATTTGGCTTGACTCTTATCGAGCTTGGTCTTTGGGGTCTGAGCCTGCACAGCTGTCCTAGCATGAACATGCACCTTCTTAGCTTTCTTCTTCTTGTTCTTCTTTCCTTTCCCGAAGGATCGAAAATGAGAAGACGAACCTCCCACTAAGTACATCAACTCCTTATGGAGTTGGTGATCCTTCTCAAAGTTCTAAAGTAACCCCAATAACCTATGGTAGTCCACTTCAGGCTTTGACATTCTATAATATGTAAGGAATGGAAGATAAGACATGGGCAGTGAGTTCAATATTGCATTTTTCTCAAGTTGTTTGTGCAAGAAAAAGTCGAGCTTGCACAAGCACTCTATCAACTCGATCATGTACAATACATGATCAATGATAGAGGCACCATCCCACATTCTGACATTGAAGATGACATAACTAGTCTTGTACCTCTCAATGTCATCGGATGTGCCAAAAGAATCCTCCAACATTTGGAGCATTTCGTTTGGCTGAGCTATCTCAAACTTACGACTGAACTCATCACTCATCGTAGCCAACATAATGCAGTGCACCATGGTTCGGTCACTGAGCCACTTCTGATAAGTATCTTTGACTATTCCACATGCATTGGCAGCTGGCTCCTCAGGTGCATAATCCGTCAGCACATATAGGATCTATTCATACTCTAAGATAATCTTCAACTTTTGGTACCAGCTATTGAAGTTGGGTCTCACCAACTTATCATTATCCAATAATGATCGGAGCGATAGGAAACTGGCCATGTCTGCATAAAGAAAAAATCAAAATCTAATTAGTAATTTATTCATTAATCATAAAGGTTTGGACTTTAATCAAAAGGTTTCTCCCATTATTTTATTCGAATTGGTAGTCTCTACCTCCAATTCGAGGAATTATCCTAATTTCTTAGTGGATACTAGAATTCATATAGACTGTACATAAGCTCAACTTTGGTTGGCCCACCTATGTACATCTAAGGGTAGGTTCATGATCAATTATTTCTCTAAATAATTTTCAGTAATTAAATTTTGCCCCAGGCCCTGATAAGTTGAATTTAGCCTTCCTAGAAAAGGGTCCAGTTAGGTCCAACCATTAACATAACCATACATAGCCCATCCAATCAATGAATGATCAAACCCAACTTTGGTTGGCCCACCAAACCACCATTTAGAAAGATGTATCCAAGAGATCATATAATGAATAATAACTCCATCAATCGGTAAGCACTAGGCCTTTGGGTCTCCAATGATTATCCAATTGATGGACCCATTATCATCCACTTTAATGGGAGGCTGTGATCCAGTTATAATATAACTATTTTATTTTAGGGACCTAATAATTTTAGAGAATTTATTTATAGAAGTGAGTAGGTCAGATTAACCATCTTGTCATGATCCTCCCACTAACTTCACCAAGTCAACTTAAGAGAGACCATTAATAGGTTGGTCTAGGAGCACCTAAATTAGTCAAACTAATTTACCTAGCTGATGTGGGTTAGCTCAAATAGACAAGCAATCCGATCAAAACATCATCTCGCCAAGAGGTCAGATAAGTTCGATCAGTGGAATGGTCTTCCAAGCTTGCCTTAGACACCATTAGAAATGGCCAGGTAAGCAGACTGCCAATTAAAAATCACTGGTCTAGTTTACCTTAGACACCAACTGGTTTAATTAGTTTCAATTAGATCAACCTAATAGCTCGTGCTAGACCACGTAGCCAAGAATCAAGTCCATCTTAGGTCTTGTTAAAGACATGGACTTGACCAACTATAACTATTGCAATTGATTTAGTGAATCCTTGACCTAATCTAAGACAATAATTGATTAGATTTAGTCAATTCTCTAATTAAATCCATTCTTTAATGTAACCTATGTCTAACCCAATTAATGGACATAATCCCCACTAAACCATTTAACCTAATGTGTTATGATTTGTATCTTAGGATCTTCAATTCACAATCCTAGATCTTAATCAATCAGCTTCTTAATTCTCAATTAAGTTTTGGGCAAAGGGTTGGGGTTCGGCTTTTTGAAAATAATTTTTATGTTTGTAAAATATTTTTACAACATGGTTCTATCAACCAAGTTGCTTGTTTGATTCATAATCAATATGCAAGTAAAATAAACATAAAATTACTTTAGATCTAATCTAAATAGGTTCATGTAATTGAAATAGTTTCAATAATAATCAATCATAAATCTCCCTAGATCAAATCTAACACATTTATGATGATTAAAATTAGATTAAAATAATTTTAATTAGATCATAAAATTTCTTAGATCTAATCTAAAATTTTATGATCAATATTTTAGATCAGCACGTACTGGGACGTATAACCTATTCACTATAAGAGGTAAATCTTACAGCAGGACAACCTTGTGGCAGTCCGTGCAATCTAAAATATTTTATTTTTTTAATTTAAGATTTAATAATTAGATTATAAATTAGATCTAATCTAAGAAATAATCTAGACATGCACAAAAATTATATAATAAGAATCTAGGCTCTGATACCAATTGAATTAACTAGATCTAGGGTTTCACCGATAGATCTTGAAATTTTTTCAAGATCTTGTAGTGGAAAACTTAAACAAATTTAAAATTTATTTAAATAACCATGTAAATATCTAGATCTTAGATCTATTATATGATTAAGGCATGATATTAAATCAAAAATTAAAATCAAATAAGAAAGAAAAAGATTGATCAAATCAACCTAGATCTACACTACATCAAATGTAGGGATGAAGTTTATAGATCAAATCTATTACCTGAGCAAGTTTAGATGTTCTAACTTGGTGATCCGGACTTGAGGATGAAGTCATGAGCCACACACATGTCCGACTTTTAGGAGTTGTCCACACGAGCCTATGATCTTGGATTTAAAGTCCGATGTAGGAAATCAGCACAGCATACTAGTACTCCAAATTTTAAAGAAGAAAGCATCGGATCGATCATCGAAGGATCAGCACAGTACTAGCATGGTATGCTGATTTTCTGCATCAAACTTTAGATCAGAGATCATAAGCTCATGTGGATGACTCCTAGAGATCGGATGCATGTGTGGCTCATGACTTCATCCTCAAGCCCAGATCAATAAGTTAGAATATCTAAACTTGCTCAGGTAATAGATCTGATCTATAAACTTCATACCTGCATTTGATGTAGTGTAGATCTAGGTTGATTTGATCAATCTTTTTCTTTCTTATTTGATTTTAATTTTTGATTTAATGATCTAGATGTTTATATGATTATTTAAATAAATTTTAGATTTATTTAAGTCTTTTGCTATAAGATCTTGAAAAAGTTTCAAAATCTACCTATGAAACCCTAGATCTGGTTCCTTCAGGATTGGCCACTTTTTTGTAAGGCGATGGAGTAGCAATGCCTTGCCAGAGCTTGATCTCCTCTGACGTCCCCAATCTCATGACTTGTTGGGAACTTCCTCTTTAGATAGTAAGTGGATACTACTATCTGAAGTGCATTCAAACTAGATCGATCGAGAATTGCATTGTAAGCAGACGGAGCATTTACTACCAAGAAGTCGACCTATGCTCTAGCTCATTTAGGATATTGTCCTGCAGCCATAGTTAGTATTATTATTCCCTCAACTGGCACAGCATCACCAGTGAAATCCACCAACGAAAAATTCATAGGTCCCCGATGGTTATTAGGTATAGACATTTTAGAAAAAGCATCATAAAAATAAGATATTGATAGAGCTTTCATTATCTATCAAAATGTAGCATACATCATAGTCAACAATATTTAGACAGATTATAATCGCATCGTTATGCGAAAACTAAACTCCTAGAGCATCTTCATTAGTCAAAGTTATTGGTTCTTCAGTCCTCCACTTCTTCGCTTTCACTATTGATCCGCTAGCCTCTCCCCATCAATGTTCCCTAGAAATGATGTTGATGATGTTGAGGGGTGGCCGATCTCCTTGTTGCTCTTCCCTCTTTGATGGTCGGGTTGGGGCAGCACCCTTAGCTAATCTTTCCTTACTTCAGGCTGATGTCATAGAAATCAACCAAGCCGACCTTGCCTGATGAGCTCCTCGATCTTATCTTAGAGTTGGATGCATTCCTCAGTATCGTGACCATGGTCATGATGGTAAAGGCAATACTTTTTAGGGTTTTGCTTACCAGGATAAGACTGCATATTCTTTGGCCTTGATAGCTGCTTCTCGATCTCTATCAGGACTTGAGTTTTTGGAGCATTGAGGGGAGCATAAGTATGGAACCTTCTGGGGGGAGAGTTTCGCCATGTCCTTTGATTAGGGCTTCTCTGATGATGAGCTCGAGGAGGAGTTCAAGCTCATTTGCACTCGAAAGGAGTTCTAGAATGCGGTCGAGCTTCGCTCGGCTTTTCTTCAATTATGGACTTGCTTGAATCATTCGCCTACCATTCTCTCATGGCTTCTTCATCCTATGCCTTGAATGCCTCTTCTGCCCAGGCGTAACCATTAGCTCGGGCCAGCATTAGCATAATCTCTAAGGTACTTCTTTTTCATGGAGAATAGCAGATCATTCTTTTGGAGGTTGCACTTTAGTGCAGCCATTCCAATAGACTGATCCAAGTTTCAGATCTCTAGAGCAGTAGCATTGAAGTAGTTGACATAGGCCCGAATGGACTCCCTTTCCTTCTGCTTAATATGGATGAGAAAATTCAAGCCTTGTCGGGAACATCGGTTGCTGATGAAGTGAGCCCCAAATTGATGGCTCATTTGATCGAAAGAAAAGATAGTACTCGACTTAAGGGTCGAGTACTAGTACCTGGTTGCTCCCTTCAGGATGGGAGAAAAAGCTTGGCATAGGATGGCGTCAGACGTGCCATGGAGCAGCATCATTATCCAAAAGGCCTCCAAATGATCGACTAGATTAGCAGTCCCATCGTAGCTCTCAAACTATGGAAGCTTGAAGTTCGACAGAATTGATTCCTACATGATTTGCTGGGAGAAAGGAGGGTCAGTGCAGATATAGTTGATGTGGAAGGGAGAAGCATGATGGAGTTCTTCAATCCATCGATTCATTTCTTACAATTTTTGGTCCAGGACATCCTCACGATCATTGATCTCCAAAGTCTTCTAGCAGAATGGGGTTAAGGTCTCCTAGGGGTTGAATCATGATCGGAGAAAGGGCCCTCTACCCTCTACTTCCTTTTATTGAAAGTTACTGGCCGACTCACCTAAGTCAGTCATTTCCATACCAAATCCTAGGATTCTGGTATAGCCCACTCTAGCTAGGTAGGTGTAGGAGGCCATGTTGCTGCATGGCTGCATTGTTTCAGTGAGACCTCTAACCTACTAGACCAACAGGTTGAATTACTCTGCATCCACTATTGCTGTCAGTGGAGCTTGTGATGCCAAGGATGAGATAGGGATGGGTAGATCTGGATGAGATTTGGCTGTAGAGGTGGTTGACCGCTGAGTCGAGGCCTTCCTGCATGGCATTACCGAGAAATCGATCGAGAAAGAAAAGCTTTGAAGGAGAGAAGAAGAAGAAAATACTTCCACTGAGAACTCCTTTAAGAACAAGGGAACCTTAAAAGAAAGAGGGTTCCTTCCTTTAGCGCTAATTTTGTTGGTGCAGAATCTGGTTAACATCGAAACTGACTGAAGCTTGAGAAGTCGAGATCACCGCCAGGATCTACAAAAGAAGTCCAAACTGGAGGAGGGGTGGCTCTAGCAGGACCCTCCAATGGTCAAGTCAGCTTTTCTAGCCAACAGAAATAGAGTGCTCAGCAGAGAAAGTAGCAAAATTTTGAGATGGAGGAGAGAGCTTGAAGAAAACGTATCTAAAGGGTTCCTTTTATAGATGGAGCCTATAACAAACTAATGATGACAGCCACAACTGCTGAGTTGTGGATCGTTCAGACCACGTGGGGTTTGTTACAGAGGATAGTGTCTGTTGTCATGATGCATCCATTGTCATAATATGTAGGCAGTTGAGATTTAATTATTGAAGTTTGGATTGAATCACTATCAATAACAAGAAAGGTTTGACTGGGAGAAGTCCTTTAGACGATTGGAAGGAATTCGGAGGGAGTTCAACTATTGGAGAAATCTATCTGGAGAGAGAATTCATCTAAAGGATAAGTTCGGAGAGAATTTGACTGAAGAAGAAGTCCATCTAGAGGAGAAGTCCAGAGGAAGTTCGACTAAAGGAGAAGTCCATCTGGAGGAGAAGTCCATCTGGAGGAGAAGTCCATCTGGAGGAGAAGTTCGGAGGAAGTTCATCTGGAGGAGAAGTTCGAAGAAAGTTTGACTGAAGGAGAAATTCATCTGGTGGAGAAGTCTAAAGAAAGTTCGTCTAGAGGAGAAGTCCAGAGGATGTTTGACTGAAGGAGAAGTCCGCCTGGAGGAGAAGTCTGGAGGAAGTTCATCCAAGCAGTCCTAAAGATCGGCGGGCATACTAAAGGTCGATCAACCCAGGGACAAGCAAAGTCATGGTTGAAGCTCTTTTGTGATTGGGAATCCTTCTTGGTCAGGCCTTGGTCCAAAGTTCAGCAGGAGCAAGGTTTATCCCCAACACAGACCTAACTAGGTTAGCTTCGAAATCTTTCTCTCGATTATTTCTGCATCTTTTGCAACTCGTTCTTTCGGTTTCTCCATAGCAGTTATGTGTCTTATTTTTTTTTATTTTTGCGATTTTTCTTTATTCGAGTTTGTCCCAAATATCTTCTAAAACTGCTCAGTCATCCGGTTCTTGGGGTCCATCCGATCCGACCTCTCGAAACTCCAACTTCGGTGAGGAGGCCGAACTCAAAAGTGTATCACATTCGACCTTCATACCTGGCACTATTCCTTGCCCTCTGTCTTTAGATGACTTCTCACTAATTAGAATCCGGTACAGAATCCCTCCCAAGTATGAACTAGAACTTTTTAGACTCAGTGATCGAGCTTGCTCTCCCCTATCTGGTTGATTTTGTCTGTATCTGAAAACCCTTCATGCTGGACTAAGGTTTCCTCTCCCACCTTTTGTAATTAGTCTTTTTCACTTCTTGAACATTTTGCTTACCTCTGTTGTACCAAACTCTTTCAGATTTTTGATTGGATTCCTCTCTCTTTTCCATCTTGCCGAAGTTTGTCCAACCATCTCCCTCTTTAGAAATTACTACATCTTCAAGCACCATCCCTCTGCAAAGGATTGGTGGTACTTTTCTTCCTAGTTCGGCAAGAAGAGGTTATTGAAAGGAGCCCCTTCTTCTATCCATAACTTTAAGGAGAGGTTCTTTTCTGAATCTTGCCAAACTTTAATGCTAGGGCTTCCTTCATGGAGTCTTCTTAGAGAGTCCATCCATCAAGCTCTTAGTTTAGATAGGGATGATCTTGATTCTATTAGTAAACGTAGGAATTGTCGGGCTCCCCTTCTACCCAAACTTTTGAAGGAGCAAACTCTGTTCAACATGGGTTGTTGCAGAGATGGAGACTCGAGTTGTTGTTAGACTTGCTAAAGGACTTCATGCCCAAAGAAAAGCAAAAAATATCAGGAGAGAGTTCGAAGAGGGTGAAGATTACCGCCTCGAGCTCCATGGCTCCTTCCGATGTCGCTACCACTTTCGAAGCTACCGAGAGCGTCGAAGACCATCACCCTACCAGGGTTTCCCCTATTGCCAGGATTGATGTTGCTAGGGATTCATGTGAGGATTTGTAGTGCTCCCAAGCCTTGGAAGGCCACAGGAGGAGTCAAGATGTTGGCTTTGGAGATTCTAGGGGCTTGGTTGGTGCTATAGAGATCTAGGATACAAGGTGAAGCAAGAAACTAAAGCCGAAGAATCAAGACTGTAGAAAGAAGATTTTCTATAGGTTGGCTGACTTAGTCCAAAACTAGATCAGCTAAGTCTCGGAGTATAGGTAAAATAGAGAGCTATGCGTTTGGGACTACTGGCATGTCCCAGAACTAGACCGGCTCAGTTTCAAACTGAGCCGACCCAGTGAAACATAGCTGACTCAGTGTTGAGACTAAGCCGACTTAATGCGCGGGCAGAGTTACACGAGGGTCTATTTTGAGCTAGGGTCTAGGATGATCCTAGGGCTCTTAAGGCCTAATTTGAGAGGTCTTAAGAGGGCTAATTCATGTATGGGTTGAATCTAGATCTAGAGGATGAGAGCATAGGAGACATGGGTGTACATGGGCTCGGTGAGTGCTTTCATGTTTTGGGTTAGTCGGAGAGTTTTTTAGTCGAGCCTAATGGCTATGTATAAATACATAGGTTGTATTAGGGTTTCATTAGGGCTGTGAACGCTATGGAATACAGACTTTTTCTCCCTCAACTCTCTTCTTTTCTTCTCTCTAGAGTTGCCGTCCTAGGGTTCTTGAAGAAGCCTTAGAGAAGGGGGCGTCTCCCTCAAGCCCAAGGAGGGAGGTGCTCCATCATAGATCTAGGGTGGAGGATCGGTGGTGTGCTGTCCATAGAGAATGTCACATGTTCCTTTAGGTCCGTGCTAAAGATTAGGGTCTTCTGCAACATGGTATCGGGGCTTGTGATGCCAAGGATGATTGGCATTTGAGTGATATCATGGAACATCAATTGGTATTAGGGAGAGGTGATGCCAGTTGGTGTGCTTACATCTGATATCAGAGTCTGATGGTGCATGGAAGAGAAGAAAAAGTCATACAAGGTGAAATCAAAAATCTGCATAAGAATTCCTCGGTATGTCTCAAATCTATCTTTGTTATTGTTGTGGTTTGGCCAATCAGAAGCAGCGAGTTGAAGGTGGAGGTTGAGAGGATTAACGAGAAGGAATTTTCTCAGAGTGGAAGGATTTGATGTATGATTTGCTGATCGGTCTTGGTGAAAAGGTCAGGGTGTATGATGGTTATGTGACAAATAGGGAGCACTGGAGTGCTGCAATAGCACTTCCTTGGAGATGCAGGGCTGAGAGAGGCTCGACGATGCAGCAGCCGAGGGAGGTACATCAGTAGAGAGCATCAGGGTTCTCCAGGAAGATGGGCAGTGTAGGACTGTTGAAGAGAGATTTTCTAAGGGGTAATGGTCGAAGGAAGACTAAAGAAGCGACTATATATCCTTCGGTGTCTAGAAGGTAGGGAAGTAGTCGGAGATGTATTCAGTAGTTTGATCTGAGCATGGATTTGTGAAGTCTTTAGAGTGATGGAGATGGATGATCCATGGACGTCGAGCAGGTTAGGATTGGAAGACTATAGAGTGGTGCAGAGATGAGTCAGGGAGCACTAGAGTGCTATAGGAGCGCTTTCCTAGAGGCATGGGGCTGAGAGAGGCTTGGTGGTGCAGTAGTCGAGGAGTGTATCTCAACAGAGAGTGTTAGTAATTTCTCGAGAAGATCGGAAGCAGGTCTCAGGAGAGCTAGGAGGTCTTAAGGAGCGTCAGAAGGTCTCAGATAATCAGAAGTATCATGGATCAGATTTCTTCTATAGGGGCACCAAGAAGAGTCGCGGTTTAGATGGAGGATGGTTCTCCAAGCGCAACTAAAGCGATGGTTGGTGTAGGGGCAGAAGAGAAGGACTAGGGTAGAATTTTCTATGGTTCAGTCATTGGATTCAAAAAAGTTGGATGAGCTCTTGGGTTTTGGAGGTGCCCACAGATTGCGGATATTTTCAAGATGGCTTCGAAGGGGTCCTCGGAGCACGGAGGGTTCGAAGGAGCAGCGACGGTGTTCGAGGTACAGCGGTAGGCCCAGCAGTGCAGCATTGGATGGTTGGCCTTGAAGGACTCCATGATAGAGTCTGCTTCTACGGCATTAGATGGACTTCAAATATAGGTGGAGCTCTGGAGAGCTAGCTTCATAATTGGAGAGGAATTTGACATGAGTTCAAAGCAGAGGGGTGCTGGAGGATCGATATCCTAGTACCAACATCGGAGATGCATAATTCTAGGTGAAGCAGCATGTGCAGGAGGATAGGCGTTGTTTTGAGGAGACCATGTCAGGATTTGAAGTGAGTGTCGGTACAGGAACACTGCGGGTTCTCCAAGAAAGTCCAAGAAAAGTGATGCAGTTGCAGGGTAGAAGGAATCCTATAATTCCAAGATGGTGCAGAGGTGCAAGCACAGGTCTTCAGCGATGAAGATGGTCATCCCAAAGGCCTCAAGGGTGCACAACAACTGAAGAGGATTGGTGGAGGTGATGATTGCATAAGGGGTTGTTGAGTGTGCAGGGATAGCGGGATCATGCAGGAGGTCATTATCGAGGGGTTTGCCAAGGCTTAGGACACCAAGGTGGAGATTGTGAGGATTTATGGTGCTCCCAAGCCTTAAAAGGCCATAGGAGGAGTCAGGGTGTTGGCTCTGGAGATTCCAAGGGCATGGTTGGTGCTACGGAGATCTAGAATATAAGGTAAAGTAAGGAACCAAAGCTAGAGAATCAAGATTACAGAAAGAAGATTTTTTACAGGTTAGCCGACTCAGTCCAAAATTGGATCGGCTAAGTTTCACTAGGTCGGCTCAGTCTGAAATTGAGCCAGCCTAGTTCTGTGCCATGCCAGCAGTTCTAAATCCACAGAAAGGAGTTTTTTTGTCGGGCCTAATGGCTATGTATAAATACATAGGTTGTATTAGGGTTTCATTAAGGCTGTGAATGCTATGGAATACAGACTTTTTCTCCTTCAACTCTCTTCTTCTCTTCTCTCTAGAGTTGCCATCCTAGGGTTCTTGAAGAAGCCTTAGAGAAGGGGGCATCTCCCTCAAGCCCAAGGAGGAAGGTGCCCCATCATAGATCCAGGGTGGAGGATCGGTGGTGTGCTGCCCATAGAGAACGTCACAGGTTCCTTTAGGTCCATGCTAAAGATTAGGGGCTTCCGCAACATGGTATTGGGGCTTGTGATGCCAAGGATGATTGGCATTCAAGCGATATCATGGAACATCAATTGGTATCAGGGAGAGGTGATGCTAGTTGGTGTGCTTGTAGTTCGGTGCCTCCTGCGTTCATGAGTTCCCCCATCGAAGATCGTCCTATCGATAGAGAAGGAGGAGAGGAGAAGAAAAAGATGAAAAAGTCAGCCATTGTGAAGGTTCAATGCAAAGTTCATCCTAGTCGATCTAATGATAACGATGACTTGGATGAGGGCCCCTTCAGCACCCCGGACACCATACGAGAGCTGGTTGACAAGTTTGCCTTATTCGAGGTCATAGATCAGATGGTCAACCTCGATGATGCCCAACTCACCTGAGACTCTCTTGGCACCTTCCTTTAGGTAATCACCCTGCTATATCTCTTCTTTCTTTTCTACTCTAATGCCTGTATAACTCTATTTGCTCCTTGCAATCGGATTACCAATTGCTAGCATATATCAAAAAAGTGAACCATTTGAAGTCGAAGTCATCAAGGGTTCAGGAGAACCTCCAGGCTGAAGTTGATCGCCTTCGGGAGAGGACCGCTGTAGCTGACCATCTCTTAGAGGAGAAGACAGCCGAGGTTGGGGTCCTTCAGGAGGCACTCCAAAAGGAAGAGCTTGTTCTAGCAGGATTGTAGGCTGCTTTGGCTTTGGAGGAAGAGAGGAGGAAAAAAGCCGAGGTCAGGATTGCTGAGCTAAATGATGAAACCTCAAGACAGATTTCGGAGGTAAGGGTCCAGGCGGTGGAGGAGTTCAAGGTTTTATCTAAAATGATGGACCTGAACATTGCCTTCAGCCAGGAGGCTTTTCAAAAGCGATACGAGCTCTGCGAGGATCGAGTGGTTGAAAAGTTTTCTAAACTTGATCTCACTTTTCTTTATGGAGACATCTTCGATGAAGAGACTGGACCATCAGTTGTTGCGGCCAACCCTTATTCTACCGAAGCATTCCTTGAGCCCTCTAAGCCTACTGTTGAGGTGCCCGAACCCGTGCTAGAGCCCGAGGTTGTCCCTGAAGCACCGGGCTCTCCTGCTGCTCCTCCTTCTGAATCAACTGAATCGACTCCTGGGTCCTCGACTGCTGCTGGAGTGCTAAGCTCCTCTCCTATTTCTCCTCTCGAGGTTAGGGGTTCTTAATAGTTGTATTTTTCTTTTTTTTTCTTTACTTTACCCTATACTCGAAGAACTTTAATTAATGAAAGTAAATTTCTTTTTGTCAATACCTTCGAGTGCTTTTGAATATTTTTCATGCATTGGATGCAGTCCCCTATCAAAGCCAATCCATTGCCTCAGGGCATCCATTTGAAGGATCATCTTAAACACTTGAGAAAAAAAGTTCATCAGTTGAAAAAAAATTAAAGAAAACTAAAGATGAACATCAAAAATCCAGGGAGCATTCTTTAGAAGCCACAATCGAGGTTATCCACCTCCGCAAGCTACACATGCAAGATTCTACAAGTGTTGCCATCAAGAAGGGTGTCTTTGAGAAGGAGCTTGCCAAACTCAAGAAAAACATCAGCGACAAGTCTTGGGCATTAACAGCAAAGATTAGCTCCCTCTAGGTCAGACTTAAAGTGGCCAAGGAGAAGATTTGATTATTAGAAGGGAGTTCGCCGTGGTCCTCTGACAAAGCACGCTTTGAGTGGGATTGGTCGAAGAAATTCTCCATGCTCCAGAAGCAGTTGCACGATGTCGAGCTCACTTATGATACTTATTGGTTGGATTGGAGTGAAAGAATATCCAAACTTAAGCAGAAGCTTCGCATCGCTGAGAGTGAGGTGGTCTGACTCCAAAAGTAGCTCATTGATGGCTATTATTCTGGATCGAGCAGGGAGTCAGAGCAGGTTGCAACCTTGAGGAGGATCATGGGCAAACTCTCTGAATTCATCAGGCAGTAGAAGGCTGAGGTTCAGTAGCTGCAGGTCCAACTAGCTTGTGAGCAGTAAGCTGTTAAAGATGCAGAAGCTAAATCAGAGGTTCTAAGGAAGAATCTATGAGAGTTAAAGGAGGACTACGATGGGCTGACCAGATGTTTTGTGACAACTTAATGAGGAGGAAAGAGCTTGAAGAAGAGATCATCATTCTGACGGAATCCTTAATACTGTCTAGCAGTCCGAAGTCTAAGAAACCCGATCCTTCTTAGAATTTTGCCCATCCTTCTATTTTGTACTTGGTCTTATATGAAGAGAAATCCTGATTTTTCGGATCAGGTGCGTTCCGATCTAATCAGATCAAGAGATATATTTCAAAAAAAATTTTCTTTGATGTAGATCAGATCTAAAATATTTTAGATTTGATCTTTATTATTTTAATAATTAAAATAAATTTAGATAAATTAAATTAAATTAAATTTACCTTAACATAGGGTAATCCTATTACCCGTTGATGATTCTATAAGCAACGAAAGGTTCTGGATCTAGCCATGCAAGTGCCTGGCCTCTACCAGTATTCACTTGAACTGTATCTAGAGATCCTCTTTTTCTCTATCATGTCTCCAAAAATTAGATTTGAATCTAATTTGGAGGATCTTCAAAAGACCTTTCGAAGATCAGCAGTTGTCCTTTGCAGCAGTGCAGCCTTCTAGCTTTTTGTCGCCTTTCTCTCATCTGGATTGCACCAACTTGGATTCCAAACTATTTTGGGTGTAGAGAGCAGAGGAAGAAGATGGTCTTGGCATGGAGAAGGAGGAGAGAGGCAGCCTTGGGGCACGAAGAATTGTATTGCACTTTGAGTTGGGTGCAGGGTCTTATTTATAGACTATGCGTGATCCAACTCTTCTTCTTCCCAATCAATCACAATCCTTTGTGAAATCAGATCGAAATTTAATTGGTGGGAATAGAGTTCCTTGGATTCATCCTTAGATGGTGCCTAAGACCAGTCAAACTTGGTTCTTAGGAGAAGTCTAATCGAAATCCAAAAAGGACATGGAGTCCCTGTCCAATAGGGACTCCTAGGCGCCTCTAGCTTGGGCACATGCCAAGGGTGGTATGAGCCCTCCTTGCCATCTTCTGGCAGGGGGACAAGCCCCCACCAGCTCTCCAATAGGTGCGTGACATATGGACAGAAGTCAAAGTATCAATGGTCAACATTTGACCAGTCAAAGGTCAACTTTTGACCAAAGTCAAAGGACAAAAATAGCAAATGACCAAAAATGGCAGGTACTGTCTTACAAAATAAGACAAACCTTTTCTGACCTGCATAGGCTCTAGTTAGACCAAGTGAAGATCTCTGATCGAGCACAAACTTCTTTGGCTCAGTCAGGACAACTATTTATGATAGTAAAAGAAGAACGTTAGGTTCAATCGAGTTCTAGCACGATTTTCTTGAACCTAATTGAATCTCATTCAGATCAATTAAACTGGATTAGTTCAATTGATGATCACCAGATTCAATTCCTTGTTTGTGTGATCCAGTTAGATTTAGTTCTGTATGATAATGGGATATGTCATGATCTCTATCACCGACACCATTGAAACTCCTTTCGATGGATCAGAACTTTTCTGATTTGAACAGCTAGAATGATCGATCATCTAAATCATTCTAATTGCTCCCAAAATCCACTAGTGACACCTAGCAGTATATGGTGTCAACCCATCAAAGCTGAATGTGAACCTCTTGGTGCAGCTATCTGTGTGATTAAGTTCTTCTATCTTGAGCTCCGATTAGATTAGGGTTTAGGTGAACTCGTCAAACCCTAGTTTCTATCATATTATGTAATCATTTGATTCAAGTCCGATGTGAAAATCTAAATAAAAACTCTTTCTATTATTTCACTCTGCCATGGCCATGGGCTTCTGGACTTGATTCTTATGATCATCATAGGGCTGCTCCTCTACCACCGAGGTAGATAGATTCCATCTTGATGTAATCCAGTTCCTACAATGAACATGTTATAGCCAACATACACCTCAGGATTCCATATGGCTAGGAGATCGAGTTATAGTGTAGTCAAACTATCACACCCTTAAGGTGAACTGCCGATGCACCTCAGATCAAAGAAGAGACACACCACTATAGCATCGAGTCAGTCATTGACGAGAAGGTAGACTTTCTAATGACTACTCGAGGTGGTCATGCTCAGTGCCCTCATTCTCTAATGAGTATCTGTACTCTCACTCTGATGTCTCCATATTGTAGACTCAAGACTCATCTACTAAAGAGAAGCGATTGTACATCAATCTTCTGGATCAATCACCATCCTCGTGGTGATCCTGTGGTCGGGAGCATTTTATGAGTTAATAATGATTATTCATGTCTTAAATTTTCAACTCTTGAAAATATGAATTATCATTACCATTAACTCAAAGGATGTATCACAGACACTAAATACACATATGTGATAGAAAATAACCCATTTTATTGATTTTAGTTAAAATTATAATTTTGCCCCTAGAAGTGTATTATAAGTGTCAGCCAATTCTGGCTTCTAGGGCACATATATCTAACAGTATAGACACTCATTTTGGAACTATCCTTATCTTTAATGAAATAGCACTTTCTTCTATTATCCTCTTGTGCGGATTAGATGTTTATCAACTCTATTATTCTCTTCTCCTTTCCTTTTAGCAGGATGAGTATCAAATAGTATTTTCCCTCCATTTTAAGCAATCAGAGATTTTTACTCATGTTAGGATGAGATCATCGAGGCTTCTTTGCTCTTATTTGGATGAGGTTCTCCTCCTATTCCTACTGAGGCTGTAGGGATGCAAAAGGGCCATTGAAAGGGCCTCTCCCCACATCCCAGTTTAAGTAACTGAGGTCTTCACTTTAGCTCTATGTTAGGATGAGGTTCTCCTTCTTTTCCTAATAGGACTATAGGGGCACAAAAAGGCCATCGAAAGGGCCTCTCCCTGCATCCCAGTTTAAGTAACCAAGTGAAGGGAAAACCTAATTTTTTGGATCAGGTTCATTTAGATCTGATTGAATCAAGAGAGATAATTCAAAAAAAAATTTCTCTTGGATTCAAATCAGATCTGAGACTTTTCAGATCTGATATTGTTGATCTGATATTATTGATCTAATAAAAATAAATTAGATTTAATTTATTTTTTATTTTATTTTATTTTTTTTATTAGATTAATAATATCAGATCTAAAATATCTTAGATCTAATCTAGATTCAAAAGAAAATTTTTTTTGAATTATCTTTCTTGATCCAATTAGATCTGAACAAATCTGATCCAAAAAAATAGATTTTTTCTTTAATTAGTATCAGAGCCAGGTTGTATTTTTTATTAGATCTAATTTTATTTTAATTTTGATCTAATAATTAGATGATTTTAGATATCACATAAGATGTGATTAGATTTAAAATTAAAAAAATTAAAAATTAAATAATTTAGATCTAAGTTGTATAAGATGCATGACTAGTTGTAGAATAGAATTATTCTTTGTATAGTCTAGCATGATCATAATTTAATTTGATTAAGTTATAATTTTTAGATCTATTTATCTATTATTTTTTAATGTTATAAATATTATAATAAAATTTAAAAAATAAAAAATAAAGTTATTTAATTTTTATTCATATGAGATATGATGAATGCATGTTTAGACTAGTTATAGAATAGTTCTACATAATTATCTAGAATAGATTTTAATTTGATATGATCAATTTAAATTTAACTTTTTAGATGATTATGAGATAATTTAGATCTAAAAATATGCATGATATGATACATGAAGATGTATGCAAAATATGTTTATAGTTAGATCAATTTTTATATATGAGATATATGATGTAGATCTAACTAGTTTTGTAATTTTTATATTTCTGATTAAAGCCTTCTCCTTGACCGTTTGGTCATAAGAATAAAGTAAAATTTAAATGCCCTTTCCTTTCATTCGATGGGATGTTCTTATGATGTGTATGGGTGCTGCGCATTTGTCCTTAGTGAGAAATCTAAAACTTATTTTCTGCAAAATTTTAGATCCTGAAATCCTAGGATTTTATTTACATGTTTTGTTTGTGAACCCTAAACTTAATTAAAAATTAAGATTATGAAATATGTTATGTCTAAAACTTGAGAATTTTTAGATTTATGATATATTCAAAAAATTGGGTTCGGGCTTGGGTAGCTCAATTTGGTCTAGCAGTTGATCAAATCGAATCAAGAGTTGGTTAGATGGGATCAAGAGTGCTTAAATTGACCAACCTAATAGGATTAAGTCTGGGTCAAGATCGAATCACATGAGTGATCGATCAAGTTAAGACCTAATTAGGCTCAATGGTTAGAGTCTGGATTGTAGGCTAACATGATTGGTTCTAGCTCAATAATTTGACGTCTAAGGTAAGTCTGGTAGATATTACCGACTAATTTTTAATTAGGAGCTACTCGACTCAAATATATTCTTGTCGAGTTAATGGCATATCCCTTCCATTAGTCTCACTTATCTGACCATATTTATCGACCCAGTCCTGATCTAAGATGGTTAACAATTCGAGCTAACCCATGCCACTAGATTAGTCATAATTGTTTTGGCTATTGTAAGTTAAGTTTAAAGAGACCTAAATCAAATCTTCCTAAGAAAAGATTAAGTCTAAGTTCTTCCATCATTGTAGATATGCGGGCCTTTCCCAGGGTTGATTATTCTCGACTGGTCATAGTGGTTCAGTTGCACCAGGAAGACACAACCTTGTCTATTATGCATTGGATGCTATGGGCTGGAGGATAAATATTTCGGATATGGTGAGAGATCCAACTAGGAATCCAATTTATGCAAATGGTGGGTTTGACTTAACTAAGGAGTGGATCAATATTTTCGGCATGGTAAGATTCATAAATTAGAGACCAAGTTTGGGTGCACCATGATTAGAGAATCATTGGACAAGAGTTATCCACTCATTGGCTAACCCATCATCAATAACTATTAGGTGAGGTGATGAGTTGGTTGGTGGGACTGCACCATCCATTAGAAATCTATAATCATGGAGATTTTTGCATCTCTATAGAGGGAGTGTAGGGATCCGAGAAAATAGTAAGAGCTAATTTATTTAAAAATTAAATTTCTAAATAAATTGGTCTAGTCTTAATTACAATATCTAACTAGAAACTTTGACTCTATATAGAAAAAATAAAATATCTACATCCAACCCACTAGCACGTATCCTGGATATCCATAGACTGACCGAACCTAATTATAAGAATTAGCTTCGAAACTTCAAAATTATTTTGGGTTCTAGGAAGTTAACTCATGTATTGGAGCCGAATCTTCCCACCTTACCAGCTCGTCCATCCATTGAACAGAGAGCATCTCTTGACAAGTGGATGGATGAAGATAACAAGATCAGATACTACATGTTAGGCTCGATGTCTGATGAGCTTTAGCGCCAACATGAAGATATCAAGACTGCTCGCCAAATGTTGGCTCACCTGAAAGAGATGTTTGGTAAATAGAGTTGTGCAGCCAAATATCAGATCACTAAACGACTATTCAAGGCTAAAATGCATGATGAGCAGTCAGTCCAAGATCATTATCTGATGACGATCAAGGACTTGGAAGAGCTTGAGAAGCTCGGAGTGAAGTTAGACCTGGATCTATAGATTGATATAATTCTGCAATTCTTGACTGATGCATGTGGGCAGTTCATCATGAACTACCATATGCATAAACTTCAAAATACTCTGGCTGAGCTTATGAACATGCTGGTTACTGCTGAGCTTTCAATGAAAGATTCTGAAGACTTAGTATTTACTATGGAGTGGACTTCTTCCAAGAGAAAGACTTTTAAAAAGAAGAAGAAGTTTGTGAAAAGGCAAAAGGTGGAAGGAGGAAAGAAAAAGAAGACAGAGCTAAAGATGAAGGCTGCTGACAAAGAAAAATATTTTCATTGCAATACTGACGGCCACTGGAAGCGAAACTGCCCTACATACCTGATCACCCTGAAGAATATGAAGGAGGTAGGTCCTTCTGGAGGTATGCTCGTTATTGAATCTAACCTTATGGTTTCTTCTACATCCAGTTGGCTGCTTAACTCTGATTCTAATGCTCATTTGTGCACTTCCATGCAGGGTCTTGAGGATAGCAGTTAGCTGAGGGATGGTGAGATGATCCTACACATTGTCAATGAAGCAAGGGTTGCTGCGGTGGTTGTAGGAACCTATCCTCTTCGACTACCATCTGGTTTAGATTTAGTATTTAGGGATTGTTATTATGTGCTTGTAGCAAGTAGGAATTTGATTTCTGTTTCATGTTTAGCATAAGAAGGCTATATAATTAGTTTTCTTAAGGACCATTATAACATTCTTTATGAAAGAAATAAAATTATAAATGATTTTCTTATTAACGGTCTTTATCAGTTACATATTGATGTATTTATTTTTAATATCGAGCAAAATGTGAATGCCATAAAATTAAAATGACCCAGAGATAGTCCAAACGATAGGTATCTAAGGCACCTTAGACTAGGTCATATAGCAAAAGATAGGATTAACAAGTTAGAGAAAATTGGGCTATTGAGTTCATTGAGTTTCGATTCATATCCAATTTATGAATCATGTCTTCATGGCAAAATGACTAAACTCCCTTTTGTGGAACATGGGGAAAGGGCCACGGATTTACTTGCCCTAGTACATACTGATGTGTGCGACCCATTTGATGTGCCGGTTAGAGGAAATTTTGTCTACTTCATAACCTTCATCGATGATTTATCTCGATATGGTTATGTGGACCTTATGAGACACAAGTCTGAAGCCTTTGAAAAGTTTAAAGAATTTAGACATGAAGTAGAAAAGCAAACTAGAAAATTCATTAAGGTTCTTCGATCAGATCAAGAAGGTGAATACTTTAGTCAAAAATTCCTGGACTATCTCAAGTAGAATGGCATAGTCTCTCAATGGACTTCACCTGGAACACCTCAACTCAACAAAATTTTAGGATGGAGGAATCGGACCCTATTATATATGGTTCGATCCATGATGAGCTTCATAGACCTCCTTGATTTTTTTTGGGGATATAGTTTGTTAATTGCTATATATTTACTGAATAGGATTTCTTCTAAAATCGTTCCTACCACACCGTATGAGATATGGCATGGTAAGAAACCAAGTCTAAGTCATCTCAGAATTTGGGACTGTTCGGCTCATGTCAAAAAATAGCAAGCGGACAAGTTAGACTATAGGTCCTTTAGAGCTTGATTCATAGGATATCCTAGAGAATCATTAGGATATTATTTTACATTCCAGAAGATCACAATATGATTGTGAGTCGACATGCCATCTTTCTTGAAAAATAGTTTATTCATGATGGCAGCATTGAAAAGTAGATTAAGCTAGAGGAGAAAGTCTCCCAAGAGCAAAGAGCTAAGGACCCTTTGGAACCAAATCAGGTTTAGCCAATACAATCACTACCTCCTCCACCTCGAAGATTGGAAAGAATTTTCCATTCCCCTAAGAGGTACTTAGGTACTATTTCAGAGGAAGTAGAAAAAATATTCCTCATAGATAATGGAGTTCATATTGATGATCCAAAAATCTATAATGAGGCAATATCAGATATCGACTCCAAGAAATGGTTAGAGGCAATGAAGTCAGAAATTGACTCGATGCACTCAAACCAAGTGTAGACCTTGGTAGATCCACTAGAAGGTATAGTACCTATTGGGTGTAAATGGATCTACAAGAAAAAGATTGGTGTAGATGAGAATGTAGAGATATTCAAAGCTAGATTAGTGGCAAAAGGTTATAGTCAGCACAAAGGCATTGATTATCAGGATATCTTTTCGTTAGTAGCCATGCTTAAATCCATTCGCACATTGCTTGCTGTTGCATCCTATTTTGATTATGAAATATGGCAAATAGATGTAAAAATGGCATTCTTAAATGGATATCTTGAGGAAGATATCTATATGGAATAGCCACTGCATTTCATATCCAGTGATACTGATCACAAAGTATGCAAGCTGCAAAGATCCATATATGGACTTATGCAAGCATCTCGAAGCTGGAATACTCATTTTAATGATGTGATCAATTTATTTGGTTTCATCAAGAATGAAGAGGAACCATGTATTTTCAGAAAGGTCAGTGGGAGCGCTATTATCTTCCTCGTACTATATGTAGATGATATCCTCCTTATTAGGAATGATATTCCCATGTTGACCATAGTTAAAATGTGGTAATCTAAAGAATTCTCCATGAACGACCTAGGAGAAGCATCTTTCATTCTTGGAATCAAAGTCTATAGAAGTAGACCGAATAGGATGCTAGGTCTTTTACAGAAGATGTACATAGAGGAAGTACTAAGGAGGTTTAGCATGAAAAACTCCAAGAGGGATTTGGTACCCTTTAGACATGGCATTCATCTCTCCAAAAAAATGTCCCAACACACCAGAGGAGATTGAATGCATGAGCAAGATCCCTTATGCTTCTGCAATAGGGAGCCTCGAGTATGCCATATTATGTACACGATCTGATATAGCCCATGCTGTGAGTGTCACAAGCAGATATTAGTCCAATCCAAGAGAAGAACATTGGACTTCTGTAAAATGTATCCTTAAGTACTTAAGAAGAACTAAGGATATGTTCTTGATTTTTGGTAATGGAGAACTCAAAGTCCAAGGATATACAGACTCGGATTTTATGTCCGATATAAATGATTGAAACTCGACATCTGAAAATCTATTTGTGTGTAATGATGGTGCTGTCAGTTGGAAGAGTTCCAAACATACAGTAATAGCAGATTCCACCATGAATGTAGAATACATCGCTACATCAGAAGCTACAAAGGAGGCATTCTGGTACAATAAGTTTGTCATAGAGATCGAAGTGATGCCATCAGATGCCATTCCTTTGTACTGCGATAATAATGGCACCATAGCCCTTGCTAAGGAGCCAAGGTCTCATCAAAAATTCAAACACATCGAGCAGTGATACCACCTCATCCACGATTATCTCGAGAAAAAATACGTCGAGATCAAGAGAGTCGACTCAGCAGACAATGCGGCAGACACACTTACAAAATCGTTGGGCTAGCAGAACATCGAAATCCACCTTGAGAAGATGGGACTTAGATTTATAGCCAATTGGCTTTAGGTCAACTAGGAGTTTGTTAGATATGTGTGCTCTAGAAGTCAGAATTGGCTGATACTTGTTATATACTTCTAAGGGCAAAATTATAATTTTAACTATAAATAATAAAATAGATTATTTTCTATCACAATGTGTATTTAGTGTCCATGATACATCGC
Organism: Cocos nucifera; assembly: GCA_006176705.1. Taxonomy (NCBI): domain Eukaryota; kingdom Viridiplantae; phylum Streptophyta; class Magnoliopsida; order Arecales; family Arecaceae; genus Cocos; species Cocos nucifera. The sequence goes on from QRFJ01001647.1 coordinate 484,342, forward strand.
TTAAGTTAATGGTAATGATAGTTCTTATTTTCAAGAGTTGAAAATTTAAGACTTGAATTTTCATTATTAACTTATAAAATGCTCCTGACCGTAGGATCATCATGAGTATAGTGATTGATTCGAAAGATTGGTGTACAATTGCTTCTTTATAGTAGATGAGTCTTGAGTCTATGGTGTAGAGACATCAGAGCGAGAGTATAGATACTCGCTAGAGAACGGAGGCACTGAGCATGACCACCTCGAGTAGTCATTAGGATGTCTACCTTCTCATCAATGACTGGCTCGAAACTACAGTTGTGTGTTTGATTCTTTGACCTGAGGTATATCGGCAGTTCACCTTAAGGGTATTATAGTTTGACTACACCATGACTCGGTCTCCTAGCCATTCGAAATTCAGAGGTGTATGTTGGCTATAGCATGTTCATTGTAGGAATTAGATTGCACCAATAGAGAATCTATCTACCTCGATAGATGAGTAGTCCTATGATGATCATGAGAATCAAGTCCATAAGCCTATGGCCATGGTAGAGTGAAATAATAAAAAGAAATTCTATTAAGATTTTCACATTAGACTTGAATCAAATGATTAATCATATGTTACCTTAACCCTAATCCTATCGGGGCTCAAGATAGAAGAACTTAATCACACAAGTAACTGCACTAAGAGGTTCATTTTCAGTTCTGATGGGTTGCCACCATATGCTGCTAGGTGTCATTGGTGGATTTTGAGAGCAATTAGAATGATTTAGATGATCAATCATACTAGTTGTCTGAATCAAAAAAGTTCTGATCCATCGAAAGATGTTTCAATGATGTCGATGATAGAGATCATGACATATCTCATTATCATACAAAACTGAACCTAACTGGATCACACAAACAAGGGTTTCGATCTGGATATCGTCAATTGGACAAACCCGGTTCAATTGATTTGAATTAGATTCAATTAGGTTTAAGAAAATCGTGCTAGCACATGATTGAGCCTAATGTTCTTCTTTAATTATCATTAAAAGTTATCTCAACTGAGCCAAATATATTTAGACTCACTCAGGTACCTTTACTTGATTTGACTAGAGCTTGTCCAGGTCAGAAAAGAATTATCTTAATTTATGAGATGAATTTGAGACAACACCTGCCATTTTTCGTCAACTGCTACATCCTATTTTGGACATTTGGTCAAACGTTGATCTTTGATACTCAGACATCTATCCATGTGTCATGCACCCATAGGAGAGAATTTTTGGACCAATCCACCTACTAAAAAGTAGATGGATAAGGGGCGCATGCCTAAGGAGGCGTGCACCCATGGATAAAGCATTTGGAGTGTCATAAAGATGGGACTCCAGTTGCTTTAGGGTTTCTACTTAGGTGGTGCCAAAGACTTGTCTTTGACCAATCTTGGCACCATCTAAGGATGATTCAGAGGGGCTCTCATTTGATTGGATCAAATGATGTCATCCCACTAATCAGATTTAGATCTGATTGCACAAAAGATCATGATTGGCTGGGATGATGTGGCACTGCATAGTGCAACAGGGTCTATAAAAAGCCTATCTATGCCAAGATTAAAAAAAGCTTGACCCATTGCCCATACCATAAGGCTACACCTCTCACTCATCCTTAGATGGTGCTAAGATTGGTTAAAGATAAGTCTTTGGCGCCACCTAGGTAGAAACCCCAAAGCAACTAGAGTCCCATCTGTGTGGGACTCTAGATGCTTTATCCATGGGCGCATGCCTTCCTAGGCATGCACCCCTTATCCATCTTCTTTTTAGTAGGTGGACTAGTCCAAAAATTCTCTTCTATAGGTGCATGACACATGGGCAGATGTCTAAGTATCAAAGGTCAATGTTTGACCAAATGTCCAAAATAAGATTTAACAGGTGATGAAAAATGGCAGGTGTTGTCTCAAATTCATCTCATAAATTAAGATAATCTTTTTTTGATCTGAACAAGCTTCAGTCAGACCAAATAAAGATATCTGAGTGAGTTCAAACATATTTAGCTCAGTCGAGATAATTTTTAATGATAATTAAAGGAGAACATTAGGCTCAATCATGTGTTAGCACGATTTTTTTGAAACTAATTGAATCTAATTCAAATCAATTGATCTGGGTTAGTCCAATTGATGATATCTAGATCAAAACTCTTATTTGTATGACCCAGTTAGGTTTAGTTTCATATGGTAATGAGATATGTCATGATCTCTATCATCGACATCATCAAAACACCTTCCGATGGATTAGAACTTTTTTGATTCAGACAACTAGTATGATTGATCATCTAAATCATTCTAATTGCTCACAAAATCTATCAGTGATACCTAGCAGCATATGGTGGCAATCCATCAGAACTAAAAATGAACCTCTCGATGTAGTTATCTGTATGATTAAGTTCTTCTATCTTGAGCCCCGATAGGATTAGGGTTAAGGTAATCTCATCAAACCCTAATATCCACCATATAATTAATCATTCGATTCAAGTCCAATGTAAAAATCTTAATAGAAACTCTTTCTATTATTTCACTCTGCCATAGCCATGGACTTATGTGAAGGGAAATCTAGATTTTCCAGACTAGTTTCGTTCAGATCTGATCAGATCAAGAGATATATTTTAAAAAAAATTTTCTTTGATCCTAATAAGATCTAGGATGTTTTAGATCTAATTTTTATTATTTTAATAATTAAAATAAATTTTGATAAATTAAATCAAATTTAATTTACCTTGAAGTGGATAATCCTATTATCCGTTGATGACCCCGTAAGCAGCGGAAGGTTCTGGATCTAGCCATGCAAGTGCCTGGCCTCTACCGATATCCACTTGGACTGAATCTGGAGATCCTCTTATTCTTTATCACATCTCCAAAAATTAGATCTGGATCTGATCTGGAGGATCTTCAAAACTCCTTTTAAAGATCAGCAGTTATCCTATGCAGCAGTGCAGCCTTCTAGCTTTCAGTCGCCTTTTTCTCATCTGGATCGCACCAACCAAGGTCCAAAACTCCTTTTGGACATGGAGAGGAGAGGGAGAAGGTGGGTTTGGCATGGAGGAAAAGAGGAGAAGCAGCCTTGGGGCATGGAGAATTGTAGATACTCTTTGAGTTAGGCGCAGGGTCTTATTTATAGACTAAGCGTGATCCAACTCCTCTTCTTCCTAACCAATCACAACCCTTTGTAAAATTAGATTTAAATCTGATTGGTGGGAATAGAGTCCCCTGGATTCCTCCTTAGATGGCGCCTAAGACTAGTCAAAGTTGATTCTTAGGAGAACTCTAATCAGAATCCAAAAAGGAGATGGAGTCTCTGTCCAATAGGGACTCCTGGGTGCCTCCAACTTGGGCACACGCCAAGGGTGGCATGTGCCCTTCTCCTTGCCAAGTTCTGGTAGAAGGATAGCCCCCCACTAGCCCTCCAATAGATGCATGACATGTGGACAAAAGTCAAAGAGTCAATGGTCAACGTTTGATAAGTCAAAGGTCAATTTTTGACCAAAGTCAAAGGACGAGAAATGGCAGGCGACCAAAAATGGTAGGTAATGTCTTACAAAATAAGACAACCTTTTCTGACTTGGACAAGCTCCAGTCAGACCAAATGAAGGCCTCTGATCGAGCACAAACTCCTTTGGCTCAGTCAGGATAACTATTTATGATAGTAAAAGAAGAACGTTAGGTTCAATCGAGTGCTAGCACGATTTTCTTGAACCTAATTGAATCTCATTCAGATCAATTGAACTGGATTAGTTCAATTGATGATCACTAGATTCAAACCCTTGTTTGTGTGACCCAGTTAGGTTCAGTTCTGTATGATAATGGGATATGTCATGATCTCTATCATCGACATCATCGAAACTCCTTTTGATGGATCAGAACTCTTCTAATTCGAACAGCTAGAATGATCGATCATCTAAATCATTCTAATTGCTCCCAAAATCCACCAGTGACACCTAGCAGTATATGGTGGCAACCCATCAGAGCTGAATGTGAACCTCTTGGTGCAGCTACTTATGTGATTAAGTTCTTCTATCTGGAGCCCCGATCAGATTAGGGTTAAGGTGAACTCGTCAAACCCTAGTCTCTATCATATGATGTAATCATTTGATTTCAAGTCCAATATAAAAACCTAAATAAAAACTCTTTCTATTATTTCACTCTACCATGGCCATGGACTTCGGGACTTGATTCTCATGATCATCATAGGGTTGCTTCTCTACCATCGAGGTAGATAGATTCCATCTTAATGCTATCCAATTCCTATAATGAACATGCTATAGCCAACATACACCTCAGGATTCCATATGGCTAGGAGACCGAGTAATAGTGTAGTCAAATTATAACACCCTCAAGGTGAACTGCCGATGCACCTCAGGTCAAAGAACCAGACACACTACTGCCGCATCGAGTCAGTCATTGACGAGAGGTAGACTTCCTAATGACTACTCGAGGTGGTCACGCTCAGTGCCCTCATTCTTTAATGAGTACCTATACTCTTGTTCCGGTGTCTCCACATCATAGACCCAAGACTCATCTACTAAAGAGAAGCGATTGTACACCAACCTTCCGGATCAATCACCATCCTCGTGATGATCCTATGGTCGGGAGCATTTTATGAGTTAATAATGATTATTCATGTCTTAAATTTTCAACTCTTAAAAATATGAATTATCATTACCATTAACTCAAAGGATGTATCATAGACACTAAATACACATATGTAATAGAAATAATCTATTTTATTGATTATAGTCAAAATTATAATTTTATCCCTAGAAGTATATTACAAGTGTCAGCCAATTCTGGCTTCTAGGGCATATATATCTAACATTATGGACTTGATTCTCATGATCATCATAGGGCTACTCCTCATCTACCGAGGTAGATAATTTTCTATTGGTGCAATTCAATTCCTATAATGAACATGCTATAGCTAACAAACACCTCAGGATTCCAAATGACTAGAAGATCGAGTAATGATGTAGTCAAACTATTACACCCTCAAGGTGAACTACCGATGTACCTCAGGTCAAAGAACCAAACACACAACTACAATTTTGAGCCAGTGATTGATGAGATGGTAGACTTCCTAATGACTGCTCAAGGTGGTCATGCGCCCTTGTTCTCTAACGAGTATCTATACTCTTGCTCTAATGTCTCTACACCATAGACTCAAGACTGATCTACTATAAAGAAGCGATTGTACACCAATCTTTCAGATCAATCACCATCTTCATGATGATCCTACGGTCAGGAGCATTTTATGAGTTAATAATGAAAATTCATGTCTTAAATTTTCAACTCTTGAAAATAAGAACTATCATCGCCATTAACTTAAGGGATGTATCACAGACACTAAATACACATTATGATAGAAAATAATCCATTTTATTATTTATAGTCAAAATTATAATTTTGCCCTTAGAAGTGTATAATAAGTGTCAGCCAATTCTGACTTCTAGGGCAAATATATCTAACATCGAGGTCTTCGCTTTAGCTCAATATTAGGATGAAGTTTTCCTTCTATTCCTGATAGGACTATAGGGGCACAAAAGGATCGTTGAAAGGGCCTCTCCCTGCTTCTCGGCTTAAGTAACCAAGGTTTTTGCTTTAGCTCAATATTAGGATGAGATTTTTCTCCTATTCCTAATCACGCTATAGAGGCACAAAAGGGTCATTGAAAGGGCCTCTCTCCACATCCCGATTTAAGTAACCGAGGTCTTCACTTTAGCTTAATGTTAGGATGAGATTTTTCTCCTATTCCTAACAAGGCTATAGGAGCACAAAAGGACCATTGAAAGGACCTCTCCCCGCATCCCGATGTAAGTAACCGAGGTCTTTGCTTTAGCTTTATATTAGGATGAGGTTCTCCTCCTGTTCCTAATAGGGCTATAGAGACACAAAAGAATAATTGAAAGGGCCTCTCCTCGCATCCCGACTTAAGTAACCGAGAACTTTGCTTTAGCTCTATGCTAGGATGAGACTTTCCTCTTATTCCTGATAGGGCTATAGGGATACAAAAGGGCCATTGAAAAGACCTCTCCCTGCATCCTGGCTTGAGTAACCGAGATCTTTGCTTTAGCTCTAGGTTTGGATGAGGTTCTCCTCCTGTTCCTAACAAAGCTATAGGGGCACAAAAGGACCTTTGAAAGGTCCTCTCCCTGCATCCTGATTTGAGTAATTGAGGTCTTTGCTTTAGCTCAATATTAGGATGAGGTTCCCCTCTTGTTCCTAACAGAACTATAGGATCACAAAAGGATCATTGAAAGTGCCTCTCCTCGTATCCCAACTTAAGTAACCAAAGTCTTCGCTTTAGCTCTATGTTAGGATGAGGTTCTCTTTCTATTCCTAATAAGACTATAGGAGTACAAAAGGATCATTGAAAGGGCCACTCCCTCATCTCGGCTTAAGTAATTGAGGTCTTCGCTTTAGCTCAATATTAGGATGAGGCTCTCCTCCTATTCCTAATAGGACTAACTTCGTCTAATGACAAAGTTCAAGAGGCTATTTTCTATAATCATAGTTTTGCACCAAGATCAAAGATGTTAAAATAAGAATATTTTATTAAAATTAGATTATTGATAGTACATGTGTAAGTTCTTCGAGCTCCATGGGTGTGGGAGATTGATGCCTTTGAGCTCCTTCAAGTAATAAGTTTTAGGTCGAATGACCTCTTTGACTTCGTAAGGACCTTCCCAGTTTGGGGCAAGCATTCCTTGATTTTGAGGTTGTGAAATGGCTTCTCGTCGAAGTATCAAGTCTCCCACTTTGAATATTTTGCCTTTGACTCTAGAGTTATAGTAGCAGGCCATTCTTTGTCTATAAGAAGCCATCTAAACTTAGGCTTCTTCTCATTTTTTTTTCAACAGACCGAGGTTTACTTTGAGGTCCTACAAACTGCACTGCTCGTTGAAGGCTACAACTTGCACTGATGGCAGCTTGAGCTCTATCGAGATTACTGCTTCCATTCCAAAAGCCAGAGTGAATGGCATTTCTTTAGTTGGCAGCTTTGGGTAGTTCGGTATCCCATAGAACATGATAAAGCTCGTCTGTCCAAGTCTCCCTTGCTCTTTCAAGCCTTGCCTTGATGTCTTATAATAAGGTTCTACTAGTTACTTCTGCTTCACCATTTGCTTGTGGATGAGCTACTGATGTGAAGTTATAGAAGATGTTCAAATGTTTATAGAACTCAACAAACTTCCTTTTAGCAAATAATCATACATTGTTTGTAATAAGGGTTCGGGGCAGGCTAAATCTACAAACAATCAACTTCTAGATGAAGTCTTGCACATTGGCTTTAGTAATCTTTGCCAGGGGTTCGACCTATTAGATATGTGTGCCCTAAAAGCCAGAATTGGCTGACACTTGTAATACATTCTAGGGGCAAAATTATAATTTTAACTATAAATAATAAAATGGATTATTTTCTATCACATACGTGTATTTTGTGTCTGTGATACTTTTCTTGAGTTAATGATAATGATAATTCTTATTTTCAAGAGTTGAAAATTTAAGACAAGAATTTTCATTATTAACTCATAAAATACGCCGACCGTAGGATCATCATGAGGATGGTGATTGATCCAGAAGGTTAGTTTACAATCGCATCTTTATAGTAGATGAGTCTTGAGTCTATGGTGTAGAGACACTAGAGCGAGAGTATAGGTACTCGTTAGAGAATGAGGGAATGGAGCGTGACCACCTCAGGTAGTCATAAGGAAGTCTGCCTTCTCATCGATGACTGACTCGAAGCTGAAGTGGTGTGTCTGGTTCTTTGACCTGAGGTTCATCAATAGTTCACCTTGAGAGTGTTATAGTTTGACTACACCATGAATCGATCTTCTAGCCATTCAAAATCTTGAGGTGTATGTTGGCTATAGCATGTTCATTGTAGGAATTGGATTGCACCAAGATGGAATCTATCTACCTCGATGGATGAGGAGTAGCCCTATGATGATCATGAGAATCAAGTCCATAAGCCCATGGCTATGGTAGAGAGTGAAATAATAGAAAGAGTTTCTATTAAGATTTTCACATCGAACTTGAATCGAATGATTAAATCATATGATAGAAATTAGGGTTTGACGAGTTCACCTTAACCCTAATCTGATCGGGGCTCAAGATAGAAGAACTTAATCACACAAGTAGCTACACTAAGAGGTTCATCTTTCAGTTTTGATGGGTTGCCACCATATACTGCTAGGTGTCACTGGTGGATTTTGGGAGCAATTAGAATGATTTAGATGATCGATCATTCTAGTTGTCTGAATCAGAAGAGTTCTGATCCATCGAAAGGAGTTTCGATGATGTCGATGATGGAGATCACTGACATATCCCATTACCATACAGAACTGAACCTAACTGGATCACACAAACAAGGGTTTGATCTGGATGATCATCAATTGAACTAACCTAGTTCAATTGATTTGAATTAGATTCAATTAGGTTCAAGAAAATCGTGCTAGCATACGATTGAACCTAACATTCTCCTTTTTCTATCATTAAATAGTTGTCTCGACTGAGCCAAATGAGTTTGTGCTCACTCGGATACCTTTACCTAGTCTGACTGGAGCTTGTCCAGGTCAGAAAAGGACTGCCTTAATTTATGAGATAAATTTAAGATAACACCGGCCATTTTTCGTCACATGCTAATTCTTGTCCTTTGACTTTAGTCAAACATTGACTTTTGACCCTTGGACATCTGTCCATATGTCATGCACTTATTGGAGAATAGATAGGGGCTTGTCCCTCCCTAGAAATTGAAAAGTAGGGGGTGCATGCCTAGGATGGCATGCACCCATGGATAGGGATGCTTGGAGTCCCATACGGATGGGACTCCAGGTTGCTTCTTGGATTCAAACTAGGTGACCCTCACCTATAGACTTTGATCAGTCTTAGGTGCCACCTTAGGATGAATCTATGGATCTCTCATCTGATTAGATCAGGAGATGTCATCCCACCAATCAGATTTAGATCTGATTAAATGAAGCAACGTGATTGGCTGGGGTGATGTGGCACTGCATGGCACAGCAGGATCTATATAAAGACCTATCTGTGCCCACTTTTTAGAGACTCCTCTCCTAGCCATGCCCCAAGACTGTCTCTCTCCCTTCTCCATACCACCTTTAGGCCATCTCTCTTCTCTCCATGCCCAAGGATAGTTGGGCTTTAGATTAGTGCAATTTAGATAAGAAAAGACTGACGAGAAAGGAAGAAGGCAGCACTGCTGTAGAGACGACTGCTGATCTTCGAAAGAAGTTTTGAAGATCCTCCAAATCAGATCCAGATCTAATTTTTAGAAAAAAAATAGAAAGAGAAGGTCTCCAGATCCAATCCAAGTGGATACTGGTAGAAGCCTAGCGCTAGCGTGGCTAGATTCAGAACCTTAGACAATCAGCAAGATCATCAATGGGTAATCAGATTACCCATATGAAGGTAAAACTAATTTAGATTTAATTTAATTTAATTTTTTTATTTATTAGATCATAAAATCAGATCTAAAAATTGTTAGATTTGATTAGGATCTAAGAGAAAATTTTTTGAAATATGCCTCTCGATCCAATCAGATCTGAACGAACTTGACCCCAGAAAATCAAGATTTCTCTTCAATTGGTATCAGAGCCAGGTTCTTATAAAATTTATTTAGATCTAATTTAATCTTAATAAATTAGTGAATTTTAGATATCACATGAAATATGATCAGATCTAAAATTAAAAAAATTAAAAAATTAAAATTAATTAATCTAGATCTAAGATGTATGAGAAATATGCATGACTAGTTCTAGGAATAGAATTAGTTCTATAGAATAGTCTTGTATAATCATAATTTTTATTTAATTAAATATAATTTTTTGATCTATTTATTTATTATTTTTTGATATTATAAATATTATAATAATAGATCTAAAAAATAGCAAATAAAAATTATTTAATTTGTAAACATCATATGAGATATGATAGATGCATGTCTAGACTAGTTGTAGAATAGTTCTACAATAGGGTCTAGATTAGAATTTTATTTGATAAGATCAAATTTAAATTTAATTTTTTAGATTATTATGAGATAATTTAGATCTAAAAATATGCATGATTCGATACATGAGATGTATGCAAAATATGCCATGATTAGATCTAATTTGTATATGAGATATATGATATAGATCTAATTAGTTTTTTGTAGATTAGTTGTATTTTTGATTAAGGCATTCCTCTTGGCCGTCCGATCATAAGAACAAAGAAGGGTTTAAAGGCCCTCTCCTTCCATTCGATGGGGTGTTCTTATGATGTGTAGGGGTGCTGTGCATTCGTCCTTAATCAAAAATTAAAAACTTACTTTCTGCAAAACTCCTAGATCCTGAAACCCTAGGATTTATTGTGCATATTTTATTTATGAACCCTAAACTTAATTAAGAATTAAGATTATGAAAATATTAATTAGGTCTAAAATTGAGAATTTTAGATCTAAGACATATTCATAATACTGGGTTCGGGCTTGGGTAGCTCAATTAGGTCTAAGCGGTTGATCAAACCGAATCAAGAGTTGGTTAGATGGGATCAACAATGCTTAAATTGACCAGCCTAATAGGATTAAGTCTGGGTCAAGATCGAGTCATGTGAGTGATCGATCAAGCTAAGACCTAATTAGGCTCAGAGGTTAGAGTCTGGATTGTAGGCTAACCCAATTGGTTCTGACTCAACAATTTGGTGTCTAAGGTAAGTTTGGCACATACGATCGACTGATTTTTAATTGGAAGCTACTCGACTCTGAATGCATTCTTGTACGAGTTAATGGCATATCCCTTCCACCGGTCTCACTTACCTGGCCATATCTGTTGACTCAGTTCTGATCTGAGGTGGTCAATAATCCGAGCTAACCCATGCCACTAGGTTAGTCATAATTGTTATGACTATGTCAAGTCTAGTTTAATGAGACCTAAATCAAATTCTTCCCTAAGAAAAGATTAAGTCTAAGGTCTTCCACCATTGTAGATGTGCGGGCCCTTCCCGGGGTTGATTGTTCTCGACTGGATACAGTGGCTCAGTTGCACCGAAAGATGCAACCATGTCTATTAGGCATTGGATGCTATGGGCTGGAGGATGGATTGGGCTCAATATTCTGGATACGGTGAGAGACTCAATTAGGAAATCCAGTCTATGCAAATGGTGGGTCTGACTTAACTAAGGAGTGGATCAATATTTTGGATACGGTGAGATTCATGAATTAGAGATCAAGTTTGGGTGCACCATGATTAGAGAATCATTGAACAAGAGTTGTTCACTCATTGGCTAACCCATCACCAATAACTGTTAGGTGAGGTGATGAGTCAGTTGGTGAGACCGCACCACCCACTAGAAATCATTAATCATGGAGATTTTTGCATCTCTACAGAGGGAGTGTAGGGATCCGAGAAAATAGTGAGGAGCTAATTTATTTAAAAATAAAATTTCCTAAACAAATTGGTCAAGTCTTAATTACAGTATCTAACTAGAATCTTTGACTCTCTATAGGAAAATATCTGCATCCAACCCACTTAGCACGTATCCTGGACACACATAGACTGACTGAACCAAATTACAAGATTGGCTCCAAAACTTTAAAATCATTTTGGGTTTTGAGAAGTTAACTCATGTATTGGATCAGGACCCTCCCACCTTACCAGCTCCGTCCATCCACTGAACAAGAGAGCGTCTCTGGATAAAATGGATAGACGAAGATAATAAGGCCAGATACTTACATGTTGGGCTCGATGTCTGATGAGCTTCCAGTGCCAACATGAAGATATCAGGACTGCTCGCCAAATGTTGGCTCACCTGCAGGAGATGTTTGGTGAACAGAGTCGCGCAGCCAAGTATCAAGTCACTAAATGACTTTTTAAGGCTAAGATGCATGATGGGCAGTCAGTCCAAGATCATTATCTGATGATGATCAAGGACATGGAAGAGCTTGAGAAGCTCGGAGTGAAGTTGGACTTGGATCTGCAGAATGATATAATTCTACAATCCTTGACTGATGCATATGGGCAATTCATCATGAACTTACCATATGCATAAACTTCAAAATTCCTCTTGGCCGAACTTAATGAATATGCTGGTTACCGCTGAGCTTTCTATGAAAGGTTCTAAAGGCTCAGTTCTTGCTATGGAATGGACTTCTTCCAAAGAGAAAGTCTTTTGGAAAGAAGAAGAAGTCTGTGAAAAAGCAGAAAGGTGGAAGGAGGAAAGAAGAAAAAGGTAGAGCTGAAGAAGAAGGCCGCTGACAAAGGAAAAGTGTTTCCATTGCAACAATGACGGCCACTTGGAAGTGGAACTGCCCTACTTACCTGGCCACCCTAAAGAAGAAGGAAGGCAAGGTCCTTCTGGAGGTATGCTCGTTATTGAGTCTAACCTTACGATTTCTTCTGCATCCAGTTGGGTGCTTGACTCTGGTTCTAGTGCTCACTTGTGCACTTCTATGCAGGATCTTGAGGATAGCAGGAGGCTGAGGGATGGTGAGATGATCCTACACATCGAAAATGGAGCAAGAGTTGCTGCAGTGGCCGTGGGAACATACCCTCTTCGACTTACCATCTGGTTTAGACTTAGTATTAAAAGACTGTTATTATGTGCCTACAGCAAGCAGGAATTTGATTTCTATTTCATGCCTTAGCATTAGAAGGCTATGTAATTAGTTTTCTTAAGGACCATTGTAACATTCTTTATGAAAGAAATAAAATTGCAAGTGGTTTTCCTTATTAACGGTCTTTATCAGTTACATATTGATGTATCTATTTTTAACTATCGAGCAAAATGTGAATGCCATAAAATCAAAAGACCTAGGGATAGTCCAAATGATAGGTATCTATGGCACCTAAGATTAGGTCATATAGCAGAAGATAGGATTAACAAATTGGAGAAAAATGGGCTATTGAGTCCGTTGACTTTCGAGTCATATCCAATTTGTGAATCCTTGTCTTCAAGGCAAAATGACTAAGCTCCCTTTTGTAGGACATGGGGAAAGGGCCACAGATCTTCCTTGCCCTAGTACATACTGATGTGTGCGGCCCATTTGATGTGCCGGCTAGAGGCAACTTTTGTCTACTTCATAATCCTTTACTCGATGATTTATCTAGGTATGGGTATGTGTATCTTATGAGACACAAGTCTGAAGCTTTTGAAAAGTTCAAAGAATTCAGACATGAAGTAGAAAAGCAAACTGAAAAATCCCATTAAGGTTCTTCGATCAGATCGAGGAGGTGAATACCTTAGTCAGAAATTCCTAGACTATCTCAAGAAAAATGGCATAGTCTCTCAATGGACTCCACCAGGAACACCTCAACTCAACGGGATTTCAGAATGGAGGAAATCGGACCCTATTAGGATATGGTTCCGATCCATGATGAGCTTCACAGACCTTCCTGATTTTCTTTGGGGATACTGTTTGTTAACTTCAATATTACTTACTGAATAGGGTTCCTTCTAAAACCGTTCCTACCACACCGTATGAGATATGGCATGGTAAGAAACCAAGTCTGAGTCATCTCAGAATTTGGGGTTGTCCGGCTCATGTCAAAAGACAACAAGCGGACAAGTTAGACTTTAGGTCCTTTAGAGCTCGATTCATAGGATATCCTAAAGAGTCATTAGGATATTATTTCTACATTCCAGAAGATCCACAATGTGATTGTGAGTCGACATGCCATCTTTTCTTGAAAAATAGTTTATTCAAGATAGCGGCATTGGAAAGCAGATCAAGCTTGATGAGAAAGTCTCACAAGTAGCAACGAGCTAAGGACCAAATTGGAACCAAATCAGGTTGAGCCAATCCAAGAACACTACCTCCTCCACCTCGTAGATCGAAAAGAGTTTTCCATCCCCTTGAAGAGGTACTTAGGTACTTATTTCAGAGGAAGTAGAGAAAATGTTCCTCATAGGTAATGGGGTTCATGGTGATGATCCCAAAACCTATAATGAGGCGATATCAGATATCGACTCCGAGAAATGGCTAGAGGCAATGAAGTCAGAAATTGACTCGATGCACTCAAACCAAGTCTGGACCTTGGTAGATCCACCAGAAGGTATAGTACCTATTGGGTGTAAATGGATCTTCAAGAGAAAGATTGGTGCAGATGGAAATGTGGAGACATTCAAGGCTAGACTAGTGGCAAAAGGTTATAGTCAACGCGAAGGCATTGACTATCAGGATACCTTTTCCCAGTAGGCTATGCTAAAATCCATCCGCACATTGCTTGCCGTTGCAGCCTATTTCGATTATGAAATATGGCAAATGGACGTGAAAATGGCATTCTTAAATGGATATCTTGAGGAAGATATCTATATGGAACAGCCGCTAGGTTTCACATCCAGTGATACTGATCACAAGGTTTGCAAGCTGCAAAGGTCCATATATGGACTTAAGCAAGCATCTCGGAGCTGGAACACTCATTTCAATGATGTGATCAAAATATTTGGTTTCATCAAAAATGAAGAGGAACCATGTGTCTTCAAAAAGGTCAGTGGGAGCGCTGTTGTCTTCCTCGTATTGTACGTGGATGACATCCTCCTTATTGGGAATGATATTCCCATGTTGACCATAGTCAAAATATGGTTGTCCAAGGAATTCTCCATGAAAGACCTAGGTGAAGCATCCTTTATTCTAGGAATTAAGGTCTATAGAGGATAGACCGAATAGGATGCTAGGACTTTCACAGAAGATGTACATAGAGGAAGTACTAAAGAGGTTTAGTATGGAAAACTCTAAGAGGGGATTAATACCCTTCAGACATGGTATTCATCTTTCCAAGAAGATGTGCCCTAGCACACCTGAGGAAATAGAACGCATGAGCAAGATCCCTTATGCTTCTGCAATAGGGAGCCTCATGTATGCCATGCTATGTACACGACCTGATATAGCCCATGCTGTGAGTGTCACAAGCAGATATCAGTCAAATCCAGGTGAAGAACACTGGACTTCTGTGAAATGTATCCTTAAGTACTTGAGAAGAACTAAGGATATGATGTTGGTCTTTGGTAATGGAGAACTCCAAGTCCAGGGATACACAGACTCGGATTTCATGTCCGATATAGATGATCGAAAGTCGACATCTGGGAGTCTGTTTGTGTGCAATGGTGGTGCTGTCAGCTGGAAAGAGTTCCAAGCAAACCGTGATAGCAGATTCCACCATGGAAGCAGAATATATCGCTGCATCAGAGGCTGCGAAGGAAGCATTCTGGTACAAGAAGTTTGCTGCAGAAATCGGAGTAATGCCATCAGATGCCATTCCTCTATACTGCGACAACAATGGCGCCATAGCCCTTGCTAAGGAGCCGAGGTCTCACCAGAAATCCAAGCATATTGAGCGGCGATACCACCTCATCCGCGATTACCTCGAGAAGGGTTACGTCGAGGTCAAGAGAGTCAACTCCACAGACAATGTGGCAGACCCACTTACAAAGCCGTTGGGCCAGCAGAAGATCGAAGCCCACCTTGAGAAGATGGGACTTAGACTTGTAGCCAATTGGCTTTAGGACAAGTGGGAGATTGTTAGATATATGTGCCCTAGAAGCCAGAATTGGCTGACACTTGTAATACACTTCTAGGGGCAAAATTATAATTTTGACTATAAATAATAAAATGGATTATTTTCTATCACATATGTGTATTTAGTGTCTGTGATACATCCTTTGAGTTAATGGTAATGATAATTCATATTTTCAAGAGTTGAAAATTTAAGACATGAATAATCATTATTAACTCATAAAATGCTCCCGACCATAGGATCATCACGAGGATGGTGATTGATCCGAAAGGTTGGTGTACAATCGCTTCTCTTTAGTAGATGAGTCTTGAGTCTATGGTGTGGAGAGACATCCGGAGCGAGAGTACAGATACTCGTTAGAGAACGAGGGCACTGAGCGTGACCACCTCGAGTAGTCATTAGGAAGTCTACCTTCTCGTCAATGACTGACTCGATGCTGCAGTAGTGTGTCTGGTTCTTTGACCTGAGGTGCATCGACAGTTCACCTTGAGGGTGTTATAGTTTGACTACACCATTACTCGATCTCCTAGCCATTCAGGAAACCCTGAGGTGTATGTTGGCTATAGCATGTTCATTGTAGGAACTGGATTGCATCAAGATGGAATCTATCTACCTCGGTGGTAGAGGAGCAGCCCTATGATGATCATGAGAATCAAGTCCAGAAGCCCATGGCCATGGCAGAGTGAAATAATAGAAAGAGTTTCTATTTAGATTTTCACATCGGACTTGAATCGAATGATTACATCATATGATAGAAACTAGGGTTTGACGAGTTCACCTTAACCCTAATCTGATCGGGGCTCAAGATAGAAGAACTTAATCACACAAGGTAGCTGCACCAAGAGGTTCGCATTCAGCTCTGATGGGTTGCCACCATATACTGCTAGGTGTCACTGGTGGATTTTGGGAGCAATTAGAATGATTTAGATGATCGATCATTCTAGCTGTTCGAATCAGAAGAGTTCTGATCCATCGAAAGGAGTTTCGATGATGTCGATGATAGAGATCATGACATATCCCATTACCATACAGAACTGAACCTAACTAGGGTCACACAAACAAGGGTTTGAATCTGGATGATCATCAATTGAACTGATCCAGTTCAATTGATTTGAATGAGATTCAATTAGGTTCAAGGAAAATCGTGCTAGCACTCGATTGAACCTAACGTTCTTCCTTTTTCTATCATTAAATAAGTTGTCTCGACTGAGCCAAATGGAGTTTGTGCTCAATCAGAGGCCTTTACCTGATCTGATCTGAGCTGGAGGTTGTCCAAGTCAGAAAAGGGTTGTCTTAATTTATGAGATAAATTTAAGACAATTACCTGCCATTTTTGGTCACCTGCTAATTTCTTATCCTTTGACTTTGGTCAAAAGTCTACCTTGACCTTTGACCCTTGGACATTTGACTTTTGACCCATGTATTATGCACTTATTGGAGAGCAGATAGGGGGCCTGTCCCCTCCCTATCCTAGGCGTGCGCCCATGGATAGGGATGCCACCCTTGGAGTGCCCATACGAATGGAGGCGCTCCAGGTTGCTTCTTGGATTTAAACTAGGTGACTCCATCACCTATAGACTTTGATTCCAGTCTTAAGGCACCACCTTAGGACTGAAATCTATGGGTCTCTCTATCTGATTGGAATCAGGTGGACTCTCATTCCCACCAATCAGATTTAGATCTGATTTCAAATGAAGCAACATGATTGGCCGGGAAGTAAGATGGCACTTGCATGGCGCAGTAGGGTCTATATAAAGACCTGTCTGCACCAACTTTTCAGAGACTCCTCTCCTAGCCATGCCCCAAGGCTATCCCTCTTCCTTCTCCATGCCACCATCAGGCCATCTCTCTCCTCTCCATGCCCAAGGATAGTTGGGCTTTAGATTAGTGTGATTTAGGCAAGAAAAGGCTGACGAAAAAGGAAGAAGGCAGCACTGCTGCAGAGACGACTGCTGATCTTTGAATGGAGTTTCAAAGATCTTTCAAATTAGATCTAGATCTGATTTTTGGAGAAAAGAAAGAGAAGGAGAAGATCTCCAGATCCAGCCCAAGTGGATTCGGTAGAGGTCAGGCGCTTGCATGGCTAGATCCAGAATCTCAAGCAATCAACAAGATCATCAATGGGTAATTAGATTACCCATATCAAGGTAAAACTAATTTAGATTTAATTTAATTTAATATTTTTATTTATTAAATCATAAATTTAGATCTGAAAATTGTTAGATCTGATTAGAATCTAAGAAAAAATTTTTTGAAATATGCCTCTCGATCCAATCAGATCTAAACGAACCTGACCCCGAGAAATTCGGATTTTCCTTCATGACCTCGATCCATTTGGTGAAGTGGTCGATCGCAACTAAAAGAAACTTTCATTGTCTAGGTGCCATCATGAAGGACCCAAGTATATCTATTCTCCATTCTCCATTGTGCAAATGGCCAAAGGGCGCTTAGTGGGGTAAGCTCGAAGGTCGGCTGTCTTTATATATTTGCATTCCTTTGACAGTGGTCGCACTTTCTAACATATTCGATGCAATCATGATACATAATTGACCAATAATAATCTTGTCGAAGTAGCTTGTGATATAAGGATCTGGCACCCAGATGGTTTCCATAGATTCCTTCATGTACTTTTCATAATACAAAATTAACCTCAGAAGATTGAAGACATCTTAAAAGCGGTAAAGAATATGATCTCTTATATAGTTTGTCTTCATAAAGTACATACCGAGAGGCCTGATTTCTCAACTTTCGAGCTTCCTTTGGATCATGATGGAGAGTTTTGCCTCTGAGATAAGCTTTCAATGGATCAATCTAGCAGTGCTCATGGTCAATCTACATGGCAATCGGTGGTTCTTCCAAACAAGGGTATTTTAGTACTTCAAAGTATACTTCCTTCGAAAGTTCATTGAGAGCAAGTGTGGCCAATTTGGATAGAAGGTCAGCTCTGGCATTTTTTGTCCTTAGGATCTGCTGGATATTGAAACTATTGAATGCTGGGGTCAAGCTCTTCACTTTCTTAAGGTATTTTATCATATTTTCCTCTCAATTCTCGTAATCACTGCTGACCTATCCCACTATCAACTATGAATCACTGTAAGCTCAGAGTCGATCTACTTCTAGTTCTTTTGCTATCTTTAGTTCTGCTATCAGAAGTTCATATTCTACTCCATTGTTTATTGCAGAAAACTCAAAATGCAGTGCATACTTAGCAATAACTCTTTTTGGGGTGACCAAGATCCGTCCAGCTCCTATATCGAAAGCATTGGAAGAGCCATCCACATACAGGACCAAAAAACCTTCAAAAAGGTCCACTCTTTCTTTGGGGAAGCATGATTGTAGCCACGTAATGCTGGTCTTATTTTGCTCAAGTTTGGCATCATCTGGGATCATGCATTCAACTATAAAATTGGTCAGTATATGAGCTTTGATTGACTGCCGAGGTTGATAGTTGATGTCGAACTCTGTGAGCTCAATTGCCCACTTTGTGATTCTCTCAGAGGCATCTATTTGATGAAGAACTATCTTGATTGGCTAAATAGTGAGGAGTGTTATTGTGTGCCCCTAAAAGTAGGGCCAAAGTCTCCTAGCTGCAATAGAAGAGCGTAAGTTAATTTTTTTAATTTAGTGTACCTGATCTTTGCATCCCTCAGGACTCGGCTTATATAGTAGATCAGTCGCTGCATTTTCATCTCTTCTTTGACTAAAATCACCACGAGGGTTATTGGAGAGACTGCCAAGTATAGAAATAATCCTTATCCAAGTTTGAGCTTAGCCAGCAGAGGAGGAGAGCAGAGGTAGCTTTTGAGCTCTTCGAAGGCTTGTTGGCATTCCACAGTCCAACAGAAGTTCTTCGATTATTTGAGTGCCTTGAAGAAAGATGTGCATCGCTTAGCGAACCTCGAGACAAAGCAATTCAAAGATGCCACTTTTTCAGTTAGGCACTAAACTTCTTTTATTGATTTTATGGCAGTTATTTTTTGGATGATTCGGATCTTCTCTGGGTCGGCCCCGATTCTCCACATTGAGATCATGAACCCCAAGAATTTTCTTAAGGTTACTCTGAAGGTTTACTTGATCGAATTCAACTTCATCTTATATCTTCGAAGAGCGTTGAAGGTCTCTTCAACGTTGGCTACATGACTGATCAAAGTTTGGCTCTTGACAAGCATGTCATCTACGTAGATCTTTATTTTGTAGCTGATCTACTCTCTAAAAATCATATTGACTAGATGCTGATATGTTGCGCCTGTATTTTTGAGCCCAAAGGGTATGATCCTATAACAATAAATATCATAATTAGTAATAAAAGCAGTTTTCTCCTCATCCTCCGATGCCATCTAGATTTGATTGTAGCCGAAGAAGGCATCCATGAAGGTGAGAAGCTCATGCCCCAAAGTTGCGCCCACCAGTTGATCAATTCTGAGTAGGGGGTAACTATCTTTTGGATAGACCTTGTTTAGCTTTTTGAAGTCTATGCACATTCTTTATTTTCCATTGGCCTTCTTGACTAGAACCACTTTGGAGACCAAACTTAGATAGTTAACTTCTCGAATGAACCCAGCTTTAAGGAGTTTGTCCACTTCCTCTGCTATCGTCTTCTATCTTTCTGGTGCATGGCTTCGAACTTCTTCTTTCACTGGTTTGCATTTGGGATCAACAGCTAGCCGATGCTTCATGACTTCAACGTCAATTCCTGGCATATCTATAAGGAACCAGGCAAAGGCATCGGCATTCTTTCGTAAGAAGGCAATGAGCTGCTTCCAAACTTCTCCATCCAAGCTAGAGCAGATCTGCACCGTGTTCTATGTTTCCATCATCTAGAGAGATAGCTACTAGGTCTTCCATGGTTTCACCCCACTCCTTAGTAAGGTCGTCGTGAACATCTAGCCCATCAACTAGACAATGGTTGGGTTGGCCACTTTTTTGTAAGATGATGGAGTAGCAATGTCTTGCTAGAGCTTGATCTCTTTTGACCTCCCCAATCTCATGACTTGTTGGAAACTTCATCTTTAGATAATAAGTGGATACTACTACCCAAAGTGCATTCAGACCAGGTCGATCGAGAATTATGTTGTAAGCAGATGGAGCATTTACTACCAAAAAGTTGACCTATGCTCTAGCTCGTTTAGGATATTGTCCTGTAGCCATAGTTAGTGTTATTATTCTCTCAACTAGAACAACATCACTAGTGAAACCCACCAACAAAAAATTCATAGATCCCTGGTGGTTATTAGAAATAGATATTTTAGAAAAATCATCATAAAATAAGACATTGATAGAGCTTCCATTATCTATCAGAATGCAGCGTACATCATATCAGCAATGTTTAGAGAGATTGCAATCGCATCGTTATATGAAAATTGAACTCCTTGAGCATCTTCATTAGTGAAAGTTATTAGTTCTTCAATCCTCCACTTCTTCGCTTCCCCTATCGATCCACTAGCCTCTCTCTATTGATGTCCCCTAGAAATGATGTTGATAATGTCGAGGGGTGGCCGATCTCCTTATTGCTCTTCCCTCCTTGATGGTTCGGGCTAGGACAGCACCCTTGGCTGATCTTTCCTTACTTTAGGCCAATGTCGTAGGAATCGACCAAGCCGGCTTCGCATGATGAGCTCCTCGATCTCATCTTGAAGCTAAATGCATTCCTCAGTATCATGACCATGGTCACGATAGTAGAGGTAGTACTTATTAGAATTTTGCTTATCGGGATGAGACCGCATCTTCTCTGACCTCGACAGCTACTCTTTGATCTCCATCAAGACTTGAGTCTTCAGAGTGTTGAGGGGAGCATAGGTGTGGAACCTTCTAAGGGGAGAGTTCCATCATGCCCTTTGATCAAGGCTTCTCTGACGATGAGCTTGAGGAGGAGTTCGGGCTCGTCTGCACTCAAGAGGAGTTCTAGAGCATGGCTGAGCTTCACTTGACTTTTCTTCAACTATGGGCTTGTTTGAATCACCCGCCTATCGCTCTCTTATAGCTTCTTCATCCTTCGTCTTGAAGGCCTCTTCTGCCCGAGCATAACCATCAGCCCGGACCAAGATATCAGCAAAATTCTTGGGGTACTTTTTCAAGCAGAATAGTAAATCATTCTTCTAGAGGCCGCCCTTTAGTGTGACCATTGTAATAAACTAGTCTAAGTTGCGAACCTCTAGAGCAGCAGCATTGAAGCGGTTGACATAGGCCCAAATGGACTTTTCCTTCCTTCTACTTGATATGGATGAGGGAATCTGTGCCTCGTTAGGGACGTCAACTGCTAACAAAGTGAGCTATGAATTAGTGGCTCATTTGATCGAAGAAAAAAATAGTACCTAGTTTTAGGGCCGAGTATCAGTTCCTGACTGCTCCCTTCAAGGTAGAGGGAAAATATCAGCATAGGATGGTGTCAGGCGCACCATGGAGCAGCATCGTTATCTAAAAGATCTCCAGATGATCGATCAGATCAGCAATCCCATCGTAACTTTCAATCTGTAGGAGCTTGAAGTTCGATAGGATTGGTTCCTGCATGATTTATTGGAGGAAAGGAGGGTCAGTGCAGATGTCGTTGTTGTGGAAGGGAGGAGCATGATGGAGTTCTTCAATCTGTCGGTTAATTTCTTACAGCTTTTGATTTAGAAGATCCTCACGATCATAGATCTCCAAAGTCTTCTAGCAGAATGAGGGTAAGGTCCCCCAGGGGTCGAATCATGATTGGAGCAAGAGCTCTCTACCCTCTGCTTTCCTTTTTTGGAAGTTATCGATCGACTCACCCAAGTCGGTCATCCCCATATCGGATCTTGGGATTTCAGTGTAGCCCGCTCTTGCTGGGCAGGCATCGAAGGCCGTTGTTGTTGCATGGCCTGCACTGCTTCAATGAGGCCTCTAACCTACTAGACCAGCATGTTGAATTGCTCCGCATCCACCATTACTGCCGATGGAGATTGAGATGCTGGGGATGAGGTAGGGGTGGGTAGATCTAGATGAGATCTGGCTGTGGAGGTGGTTGACCATCGAGTCGAGGCCTTTCTAGGAGGCATTGTCGAGAAATTGATCGAGGAAGAAAAGCTTTGAAGGAGAGAAGAAGAAAAAAATGCTTCTGCTGAACACTCCTTTAAGAATAAGAGAATCTCAAAAGAAAAAGGACCCTCCTTCTAGCAGCAATTCTGTTGGTGTAGAATCTGGTTGACGCTAGAACTAACTGAAGCTAAAGCTGAGGTTGCCGTCAGGACCTACAAAAGAAGTTCAAATCGGAGAAGGGATGGCTCCAGCAGGACCCTCTAACGATCAAGTTAGCTCTTTCGGCTAACAGAAATGGAGTGCTCCATAGAGAAAGTAGCAGAGTTTCGAGAAGGAGGAGAGAGCTTGGAGAAAATATATCTGAAGGGTCCCTTTTATAGATGGAGTCTATAACAAACTGATGGTGATAGGCCATAACTACTGAGTAGTGGATCGTTCAGGTCATGCAGGGTTTGTTATAGAGGATAGTATTTGTTGTCGTGATGCGTCCATTATCGTGTCATGTAGATGATTGAGATTTAATTATTGAAGTTCGAACTGAACCACTATCAGTAGTGAGAAAAGTTTGACTAGGAGAAGCCTTTCGGATGATTGGAAGAAATTCAAAGGGAGTTTGATTGATGGAGAAATCCGTCTGGAGAGAGAGTTCGTCTGAAGGAGAAGTTTGGAGGAAATTTAGTTGAAGAAGTCCATCTGGAGGAGAAGTTTGGAGGAAGTTCAACTGAAGAAAAAGTCCATCTGGAGGAGAAGTCCGGAGGAAGTTTGACTGAAGGAGAAGTCCACTTGGAGAAGTTTGAGGAAGTTCGTTTGGCGGAGAAGTTCAGAGGAAGTTCATCTGGAGGAGAAGTTTAGAGGAAGTTTGATTGAAAGAGAAGTCCATTTGGAGGAGAAGTTCAGAGAAAGTTCATCTATTAGAGAAGTCTGGAGGAAGTTCATCTGAAGGAGAAGTTCGAAGGAAGTTTGACTGAAGGAGAAGTCCATCTAGATGAGAAGTCCGAAGGAAGTTCGTCCAAGCAGTCCTAAAGATTGGTAGGCATACTAAAGGTCGGTCAACCTAGGGACAAGCGAAGCCACGGTTGAAGCTCTTCCATGATCGAAAATCCTTCTCGACCAGGCGTCGGTCTGAAGTTCGGTAGGAGCGGGGTTTATCCCCAACAGGTATGATCTGACATTCTTTTGTTGTCATCTTGTTTTGACTGAAATTAAAACATCTACATGTTTTAAGTCAGTATTTCCATATTTGAGTCACCAGATCTTAGTATTTTCTAAATACTTAAGAATTATCTATACAATCTTTCAGTGGCTCTCACATGGATCAGACTAGTATCTGCTCATTGCCTCTAGTGAGTATATCATGTCTAGTCTCGTACATGGTGAAATAAGATGACAGCTAAACCTTTATTCCTTGCAATGCTGGAATGCCATTTTCGATTAAGAAAATTTCATCCTCATACATCATAAGAAATAACACTACAAAACATTTTGCCTAATTATAAATATAGGGTTTGTCTTTGTTCATAACAAAGATATACGTTCAGAACATATGTTCGAACTCTGAGATGATACTCAAACGGGCTTTATAGGTCCTTACCTTCCCGTCTGCGCTACTCTGATCCTATTAAAAAATCCATTCACATCCAATGAGTTTTATCCCTTCAAGTGAATCAACTAGTGTCCTTATACTATTGATTTTCATAGACATCAATTTGGATCATATGGCTCCAAGCCACTTCTTAGAGTTAGGCCACTGCATTGTATCCCTATAGATGATTAGATCCTTATTGTTCTCATCGAGCTCAATAGGATCGCCATCCCGGACCTAGATACTAAAGTATCTGTCTGGCTAAAATAGTACTCTATTGGATCTCCTTAAAGATAACACTTTAATAGGCTTCGAATTTGATCTGATCAAATCCGATTCTGTAGGTTTACTAGATTACGTTGGTTCTTTTCTACCAGTTAAACTTCTCCAAGTTCAATTTGATAGGCATCAATTCCTTCTCTAAGAAACTTCTTTCCAAAAGGAATGTCCTTTTGCTGATGAACATCTCATATTCTTTAGTATGGTAGAATTAATAACTCTTAAATACTTATTGGACTAGGATCCAAGTTTATCTATATGCAAATATTTGACATAGGTCGATCAACCCCAAATCCAAAGGTGAAAGAGTCTAGGTCTATCCCTGATCCATATTCCATATGGAGTCATTGCGATAGATTTACTTAGAACATTTTTAGAGTAAAATAAGTAGTCAATAAGCATAACCCTAAAATAGGCAAACAAGTGAGCCCTATCGTAGATTGAACCAAGTCTAACAAAATTCAATTTTCTTCTTTTAGATATATTATGTTCCAAAAAGAAATCCACTGAGAGAGAATCTTATTCTCTCCTAGATATGTCACAAATTTCACTGGATAAGTATTCACCTCCTGGATCTGATTGAAGAGTTTTAATACCTATCCAGTTTATTTTTTTATTTCATTATTGAATCATTTAAATATTTTAAATGATTCAGGCTGGACACACCCATGATCAGATGGTCGTCTGTAATGAAATATTAATATCTTTTTTTGGCACTTAAGTTCATAGGTCCACATACATCACTATGTATGAGATCTAGAACTTTATCGGCTCCTTCACCTTTTTCAGTAAAAGGTGACTTTATCATCTTTCCAAGAAGACAAGATTCATCGGCTATCAATAATTTACAATCATTGATGTCAAGATTTTCCACTCAAGCTAATCCGTTTATCCTATTCTTATCAAGATGACTAAGCCTATAATGCCAAAGATAGATATCCATGACATAATCTAACTTGGGTGTGTACATTATACTTTAATAGACTGTATAAATATTAAATATTAGTTTTTTATTATCCATATATTATTATAATATTATTCATAATAATATCATAATAATCCTCTTTATTGATAAATGATAACCATCTCTGACCAAAAGGCCATCAGAGATCATATTTATCATAAACGATAGACAATAGTGATAATCACTCAAAATGATATCTATTAAAAATAAGCTTGATAATTTCTAAAACTAGGATTGGAACAAGACTTTCATCCCCAACATTTAGGTATTTCTCACTATTTTCAAATATCCCACTTACTTATAGTCCTTGCAATAAATTGCATAAGACTACCAGCATCTAATACTCATGTAGTAGAATTATATATAGAAAAATTTTTAAGGTGTTATCACATAACATCCTTAATGAGCAACTTTTGCTCCTTTCTCATGTTCAACCTATTATGGTCAAGGAAAGCAAGACAAATCTTCTTCTTATGACCCTACTTCTAACAGTAGAAGCACTATGCCTGATTTGGATCAATTTTGGACTAATTATTTTTACTGATCTAAGAGGTCCCAATATGAACCCATTCATACTACTGAACTAAATTCAACTTTTGATACTGATTATCGAAGTTGGGTCCTATAAGTCATCACTGTCTAATAGTGATAAGAGCAATTAGGGTTTAGCCTTAATTTGAGAAAAGAGAACATTGACCTAAGTATATGAATTATATTAAGCCTAAAGACTTAGACTTTTGTCTAAAGGTTCTTCCACTATTTTGTTCTTTTTGGTAACCTCTACCTCTAATTCGAAAAATTACTTTAATTTTCTAGTAGGTACTAGAATCCATAAATACTGCACATAAGCCCAACTATGGTTGGTTAACCCATGTACATCTAAGGATAGATTCATAACCAATTGTTTCTCCAAACAACTTTTAGTAATTTAATTTTTCCCTAGAAATCTAATCAGTAGGCTAGGACCTCCATTGTAAGGACCCAATTTGGTCCAACCATTAACATGACTACACTTGGTGCATCTAACCAATGAATGATTAAACCCAACTATGGTTGGTCAACCTAACCACCATTAGAGAGATACATCCAAGTCATCATATGATGAATGATAATTCCATTAGTCACCAAGCACCAAGCCGATGGGCCTCCAATGATTATTGAGTTAATGGATCTATTATCAAACATCTTAATGGAAGGCTATGACTCAGTTATCTCCATACCTTTATCATTTTAAGGATCAAATAATTTTAAAGGATTTAAATTATTAGTGATTTATGGATAGAAAGGACATGGACCGATTTGCTCCTACTAACTTCACCAACTCAAGTCCTCTCACTGACTTCTCAAGTCATCAATAAGGACTAGGATCAATTTCAGTCCATGGGCACCTAGATCAGTCTCACTGATTTCTTATGTGACATGGGTTAGCATGAATCAATGAGCAACCAAATCAAAAGTTGATTAACCATATTGGCCAGGTAAGTATGATCGGTGGGAGGGTCTATCAAGGCTTGCCTTAGACACCATCAGAAATGGCCAGATAAGTGAGCTACCATTAAAAAATACTAGTATGGGATGTCAGACTTACCTTAGATATCAATCGATTTATCAATTTTGATTTGGTTTTCCTAAAGATTTGAGCTCGACCACTGAGCCACGATCAGTATCCATTTTGTTGGGGGTAAATCCATTCCTACCAAAGTTCGACCAGATATCTGATCACTAAATGATCCTATTCGATAGTAACAATCAAGATTGAGCCTCGACTGAATTTGTAAGATTCCTCCAGACTTTGCCCAGATGAGCTTGAATAGCAGGGGTGGCTGAGCTCCTCCACCCTGATAGTCAGGCCTCTTTTGGTAGAACTTCCTCCAAACGAACTTCCATGCTTTGTTGAGAGTGCCGAACTTCTCCTTCAGCTAGACTACTGCACTAGTCAAACTCCTTTCGAACTTCTCTACCAGTCAAATTCTTTCAGATGGACTTCTCCACCAGTCGAACTTCTTCTGGACTTCTCCTTCAGCCAAACTACTACACCAGTTGAACTTCTTCCGAACTTCTCTACCAATCAATTTTTTTCAGATGGACTTCTCCACCAGTCGAACTCCTTCTGAACTTCTCCTTCCATCGAACTTCTTTTGAACTCCTCCTTCCGACTGCCCAGAAGGATCTCAGCACCAACTCTCAATATGGCAAATAATGACCCATGCATAGCTGATCTCAAGAACTTCTGAGCTCCTCTGAAATAATATCAATGAGGGATACACCATTGCCTATAGTCGTCCCATCCAAACATTAGCTGGCATGTCACGATAATAGACACTACCTTCTATAACAAACTCCACATGACCCTGAACGGCCCACTACCAAGCGATTATAACTATCACTATTGATTTATTACAGGATCTGCTTATATAAGAGATCCTTCAGATATACTTTCTTCTTGAAGCTCTTGATTACTTTCTAAAAACTCTACAAAAATCTCTCCGAGCACTCCATTTCTATTGGCCGAAAGAGCTAACTTAATCATTGGAGGGTCATGCCGAAGCCACTACCTCCAACTCTGGATGAGACTTATTTTGTAGGTCACCAATGGTGACCTCCCCATCTCCGACTCTAGCATCGATTTTGATGAAAATCAGATTTCATACCAACAGGATTGGCACTGGAGGAAGAGATTCCCCTTCAGTGGCATCAGCACGAGCAGTCGAGATGACCTTAGCTTGTGGGTGGACCTCGGGGGCAATATCAGTGATCGCAGGAGCCATGAGGTAGGAGACACGAACCATCACCCATTTTGAGCCTTCGCCCAGATCCTTCTCCTTCCTTTTCTTCTAAGCATAAAGACCCCTAGCAAGCCTCTCTACAGCATCAATATCCATTTCTGCGACAAAGGAACAAGTGTGGTCAACTAAGATACATATGAAACTTTACGAGAATTTACATACATCTATATATATATATATATATATATATACAATTAATACCGGTGGGGTCAAGAGGACTCAAGCCAAAATTTAACATGGTCTGCTCCCTCAGAAGGATGAGGAGGGGAGGAGCTCAGTACACCTTAAGCTTGTTAGACGACCCGAGGATGGCTCCGTCTAAACTAGGGGCTCGACGGACCAATTCCCTAATGAAACCCCAAGAAGGAAGGCCAAGCATCAAGATTGAGCATTAGACATAAAAGTACTTCTCCTTCCAGCTATGAATGGAAGAAGGGGCACCTTTCAATAACCCCTTCTTATCGAATTAAGGAGAGAAGTGTTAGATATGTGTGCCTTAGAAGTCAGAATTGGCTGACACTTGTAATACACTTCTAAGAGCAAAATTATAATTTTGACTATAAATAATAAAATGGATTATTTTCTATCACAAATGTGTATTTAGTATCTATGATACATTTGTTGAGTTAATGATAATGATAATTCATATTTTCAAGAGTTGAAAATTTAAGACATGAATTTTTGGTTATTAACTCATAAAATGCTCCCGACCGTAGGATCATCATGAGGATGGTGATTGATCCAGAAGATTGATGTATAATTACTTCTTTATAGTAGATGAGTCTTGAGTCCATGGTGTAGAGACATCGAAGTGAGAGTACAGATACTCATTAGAGAATGAGGACACTGAGCGTGACCACCTTGAGCAGTCATAAGGAAGTCTGCCTTCTCGTCGATGACTGACTCAAAATTGCAGTGGTGTGTCTGATTCTTTGACCTAAGGTGTATCAACAGTTCACCTTGAGGGTGTTATAGTTTGTCTACACCATGACTCGATCTTCTAGCCATTTGAAATTCTGAGGTGTATATTGGCTATAGCATGTTCATTGTAGGAATTGGATTGCACCAAGAGAGAATCTATCTACCTCGATGGATGAGGAGCAGCCTTATGAGGATCATGAGAATCAAGTCCATAAGCCCATGGCCATGGCAGAGTAAAATAATTGAAATAGTTTCTATTAAGGTTTTCACATCGAACTTGAATCGAATGGTTAAATTATATAATAGAAATTAGGGCTTGACGAGTTCACCTTAATCCTAATCTGATCGGGGCTCAAGATAGAAGAACTTAATAACACAAGTAGGTGCACCGAGAGGTTCATTTTCAATTTTAATGGATTGCCACCATATATTGCTAGCTGTCATTCATGGATTTTAGAAGCAATTAAAATGATTTAGATGATCGATCATTCTAAGTTTTCTGAATCAGAAGAGTTCTGATCTATCGAAAGGAGTTTTGATGATGTTGATGATAGAGATCATGATATATCCCATTACCATACAAAACTGAATCTAACTGGATCATACAAATAAGGCTTTGGATTTAGATATCATCAATTGGACTAATCTAGTTCAATTGATTTGAATAAGATTCAATTAGGTTCAAAAAAATCGTGCTAGCACACGATTGAGACTAACGTTCTCCTTCTACTATCATTAAAAGTTATCTCGACTGAGCCAAATGTGTTTGTGCTTACTCAGGTACCTTCACTTGGTCTGACTGGAGCTTGTCCAGGTTAGAAAAGGGTTGTCTTAATTTATGAGATAAAATTGAGACAACATCTATCATTTTCCATCACCTACTAATTCTTGTCTTTTGACTTTGGTCAAACATTGACCTTTGACACTTAGACATCTGCCCATGTGTCATGCACCCATAGAAGAGCAAATAGGGGCTTGTCCCCTTACTAGAAATTGGAAAGAAAGGGGTGCACACCTAGGGAGGCATGCGCCCATGGATAGGGATGTCTGGAGTCCCATACGGATGGGACTCCAAGTTGCTTCTTGGATTCTACTTAGGTGGCACCTAGGAATAGACTTTGACCAATCTTAGGCACCATCTAAGGATGAATTGAGGAGGCTCTCATCTAATTAGATCAAGTGATGTCATTCCATCAATCAAATTTAGATCTGATTGCATGAAGCAACGTGATTGGCTGGGATGATGTGGCACTGCATGGCGCAGCAGGATCTATATAAATCCTATCTATGCCTAACTTTCATAGAGTTCTCTCTTAGCCCATAACCCAAGGCTATCCCTATTTCTTCTCTATGCCAACTTTTGGTTCTCTCTCTCCTCTCCATGCTCAAAAAATTTTGGGCTCCAATTTGGTGTGATCCATGCAAGAGAAGACGAGAAAGAAAGAAGGCAGCATTGCTGCGGACATGACTGCAGATCTTTGAAAGGAGTTTTTGAAGATCCTCCAAATCAAATCTAGATCTGATATTTGGAGAGGTGATAAAGAAGGAGAAGATCTCTAGATATAGCGTGAGTGAATATCGATAGAAATCAAATGCTTGCATGGCTAGATCCAGAATCTTAGGTAAACAGCAGAATCATCAAAGGATAATTTGATTACCCAACATCAAGGTATAAATTAAATCAGATTTAATTTATTTTTATTATTATTTATTAGATTTATAAAATTAGATTTAAAATACCTCATATCTAATCTAGATTTATAATAAAAATTTTTAAAATATCTTTTTTGATCCAATCAGATCTGAACGAACCTGAACCAAAAAATCAGAATTTTTCCTTCAACTGGTATCAGAGCTAGGTTCTAAAAATTATTTAAATTTTATTTAAATTTATTTTTAACCTATTAATAAAAGATTTTAGATGTCACATGAGATATGATTAGATCTGAAATCAAAAAAATTAAAATTAAATAATTTAGATCTAAGTTTTATAAGATGCATGACTAGTTGTAAAATAGAACTATTCTATACATAGTCTTGCATGTTCATAATTTAATTTGATTAAGTTATTATTTTATATCTATTTATTTATTAATTTTTGATATTATAATTATTATAATAAGATCTAGAAAATAAAAAATAAAATTATTTAATTTTTGATTCATATGAGATATGATGAATGCATGTTTAGACTAGTTGTAGAATAGTTCTACATAAATTATTTAGATTTGAATTTATTTTGAT
>QRFJ01001647.1:516617-553979 GCA_006176705.1 Cocos nucifera
AGCTAATTTGTTTAAAAATAAAATCCCTAAACAAATTGGTCAAGTCAAAATTACAGTATCTAACTAGAATCTTTGACTCTCTATAGGAAAATGTCTGCGTCCAACCCACTTGGCACGTATCCTAGACACACATAAACTGACTGGACCCAATTATAAAGATTGGCTCAGGAACTACAAAATTGTTTTGGGTTCAGAGAAGTTAACACATGTTTTGGACCAGGACCCTCCCACCTTACCAGCTCGTCCATCCACTGAACAGAGAGCGTCTCTGGAAAAATGGATTGACAAAGATAATAAGGCCAGATATTACATGTTGGGCTCGATGTCTGATGAGCTCCAGCGCCAACATGAAGATATCGGGACTGCTCACCAAATGTTGGCTCACCTGCAGGAGATGTTTGGTGAACAGAGTCGCGCAGCCAAATATCAAGTCACGAAACGACTTTTTAAGGCTAAAATGCGTGATAGGGCAGTCAGTCCAAGATCGTTGTCTGACATGATGATCAAGGACATGGAAGAGCTTGAGAAGCTCGAAGTGAAGTTGGACTCTGGATCTATGCAGAACGATATAATTCTGCAATCCTTGACTGATGCATATGGGCAATTCATCATGAACTTACCACATGCATAAACTTCAAAATTCCTTGGCCGAACTTGATGAATATGCTGGTTACCGCTGAGCTTTCTATGAAAGGTTCTAAAGGCTCAGTTCTTGCTATGGAACGGACTTCTTCCAAGAGAAAGTCTTATGAAAAGAAAAGAAGTCTATGAAAAAGCAAAAGGTGGAAGGAAGGAAAGAAGAAAAAGGCAGAAGCTGAAGAACCGAAGAAGAAGCTGATGGCAAAGGAAAAGTATTTTCATTGCAATAATGACGGCCACTAGAAGCGAAACTGCCCTACTTACCTGGCCACCCTGAAGAATAAGAAGAAGGTAGGTCCTTCTGGAGGTATGCTCGTTATTAGGTCTAACCTTATGGTTTCTTCTGCATCTAGTTGGGTGTTTGACTCTGGTTCTAGTGCTCATTTGTGCACTTCTATGCAGGATCTTGAGGATAGCAGGAGGCTGAGGGATGGAGAGATGATCCTATATGTCAAAAATGAGCAAGAGTTGCTACCATGGAGGTGAAAACATGCCCTCTTCGACTACTATCTGATTTAGATTTAGTTTTAAAAGATTGTTATTATGTGCCTACAGCAAGTAGAAATTTGATTTTTGTTTCATGCCTAGCACTAGAAGGCTATGTAATTAGTTTTCTTAAGGACCATTATAACATTCTTTACAAAAGAAATAAAATTGTAAGTGGTTTTCTTATTAATGATCTTTACGAATTACATATTGATGTATCTATTTTTAATATTGAGCAAAATGTGAATACCATGAAACGACCTAGGGATAGTCCAAACGATAGGTATCTATGGCACCTAAGACTAGGTCATATAGTAGAAGATAGGGTTAACAAATTAGAGAAAATTGGACTATTGAGTCCATTGACTTTCGAGTCATTTCCAATTTATGAATCTTGTCTTCATGGCAAAATGACTAACCTCCCTTTTGTAGGACATGGGAAAAGAGCCATGGATCTTCTTGCCCTAGTACATACTGATGTGTGCGGCCCATTTGATGTGCCGACTAGAGATAATTTTGTCTACTTCATTACATTTACAGATGATATATCTAGGTATGGGTATATTTATCTCATGAGATATAAGTATGAAGCTTTTAAAAAATTCAAAAAATTCAGACATGAAGTAGAAAAATAAACTAAAAAATTTATTAAGATTCTTCGATCAGATCGAGGAGGTGAAAACCTTAGTCGAAAATTATTGGACTATCTCAAGAAAAATGGCATAGTCTCTCAATGGACTCCACCTAGAATACCTCAACTTAATGGAGTTTCAGAATGAAGAAATCGGATCCTATTAGATATGGTCCGATCCATGATGAGCTTTATAGATCTTCTTGATTATCTTTGGGGATACTCTTTGTTAACTACAATATATTTACTGAATAGGGTTCCTTCTAAAATCATTCCTACCATACCGTATGAGATATGGCATGGTAAGAAATCAAGTCTGAGTCATCTCAGAATTTGGGGTTGTCCAGCTCATGTCAAAAGACAACAAGCGGACAAGTTAGACTTTAGGTCCTTTAGAGCTCGATTTATAGGATATCCTAAAGAATCATTAGGATATTATTTCTACATTCTAGAAGATCAGTGATTGTGAGCCATCCATCTTGAAAAATAGTTTATTCAAGATAGGCGGCATTGAAAAGCAGATCAAGCTCGATGAGAAAGTCTCACAAGAGCAACGAGCTAAGGACCAAATGGAACCAAATCAGGTTGAGCCAATCCAATCACTACCTCCTCCACCTCGTAGATCGGAAAGAGATTTTCCATCCTCCCTGAAAGATACTTAGGTATTATTTCAGAGGAAAGTAGAGGAAATGTTCCTCGTAGGTAATGGTGCTCATGGTGATGATCCCAAAACCTATAACGAGGCGATATCAGATATCGACTCTAAGAAATGGCTAGAGGCAATGAAGTCAGAAATTGACTCGATGCACTCAAACCAAGTCTGGACCTTGGTAGATCCACCAGAAGGTATAGTACCTATTGGGTGTAAATGGATCTTCAAGAGAAAGATTGGTGCAGATGAAAATGTGGAGACATTCAAGGCTAGATTAGTGGCAAAAGGTTATAGTCAATGTGAAGGCATTGACTATCAGGATACCTTTTCCCAAGTGGCTATGCTAAAATCCATCCGCACATTGCTTGCCATTGCAGCCTATTTCGATTATGAAATATGGCAAATGGACGTGAAAATGGCATTCTTAAATGGATATCTTGAGGAAGATATCTATATGGAACAGCCGCTAGGTTTCACATCCAGTGATGCTGATCACAAGGTATGCAAGCTGCAAAGGTCCATATATGGACTTAAGCAAGCATCTTGGAGCTGGAACACTCATTTTAATGATGTGATCAAATTATTTGGTTTCATCAAAAATGAAGGAGGAACCATGTGTCTTCAAAAAGGTCAGTGGGAGCGCTGTTGTCTTCCTCGTATTGTACGTGGATGATATCCTCCTTATTAGGAATGACATTTCCATGTTGACCACAGTTAAAATATGGTTATCCAAAGAATTCTCCATGAAAGACCTAGGTGAAGCATCCTTTATTCTAGGAATTAAGGTCTATAGAGATAGATCGAATAGGATGCTAGGACTTTCGCAGAAGATGTACATAGAGGAAGTGCTAAAGAAATTTAGCATGGAAAACTCTAAGAGCGGATTAGTACCCTTCAAACATGGTATTCATCTCTCCAAGAAGATGTGCCCTAGCACACCTGAGGAAATAGAATGCATGAGCAAGATTCCTTATGCTTCAGCAATAGGGAGCCTCATGTATGCCATGTTATGTACACAACCTGATATGGCCCGTGCTATGATGTCATGAGCAGATATCAGTCGAATCCAGATGAAGTACACTGAACTTCTGTGAAATGTATCCTTAAGTACTTAAGAAGAACTGAGGATATGTTGTTCGTCTTTAGTAATGGAGAACTCCAAGTCCAGGAATTTACAGACTCGGATTTTATGTATGATGTAGATGACCAAAAGTCGACATCTGAAAGTCTATTTGTGTGTAATGGTGGTGCTATCAGTTGGAAGAGTTCCAAGCAAACTACGATAGCAGATTTCACCATGGAAGTAGA
Organism: Cocos nucifera; assembly: GCA_006176705.1. Taxonomy (NCBI): domain Eukaryota; kingdom Viridiplantae; phylum Streptophyta; class Magnoliopsida; order Arecales; family Arecaceae; genus Cocos; species Cocos nucifera. The sequence goes on from QRFJ01001647.1 coordinate 520,334, forward strand.
ATACATTGCTGCATCAGAAGTTGCGAAGAAAGCATTCTGGTACAAGAAGTTTGCTATAGAAATCAGAGTGATGCCATTAGATGTCATTCCTCTATACTATGACAACAATGATGCCATAACTTTAGCTAAAGAGCCAAGGTCTCATCAAAAATTCAAGCACATCGAGTGGCGATACCATCTCATCCACGATTACCTCGAAAAGGGTTACGTCAAGGTCAAGAGAGTCGACTCCGCAGATAATGCGACGGACCCATTTACAAAGTCGTTGGGCCAGCAGAAGATCGAAGCCCAACTTGAGAAGATGGGACTTAGATTTGTAGCCAATTAGCTTTAGGTCAACTAAAAGTTTGTTAGATATATGTGCCCTAGAAGTCAGAATTGGCTGACATTTGTAATACACTTCTAAGGATAAAATTATAATTTTGACTATAAATAATAAAATAGATTATTTTCTATCATAAATGTAAATTTAGTGTCTTTGATACATCCCTTGAGTTAATGGTAATGATAATTCATATTTTCAAAAGTTAAAAATTTAAGACATGAATTTTTCATTACTAACTCATAAAATGCTCTCGACCGTAGGATCATCATGAGGATGGTGATTGATCCGGAAGATTGGTGTACAATCGCTTCTTTATAGTAGATGAGTCTCGAGTCTACGGTATAAAGATACCGAAGCGAGAGTACAGGTACTTATTAGAGAATAAGGATACTAAGCATGACCACCTCGAGCTATCATAAGGAAGTTTACCTTCTCATTGATGACTGACTCAAAGCTATAGTGGTGTGTCTGGTTCATTGACCTGAGGTGCATCAGCGTTCACCTTGAGGGTGTTATAGTTTGACTACACCATGACTCGATCTCCTAGCCATTCGAAATCCTGAGGTGTATGTTGGCTATAGCATGTTCATTATAGGAATTGGATTGCACCAAGAGAAAATCTATCTACCTCGGTGGATGAGGAGCAGCCCTATGAGGATCATGAGAATCAAGTCCATAATGTTAGATATGTGTGTCCTAGAAGTCAAAATTGGCTGACACTTGCAATACACTTCTAGGGACAAAATTATAATTTTGATAATAAATAATAAAATGGATTATTTTCTATCATATATGTGTATTTAGTGTCTGTGATACATCACTTGAGTTAATGGTAATGATAATTCTTATTTTCAAGAGTTGAAAATTTAAGACAAGAATTTTCATTATTAACTCATAAAATGCTGCTAACCGTAGGATCATCATGAGGATGGTGATTGATCCGAAAGGTTAGTGTACAATCGCTTCTTTATAGTAGATGAATCTTGAGTCTACGGAGTAGCGACACCAAAGCGAGAGTACAGATACTCGTTAGAGAATGAGGGCATTGAACGTCACCACCTCGAGTAGTCATAAGGAAGTCTACCTTCTCGTCGATGACTGACTCGAAGCTACAGTGGTGTGTCTGGTTCTTTGACCTGAGGTACATCTTTAGTTCACCTTTAGGGTGTTACAGTTTGACTACACCGTGAATCGATCTCCTAGCCAATCAAAACCCTGAGGTGTATGTTGGCTATGGCATGTTCATTATAGGAATTGGATTGCACCAAGATGGAATCTATCTACCTCGGTGGATGAGGAGCAGCCCTATGATGATCATAAGAATCAAGTGCATAAGCCCAAGGCCATGGCAGAGAGTGAAATAATAGAAAGAGTTTCTATTAAGTTTTTCACATCGGACTTGAATCGAATGATTAAATCATATGATAGAAATTAGGGTTTGATGAGTTCACCTTAACCCTAATCTGATCGGGGCTCAAGATAGAAGAACTTAATCACACAAGTAGCTGCACCGAGAGGTTCATTTTTAGTTTTGATGGGTTGCCACCATATACTGCTAGGTGTCACTGGTGGATTTTGGGAGCAATTAGAATGATTTAGATGATCGATCATTCTAGTTGTCTGAATCAGAAGAGTTCTGATCCATCGAAAGAAGTTTCGATGATGTCGATGATGGAGATCACTGACATATCCCATTACCATACAAACTGAACCTAACTGGATCACACAAATAAGGATTTGGATCTAGATATCATCAACTGAATGAACCTAGTTCGGTTGATTTAGAATATATTCAATTATGTTCAAGGAAATCATGCTAGCACACGATTGAACCTAACATTCTCCTTTTACTATCATTAAAAGTTATCTCGACTGAGCCAAATGAGTTTGTGCTCACTCAGGTACCTTTACCTGATCTGACTGGAGCTTGTCCATGTTAGAAAAGGGTTGCCTTAATTTATGAGATAAATTTAAGACCACACCTGCCATTTTCCATCACCTGCTAATTCTTATCCCTTGACTTTGGTCAAATATTGACCTTTGACCCTTAGACATCTGCCCATGTGTCATGCACTTATTAGAGAATTGATAGGGGCTTGTCCCCTTCCTAAAAATTGGAAAGGAGGGGGTGCATGCCTAGGATGGCGTGCACCCATGGATAGGGACGCTTGGAGTCCCATACGGATGGGACTCTAGGTTGCTTCTTGGATTCAAACTAGGTGACCCTCACCTATAGACTTTGACCAGTCTTAGGCATCACCTTAGGATGAATCTATGGATCTCTCATTTGATTGGATCAGATAATGTCATCCCACTAATCAGATTTAGATCTGATTAAACAAAGCAACGTGATTGGTCGGGGTGATGTGGCACTGCATAGCGCAGCAAGGTCTATATAAAGACCTGTCTGCATCCACTTTTCAGAGACTCCTCTCCAAGCCACACTCCAAGGCTGTCCCTCTTTTTTCTCCATGCCACCTTCATGCCATCTCTCTCCTCTCCATGCCCAAGGATAGTTGGGCTTCAGATTAGTGTGATTCGGGCAAGAAAAGGCTAACGAAAAAGGAAGAAGGTAGCACTGCTGCAAAGACGACTGCTGATTTTCGAAAGGAGTTTCGAAGATCCTTCAAATTAAATCTAGATCTAATTTTTGGAAAAAAGAAAGAGAAAGAGAAGATCTCCAAATCCAGTTTGAGTAGATTTTGGTAGAGGCCAGGTGCTTGCATGGCTAGATCCAGAATCTCAAGCAATTGGCAAGATCATCAATGGATAATCGGATTATCCATATCAAGGTAAAACTAATTTAGATTTAATTTAATTTAATTTTTTTATTTATTAGATTATAAAATTAGATCTAAAAAATATCAGATCTAATTTAGATCTAAGAAAAAATTTTTGAAATATGCCTCTTGATCCAATTAGATTTGAACGAACCTGATCCAGAAAATCAGGATTTCCCTTCAACTGGTATCAGAGCCAGGTTCTTTATAAAATTTATTTAGATCTAATTTAATCTTAATTTAAATTAATAATTTTAGATGTCACATGAGATATGATTAGATCTGAAATCAGAAAAAATTAAAATTAAATAATTAATCTAGATCTAAGTATGTATGAAGATACATGACTAGTTAGACTAGGAATAGAATAGTTCTATAGTACATAGTCTTGCATGATCATAATTTTTATTTGATTAAATTAATTTTTTGATCTATTTATTTACTTATTTTTTGATATTATAAATATTATAATAAATCTAAAAATAGAAAAATAAATTATTTAATTTGTTCATATGAGATATGATAGATGCATGTTTAGACTAGTTGTAGAATAGTTCTACATATTAGGGTCTAGATTAAATTTATTTTGATAAGATCAATTTAAATCTAATTTTTTAGATGATTATGAGATAATTTAGATCTAAAAACATGCATGCATGATACATGAGATGTATGCAAAATATGTTTATAGTTAGATCAATTTTTGTATATGAGATATATGATGTAGATCTAACTAGTTTTGTAATTTTCTGATTAAGGCATTCCTCTTGGTCGTCTGGTCATAAGAATAAAGTAGGATTTAAATACCCTCTTCTCTCATTTGATGGAGTATTTTTATGATGTATAGGGGTGCTGTGCGTTCATCCATAATCTGAAATCAAGAACTTACTTTCTGCAAAACCCTAGATCCTAAAATCCTAGGATTTATTTACATGTTTTATTTATGAATCCTAAACTTAATTAAGAATTAAGATTATGAAATATTAATTAGATCTAAAATTGAGAATTTTAGATCTAAGATATATTCATAATATTGGGTTCGGGCTTGGGTAGCTCAATTAGGTCTAAGCGGTTGATCAAACCGAATCAAGAGTTGGTTAGATGGGATCAACAATGCTTAAATTGACCAGCCTAATAGGATTAAGTCTGGGTCAAGATCGAGTCATGTGAGTGATCGATCAAGCTAAGACCTAATTAGGCTCAGTGGTTAGAGTCTGGATTGTAGGCTAACCCGATTGATTCTGACTCAATAATTTGGTGTCTAAGGTAAGTTTGGCAGATACGATCGACTGATTTTTAATTGGGAGCTACTCGACTCGAATGCATTCTTATCGAGTTAATGGCATATCCCTTCCACCGGTCTCACTTACCTGGCCATATTTGTTGATTCAGTTCTGATCTGAGGTGGTCAATAATCCGAGCTAACCCATGCCACTAGGTTAGTCATAATGGTTATGACTATGTCAAGTCTAGTTTAATGAGACCTAAATCAAATCTTCCTAAGAAAAGATTAAGTCTAAGGTCTTCCACCATTGTAGATGTGCGGGCCCTTTCCTGGGGTTGATTGTTCTCGGCTGGATTACAGTGGCTCAGTTGCATCGGAAAAGATGCAACCATGTCTATTAGGCATTGGATGCTATAGGCTGGAGGATGGATTGGGCTCAATATTTTGGATACGGTGAGAGACTCAATTAGGAATCCAATCTATGCAAATGGTGGGTCTGACTTAACTAAGGAGTGGATCAATATTTCGGACATGGTGAGATTCATGAATTAGAGACCAAGTTTGGGTGCATCATGATTAGAGAATCATTGAACAAGAGTTGTTCACTCATTGGCTAACCCATCACCAATAACTGTTAGGTGAGGTGATGAGTCAGTTGGTGGGACCGCACCACCCACTAGAAATCATAATCATGAAGATTTTTGCATCTCTACAGAGGGAGTGTAGGGATCCGAGAAAATAGTGGAAACTAATTTGTTTAAAAATAAAATCCCTAAATAAATTGGTTAAGTCTTAATTATAATATCTAATTAGAAACTTTGACTCTTTACAGAAAAATGTCTGCATCCAACCCACTAGTACGAATTTTGGACACCTACAGACTGACTGAACCAAATTACAAGGATTGCCTCCAAAACTTCAAAATCATTTTGGATTTTGAGAAGTTAACTCATGTATTGGAGCAGGACCCTCCCACCTTACCAGCTCGTCCATCCGCTAAGCAAAGAGCGTCTCTGGATAAGTGGACAGGTGAAGATAACAAGGCTAGATACTACATGTTGGGCTTGATGTCTGATGAACTTCAGTGCCAACATGAAGATATCAGGATTGCTCACCAAATGTTGGCTCACCTATAGAAGATGTTTGGTGAACAGAGTCGCACAGCTAAGTATCAAGTCCCTAAATGACTGTTTAAGGCTAAGATGCATGATGGGCAGTCAGTCTAAGATCATTGTCTAATGATGATCAAGGACTTGGAAGAGCTTGAGAAGCTCGGAGTGAGGTTGGACTTGGATCTGTAGAATGATTTAATTCTACAATCCTTGATCGATGCGTATGGCTAGTTCATCATTAACTACCATATGTATAAACTTCAAAACTCCTTGATCGAACTTATGAACATGCTGGTTATCGCTGAGCTTTCCATGAAAGGTTCTAAAGGCTCAGTGCTTGCTATGGAACGAACTTCTTCAAAGAGAAAGTCTTTTGGAAAGAAGAAAAAGTCTACAAAAAAGCAAAAGGTGGAAGGAGGAAAGAAGAAAAAGGCAGAGATGAAGAAGAAGGCTGCTGACAAAGGAAAGTATTTTTATTGCAACAATGATGGCCACTGAAAGCGGAACTGCCCTACTTACCTTGCCATCCTAAAGAAGGAGGCGGATCCTTCTAGAGGTATGCTCATTATTGAGTCTAACCTTATAATTTTTTCTGCATCTAGTTGGGTGCTTGACTCTGGTTCTAGTGCTCACTTGTGAACTTCTATGCAAGATCTTGAGAATAGCAGAAGGTTGAGGGATGGTGAGATAATCCTATACATCAAAAATGGAGCAAGAGTTGCTGTCGTGGCTAGGGGAACATTTTCTCTTCGACTACGATCTGGTTTAGACTTAGTATTAAAAGACTGTTATTATGTGCTTGTAGCAAGTAAGAATTTGATTTCTGTTTCTTGCCTTGCATTAGAAGGCTATGTAATTAGTTTTCTTAAGGACCATTGTAACATTCTTTATGAAAGAAATAAAATTGCAAATGGTTTTCTTATTAACAGTCTTTATCAGTTACATGTTGATGTATCTATTTTTAATTTTGAGCAAAATGTAAATGCCATAAAATCAAAACATCCTAGGGATAGTCCAAACAATAGGTATCTATGGCACCTAAGATTAGGTCATATAGCAGAAGATAGGGTTAACAAATTAGGAGAAAATCGAGCTATTGAGTCCATTGACTTTCGAGTCATATCCAATTTGTGAATCCTATCTTCATGGCAAAATGACTAAGCTCCCTTTTGTAGGACATGGGGAAAGGGCCATGGATCTTCTTGCCCTAGTACATACAGATGTGTGCGGCCCATTTGATGTGCCGGCTAGAGGCAATTTAGTCTACTTCATAACCTTTATCGATGATTTATCTAGGTATGGGTATGTGTATCTTATGAGACACAAGTCTAAAGCATTTGAAAAGTTCAAAGAATTTAAACATGAAGTAGAAAAGCAAATTGAAAAATCCATTAAGGTTCTTTGATCAGATCGAGAAGGTGAATACCTTAGTCAGAAATTCCTGGACTATCTCAAGAAAAATGGTATAGTCTCTCAATGGACTCCACCAGGAACACCTCAACTCAACGCACTTTCAGAATGGAGGAACCGGACCCTATAAGATATGGTCCGATCCATGATGAGCTTCATAGAACTTCCTGATTTTCTTTGGGGATATTGTTTGTTAACTACAATATACTTACTGAATAGGGTTCCTTCTAAAATCGTTCCTACCACACCGTATAAGATATGACATGGTAAGAAGCCAAGTCTAAGTCATCTCAGAATTTGGGATTATCCGGCTAATGTCAAAAGACAACAAGTGGACAAATTAGACTTTAGGTCCTTCAGAGCTTGATTTATAGGATATCCTAAAGAGTCATTAGGATATTATTTCTATATTCCAAAAGATCACAATGTGATTGTTAGTCAACATGCCATTTTTCTTGAAAAATAATTTTTTCAAGATGGTGGCATTGGAAAATAGATCAAGCTCAATGAGAAAGTCTCATAAGAGAAACAAGATAAGGACCATATGGAACCAAATCAGGTTGAGCCAATTCTACACTACCTCCTCCACCTCGTAGATCGAAAAGGATTTTCCATCCCCCTGGGAGGTACATAGGTACTATTTCAAAGAATGTAGAGAAAATATTCCTCGTAGGTAATGGGGTTCATGGTGATGATCCAAAAACCTATAATGAGGTGATATCAAATATCGACTCCAAGAAATGGTTAGATGCAATAAAGTCAGAAATTGACTCGATGCACTCAAACCAAGTCTGGACCTTGGTAGATCCCCCAGAAGGTATAGTACCTATTAGGTGTAAATGAATCTATAAAAGAAAGATTGTTGCAGATGAGAATGCAGAGATATTCAAGGCTAGATTAGTGGCAAAAGATTATAGTCAATGTGAAGGCATTGGCTATCATGATACCTTTTTGCTAGTAGCTATGCTAAAATCCATTCGCACATTGCTTGCTGTTGCAGTCTATTTCGATTATAAAATATGGCAAATGGACATGAAAATGGCATTCTTAAATGGATATCTTGAGGAAGATATCTATATGGAACAGCCGCTAGATTTCACATCCAGTGATGATGATCATAAGGTTTGCAAGCTGCAAAGGTCCATATATGGACTTAAGCAAGCATCTCGGAGCTGGAATACTCATTTTAATGATGTGATCAAAATGTTTGGTTTCATCAAGAACGAGGAGGAGCCATGTGTCTTCAAAAAGGTCAGTGGGAGCGCTGTTGTCTTCCTCGTATTGTACGTGGATGACATCCTCCTTATTGAGAATGATATTCCCATGTTGACCATAGTTAAAATATGGTTATCTAAAGAATTCTCCATGAAAGACCTAGGAGAAGCATCCTTTATTCTAGGAATTAAGGTCTATAGAGATAGACCGAATAGGATGCTAGGACTTTCACAGAAGATGTACATAGAGAAAGTACTAAAGAGGTTTAGTATGGAAAACTCTAAGAGGGGTTTAGTATCCTTCAGACATGGCATTCATCTTTCCAAGAAGATGTGCCCTAGCACACCTGAGGAAATAGAACGCATGAGCAAGATCCCTTATGCTTCAGCAATAGGGAGCCTCATGTATGCCATGTTATGTACACGACCTGATATAGCCCATGCTGTGAGTGTCACGAAGCAGATATCAGTCGAAATCCAGATGAAGAACACTGGACTTCTGTGAAATGTATCCTTAAGTACTTGAGAAGAACTAAGGATATGTTGTTGGTCTTTGGTAATGGAGAACTCCAAGTCCAGGGGTATACAGACTCGGATTTTATGTCCGATGTAGATGATCGAAAGTCGACATCTGGAAGTCTGTTTGTATGCAATGGTGGAGCTATCAGTTGGAAAAGTTTCAAGCAGACAGTGATAGCAGATTCCACCATGGAAGCAGAATATATCACTGCATCAGAAGCTACAAAGGAGGCATTCTGGTATAAGAAGTTTGCCATAAAAGATCGGAGTGATGCCATCAGATGCCATTCCTCTGTACTGCGATAATAATGGCGCCATAGCCCTTGCTAAGGAGCCGAGGTCTCATCCAAAAATCCAAGCACATCGAGCGGCGATACCACCTCATCCGCGATTACCTTGAGAAGGATTACGTCGAGGTCAAGAGAGTTGACTCCGTAGATAATGTGGCAGACCCACTTACAAAGCCATTGGGCCAGCAGAAGATCGAAGCCCACCTTGAGAAGATGGGACTTAGATTTGTAGCCAATTGGCTTTAGGTCAAGTGGAAGTTTGTTAGATATGTGTGCCCTAGAAGCCAGAATTGGCTGACACTTGTAATACACTTCTAGGGGCAAAATTATAATTTTAACTATAAATAATAAAATGGATTATTTTCTATCACATATGTATATTTAGTGTCTGTGATACATCCCTTGAGTTAATGATAATGATAATTATTATTTTCAAGAGTTGAAAATTTAAGACAAGAATTTTCATTATTAACTCATAAAATGCTCCTGACCATAGGATCATCATAAGGATGGTGATTGATCCGAAAGATTACTGTACAATCGCTTCTTTATAGTAGATGAGTCTTGAGTCTATGGTGTAGAGACACTAAAACGAGAGTACAGATACTCGTTAGAGAACTAGAGCACTGAGCGTGACCTCCTCGAGTAGTCATAAGGAAGTCTACCTTCTCGTCGATGACTGACTCGAGCTGCAGTGGTGTATCTGGTTCTTTGATCTAAGGTGCATTGACAGTTCACCTTGATGATGTTATAGTTTGACTATACCATGACTCGATCTCCTAGCCATTTGGAACTCTAAAGTGTATGTTGGCTATAGCATGTTCATTATAGGAATTGGATTGCACCAAGATGGAATCTATCCACCTCGATGGATGAGGAGCAGTCCTATGATGATCATGAGAATCAAGTCCATAAGCCCATAGCCATGGTAGAGAGTAAAATAATAGAAAAAGTTTCTATTAAGATTTTTACATCAGACTTAAATCGAATGATTAAATCATATGATAGAAATTAGGGTTTGACGAGTCCACCTTAACCCTAATTTGATCGGAGCTCAAGATAGAGAAACTTAATCACACAAGTAGCTGCGCCTAGAGGTTCATTTTCAGTTTTGATGGGTTGCCACCATATACTGCTAGGTGCCACTGATGGATTTTGGGAGTAATTAGAATGATTTAGATGATCAATCATTCTAGTTGTCTCAATCAGAAGAGTTTTGATCCATAGAAAGGAGTTTCGATGATGTTGATGATGGAGATCACTACATATCCCATTACCATATAGAACTGAACCTAATTGGGTCATACAAATAAAGATTTGGATCTAGATATCATCAATTGAACTAATCCAGTTCAATTGATTTGAATTAGATTTAATTAGGTTCAAGAAAATCATGCTAGCACATGATTGAACCTAACATTCTCCTTTTTCTATCATTAAAAGTTGTCTCGACTGAGCCAAATGAGTTTATGCTCACTTAAGTACCTTTACCTGATTTGACTGGAGCTTGTCCAGGTTAGAAAAGGATTGTCTTAATTTATGAGATAAATTTAAGATAACACCTACCATTTTTCATCACCTGCTAATTCTTGTCCTTTGACTTTGGTCAAACGTTGACCTTTGACCCTTGGACATCTACCTATGTGTCATGCACTTATTGGAGGGTAGATAGGGGCTTGTCCCCTCTTTGGAAATTGGAAAGGAGGGGGCACACACCTAGGATGGCGTGCGCCCATGTATAGGGATGCCTGGAGTCCCATATGGATGGGACTCCAGGTTGCTTCTTGGATTCAAACTAGGTGACCCTCACCTATAGACTTTGACCAGTCTTAGACGCCACCTTAGGATAAATCTGTAGGTCATTCGTCTGATTGGATCAGATGATGTCATCTCACCAATCAGATTTAGATCTGATTAAACGAAGCAACATGATTGGCCGGGGTGATGTGGCACTGCATGGCGCAGCAGGGTCTATATAAAGACCTGTCTGTGCCGACTTTTTAGAGACTCCTCTCCTAGCCATGCCCCAAGGCTGTCCCTCTCCTTTCTCCATACCACCTTTAGTCCATCTCTCTCCTCTCCACATCCAAGGATAGTTGGGCTTTAGATTAGTACGATTCAGGCAAGAAAAGGCTGACAAGAAAGGAAGAAGACAACACTACTGTAGAGATGACTGCTGATCTTCCAAAGGAGTTTTGAAGATCCTTCGAATCAAATCCAGATTTAATTTTTGGAGAAAAGAAAGAGAAGAAGAAGATCTCTAGATTTATCCTGAGTGGATACCAGTAGAGGCCAGGCACTTGCGTGGCTAGATCCAGAACCTCAGGCAATCAGGAAAATCATCAATGGATAATTGGATTACCCATATCAAGGTAAAACTAATTTAGATTTAATTTAATTTAATTTTCTTATTTATCAGATAATAAAATTAGATCTGAAAAATGTCAGATCTAATTTGGATCTAAGAGAAAATTTTTGAAATATGCCTCTTGATTCAATCAGATTTGAACGAACCTGACTCGAGAAATCAGGATTTTCCTTCACATAAGTCCATGGCTATAGCAGAGTGAAATAATAGAAAGAGATTCTATTATGATTTTCGCATCGGACTTGAATCGAATGGTTAAATCATATGACAGAAATTAAGGTTTGGCAAGTTCACCTTAACCCTAATCTGATCGGAGCTCAAGATAGAAGAACTTAATCGCACAGATAGCTACACCAAGAGGTTCATTTTCAATTTTGATGGATTGCCACCATATACGGCTAGGTATCACTGGTAGATTTAGATGATCGATCATTCTAAGTTGTCTGAATTAGAAGAGTTCTGATCCATCAAAAGAAGTTCGATAATATCGATGATAGAGATCGCGATATATCCCATTACCATACAGAACTGAACCTAACTAGGTCACACAAATAAGAATTTGGATCTAGATATCATCAATTGGACTAATTTAGTTCAATTGATTTGAATAAAATTCAATTAGATTCAAGAAAATCATGCTAGCACACGATTGAGCCTAACGTTCTACTTCTACTATCATTAAAAGTTATCTCGACTGAGCCAAATATGTTTGTGCTCACTTAGGTACCTTCACTTGGTCTGACTAGAGCTTGTCCAGGTCAGAAAAAGATTATCTTAATTTATGAGATAAATTTGAGACAACACCTGCCATTTTTTGTCACCTGCTAATTCTTGTATTTTGACTTTGGTCAAACATTGACCTTTGATACTTAGACATCTGCCCATATGTCATGCATCCATAGGAGAGCAGATAGGGGCTTGTCCACTTACTAAAAATTAAAAAGGAGGTGCACACCTAAGCAGGCATGCGCCTATGGACAGGGATGCCTGGAGTTTCATACGGATGGGACTCCAGGTTGCTTCTTGGATTCTACTTAGGTGGCGCTTAGGAATAGACTTTCACCAGTCTTAGGCGCCATCTAAGGATGAATTGAGGGGGCTCTCATCTGATTGGATCAGGTGATGTCATCCTAGCAATTAGATTTAGATCTGATTGCACGAAGCAATGTGATTGGCCGGGATGATGTGGCACTGCATGGCGCAGCAAGGTCTATATAAACCCTATCTGCACCTAACTTTCATAGAGTTCTCTCTTAGCCTATGCCCTAAGGTTCCCCCTCTCCCTCATCTATGCCAACTTTTGGTCCTCTCTCTCTTCTCGACACCCAAGAAATTTTGGGCTCCAGTTTGGTGCGATCCAGGCAAGAGAAAGATGACGTAAAAGAAAGAAGGCAGCACTATTGCAGAGATGATTATAGATCTTCAAAAGAAGTTTTTGAAGATCCTCCAAATCAGATCCAGATCTGATATTTAGAGAGATGATAAAGAAGGAGAAGATCTCTAGATCTAGTCTGAGTGGGTACTAATAGAGGTCAGGCGCTTGCATGGTCAGATCCAAAACCTCAGGTAAACAGTAGGATCATCAAAGGATAATTTGATTACCCAACATCAAGTTATAAATTAAATTAGATTTAATTTATTTTTATTTTTATTTATTAGATCTATAAAATCATATTTGAAACATCTTAGATCTGATCTAGATTCATAAGAGAAGCTTTTAAAATATCTCTTTTGATCCAATCAGATCTAAACGAACCTGAACCAAAAAATCAGAATTTTTCCTTTAAGAAGTACGACCAATCCTTTGTGGAAGGATGGCATTTGAAGGTGTAAAAATTTTGAATGAGTGAAACTGTTGACTAAACTTTGGCCAGATGACAAAGAGAAAGAAATTAATGATGAGCCAAAAGAAGTTCAGTGCGATAGAAGCTATGAAAATATTTTAGAAGCAAAAAAGCACGACAACAAAAGGTGGAAGTGAAAGTTGAAGCCCGATGCACAAGGCTTCCAGATACGGACAAAATCAACCAGTTAGAGGTGAACTAGCATGGTCATCTGACCCAGGGATCTCAAGATCATACTTAGAAAAAGGTCATTCAGAGTAAGGATAGAGGGATGGTGTTCGAAATGAAAGGCTAATGGGACATGATCCCAAACTCAACCTTGGTCAGGGGGACAGGGTCTAGGAAGGCTGGTCCGGACGAGCTCCAAGAACCGACAGATTAAAAAGTTTCAAAAGACATCCAGATCAAAGTGAACCCCCAAAAAACCATCAAGAAGGTAGGAAAAAAAAATGGAATACAAAAGTTGTATGGACAAACCAAAAGAGCAAGAAGTAAAAAGATACCAGAATAATCGAAAATAGGCATTAGGAGGTTGACCTAAGTTGTTTGAGAAGGACAAAGGGATGATGGGTGCGACGAGAATCGAACGGAGGACACCTGGAACTAGGGAGGACAAAGGAAGGAATTGAAAATCTCGGATGAAAGAAGAGCAGGTGCTGAAGGAAGAAGAAGACTTAGGCAAGAATAAATTTTGGAGGTGGAAGAAGGCCTTAAATAGCCAAGGGGAGCCTAAGATGGTTATGATGGCAGATCTCATTCACTCGATCCATGAGTGCCACGTGTCCCACTCATCATGGTAGAGTAGTGGCTACGAGCGAATCCTTAATTGCATTGTGCCTAGGATAGTGTTGTAGTGGAAAAGCCGAAGGACTGTCTTCTTGAACTCACTTCAAATTTAATGAGCTTCGATGCCAGCGTGGTACATGCCAAAACATCTCATCCTAATGAGTGCAAAAAGCCAAAAAGAACTTCGACAGCTGCATCTATACTCCCTTCCTTCAAATTTCAAACTTGAGAGTGGGAAGACTATTGTTGGGGGTAAACCCACTCCTATCGAAGTTCGGCTAGATATCTAATCGCTGAATGATCCCATCTGATAGTGACAACCAAAATTGAGCCTCGACCAAATTCGTAAGATCCCTTCAAACTTCACCCAAATGAGCTTGAATAGCAGGGATAGCCAAGCTCCTCCACCCCAGGCAATCATCCCTCTTTTGATAGAACTTCCTCCAGGCAAACTTTCATGCTTTTTTTAGAGTGCCGGACTTCTCATTCAGCCAGACTACCATACCAATCGAACTCCTTTCGAACTTCTCTACCAGTCGAATTCCTTTAGACAGACTTCTCCACTAGTCGAACTCCTTTCAGACTTCTTCTTTAGCCAGACTACTGCACCAATCGAACTGCTTTCGGACTTCTCCTTCAGTCAGACTTCTCCACCAATCGAACTTTTTCTAGACTTCTTCTTCCATCGAACTTCTTTTGAACTCCTTCTGACTACCTAGAAGGATCTTAGCACCAACTCTCAATATGGCGAATATCAATCCATGCATAGCTAATCTTGAGAACCTCCGAGCTCCTCTGGAGCAACATCATTGAGGGACGCTCCATCCCCTACAGCCGTTCCATCCAAACTCCAGCTGGCACATCACAACAGTAAACACTATCCTCTATAACAAACTCCACGTGGTCATGAACGGCCAACTATCAGGTAGTTATGGCTGTGACTATCAGTTTGTTACAGACTTTGCCTATATAAGAGATCCTATAGATGCACTTTTTTCTTGAAGCTCTTTATTTTTTTCTAAAAACTCTGCAAAAATCTCTCTGAGCACTCTATTTCTATTAGTTGAAAGAGCTGACTTGATCATCGAAGGGTTTTACCAGATCCACCACCTCCGACTCCGGACGAGACTTATTTTATAGGTCACCGATGGTGACCTCCCCATCTCCAACTCCAGCCTCGATTCTGACAATAATTAGATTTTGCACCAACATATTTGTTAGATATATGGACTTTGATCAACTACAACTATTGAATTGATCTAAAGAAATATCCTAATCCTAATTAACTATTAATTAGATTTGATTAATTTTTTAACTAAGTTCATATTTAATCTAATCCTAAGTCTAATCCAGTAAAGGATCTGATCAAAGCTAACCCATTATCCAGTAACCCATGTTTTATGAAATTATCTTAGGATCTTCAAATCACAAACCTAGATCCTAAACAATCACTTAATTCTCAATTAAGTTCAAAGCTTATGAGTTTGAATTTATGAAATCTTAGAACTAATTTTTGATTTTATTATTTAAAGTATTTTCAAATTATAAATACTTTACTTTGAATCAAATTTAAATAATGGTTTTAGATCTGATTTGTTTCAATATTTTGATCATGTCCTAGGATTCTGAATCTAGAATTTTGTAGAAAATAAGTTCATAATTTAAATTCTATAAAACTTATATGTAATACATATACAAACTAGATTAAAAAATGAAGCTACATATCAATATATGCAACATGAAGATCTAGATCAAAACATAAAATATATCACATGGATCTCATCTAAATGATCAAAATCAGATCATAAACTAATTAATAATAGATTTAAAATTTAAAAATAAATTATAAATTACTTTAGATCTTATCTAACATATTTATAATTCAGGTTTTTTGGATAGCACATACTAAGACAACCTTTCTACTGTAAGGGATAAACCTTACAACAGGACAACCTTATGGCAGTATGTGCAATCCTAATATTAATTAGATCTAATCTAAATAATCTAAAATAGATCTAATATTTATTTAATTTTAGATTTAAATTAAAAATTTAAATCATAAATTTTTTTAGATCTAATCTAAATTATTCATGATTCAGGTTCAGATCAACATATATTTGGACAACCTTTTCATTGTAAGGGATTAACCTTACAACAGAACAACCTTATGGTAGTATGTGTGACCTTTAATTAATTTTTATTTTTAGATTTATTTTTAAGCATACATGAACATGTTATAAAAGAACATAGATGCTCTGATACCACTGATGAAAACATGCAGGATTTCATGCATAGATTTCAAAATATTTTTAAAATAATATGCAGCAGAAGACATAGATTAAATAGTTTAATCTACAATATGCATGTAATTAGATTACAAAAATCTACATTAAGAATCTATAATATGTTATGATGCAAATATAAATCTAAAAATAAATTAATTATAAGTGGTATTGATCATATTAATACCTAGATCTAGAATAATTCTAGATCTAATCCTAAATCATATCTAGATTACCAAGAGTTCAGATATCTTACCTTTGCATGGGTTGAGAACTCTACAGTTAATTTTTATTGTTGCTTTTAGAGCCGCACATACGTCCGATCTCTACAGGTGATCCAGACGAACCTACAATACAAATTGAAGGTTCGTTAAACGAAGATCCGCTCAAAGTGCAAGCTTCTCGTGGATCCCTCCTGATGATAAATCAAATACATATTCTCTGAATCTCTTGAATACTCCAAGAGATGAAGAATATGAGGAGAAATAAGGAAGGAATTCAATCCTTGAATCTTTTATAAATCAAAAAATAAAATTAGGAAAAAATAAATCCTAAGAAAAGATAAATCTTCTCCTTTAGGACATCAACGATTGATGTCCTAAAAACATCTCTATGCTAGGATAAGAAGAGACCTTCTCCTCTAGAATTTTTTTATATTTCTAGATCTAATATTTCTAATTTTATTCATATAAAATTTTTATAAAAATTAGAGAAGAAGGGTTCTCCAAGAAACCCTAAGAGAAGACCTTTCTTCTCTTCTCCTTCTCTCATTAGGACATGATTAGATCATGTCCAAAAATGATCACTATGCTTCAACACCTTGAAGCATGGATCCCCACGCCATTTAGTTTCTCTCTCATAAATTTTTATCATAGAAAAATCACATATAAAATAAGAAGAGAGAAACATAAAAAAAAAATACAAGAGAAGACAATCTTCTCTTACCTTGTCTTGATCAAGACATCATCGTTTGATGTCCAAAAGAAAGGAACTACTCTAAGGAATTTGGTGCCTCATCCTCCCATGCCTCTCCCCCTTTTTCTTCTGATTTCTATCATGAAATCCCTCTTGATTTTGGATGCCCACAACTCCTTTTAGGAGGCATCCCATAAGAGATAGGAAGACTAGGTCAAACGACCTAGTCAAACATGGAATTTATGGGGCGTCCAACTCTTGGACGCCCCTCCTATTTTTTAGGTGTGAACAAAGAAAATCATGTAAAAAAGGAGAGGAATGGTGCACAAAAACTAGAAGGGAGGGTGCCACAAAAATAGGGGGCGTGAGATGCTTTCCATAGGAAGAAAAGAAGAGTTTTAAGAGATCAAAACTCTCTTTCAAAGTTTGACCTATTCAAACTAATTCCCAAAAACATCTGATGTGGGGCATGGGAACCTCTTCTTAGTCATGAATTATTTCACATAAACATCAAGAATTAATTATGGGTGTTGGCTTTATTAGGTGCAAGAGAATGAGAGAAAGTCCCAGTCCAACTGGGACTTCTCTTGTTCGACTAGGTCAAAATAGGTTTGAACCTAATTTAAATCCTATTTAAATTAGATTAAATGCAACCTAATTAAGGATGATCCTAGTCTAACTAAGAGTCTAATTAAATCAGATTAAATCAAGATTTAAATCTGATTTAAATCCTAAGTTAATTAGGTGCACCCAAGTCCTAGTCAAACAAGGAATTATTCCTTCTTACAATTGGCTTATTCAATAAACCAACTAGACTTAATCTAATTAAGTCCAACTAATTCTAATTGAATCTAATTCAATTAGATTTGATCTCAATCTAATTACTTAATCAAATTGAGCCAATTAGCAATCCAATTGCTAATCAATCCTCCTACAACACCAATCGTATTGATGGATTGACCATAGAAGGATTCTCAATCATCGATTAATCATCTGATCAGATTACAAGCTTTAATGTATGTGACCCCATAGATTCAAACCTAAGCTAGTAGCATAGGAATCAATTCCTATACCAATTGAAGTTACCATCTAGTAGTGATTTTCGACGTCCAAATTGGTCGAATGTATGCAAAGCAACATTCTTAGAATCCTAGCCCATGGTTACCATATAATTCATCCCTACAATCAATAATGCTCAAGATAACTTCGAGTATGCTGTCAAACACTCATACAAGTCATCTCTATTGTGTCTCAAAATTTTGCAAATCCTACAACACCTCATGAGAATTATTCAAGCCTAGATTTTGCTAAATTGAAACACCACGAGTCATTCTCTTCTTGAAGTTAATCAAGAGTGGTCAATCCCATTTTGACTCACATACCGACTTCACAAATACTTGACTATATCCAAAAATCTTTCAAACCTATATTAAAAATACAGACAGTCCAGTACCAAAGTACAGTAAGTTGCTTGCAAGTCACTTTGGTGATCTTAGGTAGGAGGGATACTTATACTCATTAGCTTTAGCTAGCTATTCTTGATAGTAGAGTGCTACATTGATCACATTCAGTGCAGATCTACTCCTACATCTCATCTAAAAGCCATACCAGTATCTCCACACCACTTAGTTATGAGGACAATCAATGCATATAGCATACAGCGACCTACACTCGATAAGTTATCATCCTTATTAATAACTTATTATTTGATCATAAATAATTTAAGAACCATCTGATAAATCCTTCTTTATCGATTAATTATGGTTCTATAATTTAGGAGTTTATTTAAAAAAGATAGAACTTTTATGATGAACCAGTCAAATAACTATTATTATTAGATAATTCATATACTAATTCAATCATTTACCACTTAGATGATTGTCTTTAAGATACATTTTTCAATATTATCACCTTTAGAATTAATTGGATACATCGATTCTGATTTTGCTGGATGTAAATTAGATAGAAAAAGTACTAGTAGCACTTGTCAATTTTTAGGAGTTAATCTAATTTTATGGTTTAGCAAGAAACAACACTCAGTAGCATTATCTATAGCTGAAGCTGAATATGTTACTGCTGGGAGTTGTTGTGCTCAAGTTTTATGGATAAAATAATAACTTAAAGACTTTGGCATAAAACTTAATAAAATTTTAATAAGATGTGATAATACTAGTACTTAATAAAATTTTAATAAGATGTGATAATACTAGTGTAATTAATCTAACTAAAAATTTAGTTCAACAGTCCAGATCCAAACATATTGAAATAAGACATTATTTCATAAAAGATCATGTGCAAAATCATGATATGATGCTTGAGTTTATTATTATAGATAAGCAATTGGCATATATCTTTACTAAACCTCTTAATGAAGAGAGATTTAGCATAATTAGGAGAGAACTAGGAATGTGCTATCACTAAGATTAAAATCAAAACTAGATTCTCTTGATCCAATAGCCCTCATATAAATTATCTATAGCTCTCTAAGGGTTCTGTCTAGTGAACTTGCTGATTGATTTAAAATCATGTCCACTCTAAACTCTCATAAAGATATCATATTTTATAAGACTATTAATTTATCAGACTCAGTTCTCATCTATCTCTCAATCAGATGCACCTATTCAGCTTTTATGAAAAATCAAAAAATTGCACTACTTAACCTGGAGTCAACTCATGATCAACTTATGGTCGACTCCTACTGGAGTTGACTCATGGTCGGAAACCTAGCCTTTAAACCCAAGTCCTCTACTCCTTGCCTCACCTCACCTCTTCACTGTTCAACCCTAAAACTATTCTAAGGCTGTGAGGGACCCTCCATCGACACCTCCACTTGTCCCCCTTCATGATCTCTCATGGATTCATCCTCCACCTATGCGAAATGGGGCCAAAGAGAAAGATCCAAGTTGTCCAAAGGAGATTACATCTAGTGGAGGAGCATGAATCTTCAAGCGATGATGATTCTGACTATAAAGAAGGTAACACTATCCCCCAATCGTCTGTTCCTCCTTCTCCCTCTCTACTGGACTGACAACTAGAAGAAATGTAGACTTCTAATTTTTTGACTGAGAGGGGTCGATGATTAGCAGTTGGATCTGAAACCAACAGTGGGAGAGTTTCTTCTCCATCAACCAACCAACCTACCCTCATCTAGTCAGAGAGTTTTATAGATGCATGACTAGAGGTGAGGATGATCTCAAAAGTATAGTAAAGGTAGTCACCTTTCACCTCATACCTAAAAGACTTGGATAAATTTGGGGTTTGCCAACTGAGGGATTAGTACCATAGTACCTATTTGATAGGGATCTTACTCTTAGGATGAATACCAGGTTAAGCAATGTAGAGAGAATCACAAAGCTAGAAGCTAATACTTTATCCACAGAAATGAGAGTTCTTAGTCACATTGTTGCTCGGATTGTCTTTCCCAAGACTGGCCGATTTGATCTAGTCCTAGATAGGATAATTGGAATTATGGACTACATAGTTCGAGGTGAGCAACTCAATCTTTTATTGTTGATTTTTAGATAGATGAGAGACGGAGTAGGCAGGGCCAAAGCATGTCTTCCTTATGGTATGGCACTAACCTCAGTCTTTACAAAGATTGGGATTGATTTTGAGGGAGAGCTATCTTTACATCTAAGACATACTAATATACATGGGGAGAAAATACTCACTAGTATGGGCTATCAGAAGCTGAATAATAGATGGGTCAAGAGAGCTTCCAGATAGGAGTAGCCACAAACCTAAGATAAAGCTGGACCTAGTCAGACTGTAGATATTCCTCCGATGCAGCCTCCAATCGAGCCAACCATAGATCCATTCATCACTTTCTTAGGTTCATCTACCATTACTTATCCTCCACCAGATTAAACTATCGATGATCAGACTGCCCGAATCATCCACACTATTCTAGATGGACTAAGTTTTAGATATGTGTGCCCTAGAAGCTAGAATTGGCTGACACTTGTAATACACTTCTAAGAACAAAATTATAATTTTAACTATAAATAATAAAATGGATTATTTTCTATCACATAAGTGTATTTAGTGTCTGTGATACATCCTTTGAGTTAATGGTAATGATAATTCTTATTTTCAAGAGTTGAAAATTTAAGACAAGAATTTTCATTATTAACTCATAAAATGCTCCTGACCGTAGGATTACCATGAAGATGGTGATTGATCCGGGAGGTTAGTGTACAATCACTTCTTTGTAGTAGATGAGTCTTAAGTCTATGGTGTAGAGACATCGGAGTGAGAGTATAGGTACTCATTAGAGAACGAGGGCACTGAGCGTGACCACCTCGAGTAGTTATAAGAAAGTCTACCTTCTCATCGATGACTGACTCGATGCTGTAGTGGTGTGTCTAGTTCTTTGACCTGAGGTGCATCGATGGTTCACCTTGAGGATGTTATAGTTTGACTACACCATGACTCGATCTCCTAGCCATTCGAAACCCTAAGGTGTATGTTGGCTATAGCATGTTCATTATAGGAATTGGATTGCACCAAGATGGAATCTATCTACCTCGATGGATGAGGAGCAACCCTATGATGATCATGAGAATCAAGTCCATAAGCCCATGGCCATGGCAGAGAGTGTGAAATAATAGAAAAAGTTTCTATTAAGGTTTTCACATCGGACTTGAATCAAATGATTAAATCATATGATAGAAATTAGGGTTTGACGAGTTCAGCTTAACCCTAATCTGATCGGGGCTCAAGATAGAAGAACTTAATCACATAAGTAGCTGCACCGAGAGGTTCATTTTCAATTTTGATGGGTTGCCACCATATGCTTCTAGGTGTCACTAGTGGATTTTGGGAGTAATTAGAATGATTTAGATGATCAATCATTCTAAGATGTCTGAATTAGAAGAGTTCTGATCCATCAAAAGGAGTTTCGATGATGTCAATGATGAAGATCATGACATATCCCATTACCATATAGAACTGAACCTAACTGGGTCACACAAATAAGGATTTGGATTTGGATATCATCAATTGGACGAACCCAGTTCAATTGATTTGAATAAGATTCAATTAGGTTCAGGGAAATCATGCTAGCACATGATTGAGCCTAGCGTTATCCTTTTACTATCATAAAAGTTGTCTCGACTGAGCCAAATGAGTTTGTGCTTACTTAGATACCTTTACCTAGTCTAACTGGAGCGTGTCCAAGTCAAAAAAGGGTTGTCTTAATTTATGAGATAAATTTGAGACAACACCTACCATTTTCCATCACCTGCTAATTCTTATACTTTAACTTGGTCAAACATTGACCTTTAACCCTTGGATATCTGCCCATATGTCATGCACTTATTGGAGAGTAGATAGGGGCCTGTCTGTTCTCTGAAAATTGAAAATAAGGGGGTGCATGCCTAGGATGGCGTGCGCCCATGGATAGGGATGCTGGAGTCCCATACGGATGGGACTCTAGGTTGCTTGTTGAATTCAAACTAGGTGACCCTCACCTATAGACTTTGATCGATCTTAGGCACCACCTTAGGATGAATCCATGGATCTCTCATCCCACCAATCCGATTTAGATCTAATTGAATGAAGCAACGTGATTGGCCGGGGTGATGCAGCACTGCATGGCACAACAGAGTCTATAAATAGACCCTGTCTGCGCCCACTTTTTAATAAGTTGATCTTAGCCCACGCCCCAAGGCTGTCCCTCTCCCTTCTCCATGCCACCATTTAGCCGTCTCCCTCCTCTCCATGCCCAAGAATGTTGGGTCCTTCAGATTAGTGCTAGTCAGGCAAGGAAAGGCTGATGAAAAAGGAAAAAGGCAGCACTGCTGCAGAGACGATGGGTGATCTTCAGAAGGTGTTTTGAAGATCCTCCAAATTAGATCCAGATCTAATTTTTAGGAAAAAGAAAGAGAAGGAGAAGATCTCTAGATCTAGTTCGAGTGGATACTGGTAGAGACCAGGCACTTGCATGGCTAGATCCAGAACCTCAGAGCTTTCGCAGGATCATCAATAGGTAATCAGATTACCCATGATCAAGGTAAAAATTAATTCAAAATTAATTTAGTTTTATTTTTTTAATTATCAAATTATAAATTAGATTTGAAAAATATTAGATCTAATCTAAATATGAGAGAAGAATTTTTAAAATATGTCTCTCGATCCAATCAGATCTGAACGAACCTGATCTTGGAAAATCAGAATTTTCCTTCAACTGGCATCAAAGCCAGATTCTTATTAAATTAGATCTGATTTAATTTGATTAATTAATAATTTTAGATATCACATGAGATATGATTAGATCTAAAATCAAAAAATAAAAAAATTAAAATAAATTAATATTGATCTAATATGTATGAAATACATAACTAGACTAGGTATAGAATTATTCTATGTGTAGTCTAGTATAATCATATTTTTTATTTGATTAAAAGTAATTTTTAGATCTATTTATTTTTTATTTTTTGATATTATAAATATTATAATTAGATCTAAAAATAGAAAATAAAATAAAATTAATTATTCATATGAGATATGATAGTTGCATGTTTAGACTAGTTGTAGAATAGTTCTGCAAATAGGTCTAGATTAAATTTTATTTGATATGATCAAATTTAAATTTAATTTTTTAGATGATTATGAGATAATTTAGATCTAAAAAATATACATGCATGATATATGTGATATATACAAAATATGTTTTAATTAGATCTATTTTTTATATGAGATATATGCTTAGATCTAATTTGTTTTTGTAGATTAGTTATATTTCTGATTAAGGCATTTCCCTTGGCCGTCCGGTCATAAGAATAAAGTAGGACTTAAAGACCCTCTTCTCTCATTCGATGTGGTGTTCTTATGATGTGTAAGAGTGCTGCGCGTTCGTCCTTAATCAAAAATTGAAAACTTACTTTCTGTAAAATCCTAGATCCTGAAACCCTAGGATCTTATTTACATGTTATTTTTGAACCTAACTTAATAAGAAAATTAGAATATAATTAGGTAATTGAGAATATCAAAATCATAAAGTTGTTGGGGTAATAGTCTGGTGATCAAGAATCAAGGTTGGTGATGGGTACATCTTAAATGACCCTAAGATAATTTTCAATGGCATACGACAGCTAATGTTAGATATATGTGCCCTAGAAGCCAGAATTGGCTGACACTTGTAATACACTTCTAGGGGCAAAATTATAATTTTGACTATAATCAATAAAATGGGTTATTTTCTATCACATATGTGTATTTAGTGTCTGTGATACATCCTTTGAGTTAATGGTAATGATAATTCATATTTTCAAGAGTTGAAAATTTAAGACATGAATAATCATTATTAACTCATAAACAGCTCCCGACCATAGGATCATCACGAGGATGGTGATTGATCCGGAAGGTTGGTGTACGAATCGCTTCTCTTTAGTAGATGAGTCTTGAGTCTACGGTGTGGAGACACCGGAGCGAGAGTACAGGTACTCGTTAGAGAACGAGGGCACTGAGCGTGACCACCTCGAGTAGTCATTAGGGAAGTCTACCTTCTCGTCAATGACTGACTCGATGCTGCAGTAGTGTGTCTGGTTCTTTGACCTGAGATGCATCGGCAGTTCACCTTGAGGGTGTTATAGTTTGACTACACCATTACTCGGACTCCTAGCCATATGGAACCCTGAGGTGTATGTTGGCTATAGCATGTTCATTGTAGGAACTGGATTGCATCAAGATGGAATCTATCTACCTCGGTGGTAGAGGAGCAGCCCTATGATGATCATGAGAATCAAGTCCAGAAATCCATGGCCATGGTAGAGTGAAATAATAGAAAGAGTTTCTATTTAGATTTTCACATTGGACTCGAATCGAATGATTACATCATATGACAGAGACTAGGGTTTGACGAGTTCACCTTAACCCTAATCTGATCGGGGCTCAAGATAGAAGAACTTAATCACACAGGTAGCTGCACCAAGAGGTTCGCATTCAGCTCTGATGGGTTGCCACCATATACTGCTAGGTGTCACTGGTGGATTTTGGGAGCAATTAGAATGATTTAGATGATCGATCATTCTAGCTGTTCGAATCAGAAGAGTTCTGATCCATCGAAAGGAGTTTCGATGATGTCGATGATAGAGATCATGACATATCCCATTACCATACAGAACTGAACCTAACTGGGTCACACAAACAAGGGTTTGAATCTGGTGATCATCAATTGAACTGATCTAGTTCAATTGATCTGAATGAGATTCAATTAGGTTCAAGGAAATCGTGCTAGCACTCGATTGAACCTAACGTTCTTCTTTTACTATCATAAATAAGTTGTCCTGACTGAGCCAAAGGAGTTTGTGCTCAATCAGAGGCCTTCATATGGTCTGACTGGAGGTTGTCCAAGTCAGAATAGGTTGTCTTATTTGTAAGACATTACCTGCCATTTTTGGTCACCTGCCATTTCTTGTTCTTTGACTTTGGTCAAAAGTCTACCTTTGACTGGTCAAACGTTGACCATTGACCCTTTGACTTTTGACCACATGTCATGCACCTATTGGAGAGCTGGTGGGGGCCTGTCCCCCTGCCAGAACCTGGCAAGGAGAAGGGCGCACGCCAAGGGTGGCGTGAGCCCAAGTAGGAGGCGCCTAGGAGTCCTTGTTGGACAAGGACTCCACCTCCCTTTTGGATTCCAATCAGAGTTCTACTAAGAATCCAGTTTGACTGGTCTTAGGCACCCTCTAAGGAGGAATCCAGGGGTCTCTATTCCAACCAATCAGATTTAGATCTGATTTCACAAAGGGTTGTGATTGGTTGAGAGGAAGAGGAGTTGGATCACAAGAGGTCTATAAATAAGACCCTGCGCCCAACCCTAATTCTAAGTGAATGCAATTAGACCCACGCCCCAAGGCTGCCTCTCCCCTCCTTCTCCATGCCATAGTCTCTTCTCCCCTTGCTCTCCACGTCCAAAAGGAGTTTTGGACTTAGGTTGGTGCGATTCAGATCAAGGAAAGGCGATCAAAAGCAAGAAGGCTGCGCTGCTGCAAAAGGACGACTGCAGATCTTCAAAAGAGTTTTGAAGATCCTCCAGATCAGATCCAGATCTAATTTTTGGAGGTGTGATAGAGAAGAAGAGGATCTCCAGATCCAACCCGAGTGGATACCGGTAGAGGCCAGGCGCTTGCGTGGCTAAGATCCAGAACCTTCCGCTGCAATCAGGATCATCTACAGGGTAATAGGATTACCCAAATCAGGTAAATTAAATTTGATTTAATTTATCTTATTTTATTTTATTTATTAAAATAATAAGAATCAGATCTGAAACATATCAAGATCTGATTGAGATCAAGAGAAAAAATTTTTGAAATATATCTCTTGATCTAATCAGATCTGGACGAACCTGGACCGGGAAATCAGGATTTCCCTTCAACTGGTATCAGAGCCATGGTTCTAAATTGTTTAGATCTGATTTTAATTTTATTTTAATTAGAAAATAAAGTGATTTCAGATGTCACATGAGATGTGATCAGATCTGAAATCAGAAAAAATTAAAATTAAATGATTTGGATCTAAGAACATGAAGATATGCATGACTAGTTCTAGAATAGAATAGTTCTATAGAATAGTTTTGCATGTCTTTGATTTAATCTGATTAAATCATATTTTAGATCTTCTTATTTACTATTTTCTTGATATTATAAGTGTTATAATAACATCTGATAAACAGCAAATAAAAATTATTTAATTTTAAATATCATATGAGATATGATTGATGCATGTCTAGACTAGTTGTAGAATAGTTCTACATAATTGTCTAGATTAGAATTTATTTTGATTAGATCAATTTAAATCTAATTTTTTAGATTATTATGAGATAATTTAGATCTGAAAACATGCATGATTATGATACATGAGATGTATGCAAAATATGCCTTGATTAGATCTAAATTTGTATATGAGATATATGATATAGATCTATAACTGTTTTGTAGTATTTACATGTTCCTGATTAAGGCGTTCCTCTTGGCCGTCCGGTCATAAGAACGAAGAAGGGTTTAAAGGCCCTCTCTTCCCATTCGATGGGGTGTTCTTATGACGTGTAGGGGTGCTGCGTGTTCGTCCTTAATCAGAAACCCAAAACTTACTTTCTGCAAAACCCTAGATCCTGAAACCCTAGGATTTATTGTGCATATTTTGTTTATGAACCCAACTTAATTAAGAATTAAGTTTATGGAATATTAATTAGGTCTAAAATTGAGAATTTCAGATCTAAGACATATTCATAATACTGGGTTCGGGCTTGGGTAGCTCAATTAGGTCTAAGCGGTTGATCAAACCGAATCAAGAGTTGGTTAGATGGGATCAACAATGCTTAAATTGACCAGCCTAATAGGATTAAGTCTGGGTCAAGATCGAGTCACGATCAAGCAAGACCTAATTAGGCTCAGAGGTTAGAGTCTGGATTGTAGGCTAACCCAATTGGTTCTGACTCAACAATTTGGTGTCTAAGGTAAGTTTGGCACAGACGACCGACTGGTTTTTAATTGGAAGCTACTCGACCTGAATGCGTTCTTGTGCGAGTTAACGGCATATTCCTTCCACCGGTCTCACTTACCTGGCCATATCTGTTGACACAGTTCTGATCTGAGGTGGTCAATAATCCGAGCTGAACCCATGCCACTAGGTTAGTCATAATTGTTATGACTAAGCCAAGTCTAGTTTAATGAGACCTGAATCAATTCTCCCTAAGAAAAGATTAAGTCTGAGGTCTTCCACCATTGTAGACGTGCGGGCCCTTCCCGGGGTTGATTGTTCTCGGCTGGATACAGTGGCTCAGTTGCACCGGGAAGATGCAACCATGTCTATTAGGCATTGGATGCTATGGGCTGGAGGATGAGTTGGGCTCAATATTCCGGATACGGTGAGAGACCCAATTAGGAACCCAGTCTATGCAAATGGTGGGTCTGACTTAACTAAGGAGTGGATCAATATTCCGGATACGGTGAGATTCATGAATTAGAGACCAAGTTTGGGTGCACCATGATT
This sequence comes from Cocos nucifera, assembly GCA_006176705.1. Taxonomy (NCBI): domain Eukaryota; kingdom Viridiplantae; phylum Streptophyta; class Magnoliopsida; order Arecales; family Arecaceae; genus Cocos; species Cocos nucifera. Next base: position 548,399 of record QRFJ01001647.1, read on the forward strand.
AGAGAATCATTGAACAAGAGTTGTTCACTCATTGGCTAACCCATCACCAATAACTGTTAGGTGAGGTGATGAGTCAGTTGGTGAGACCGCACCACCCACTAGAAATCATCAATCGCGGAGATTTTCGCATCTCTACAGAGGGAGTGTAGGGATCCGAGAAAATAGTGGGAGCTAATTTGTTTAAAAATAAAATCCCTAAACAAATTGGTCAAGTCAAAATTACAGTATCTAACTAGAATCTTTGACTCTCTACAGGAAAATGTCTGCGTCCAACCCACTGGCACGTATCCTAGACACACATAGACTGACTGGACCCAATTATAAAGATTGGCTCAGGAACTACAAAATTATTTTGGGTTCAGAGAAGTTAACACATGTTTTGGACCAGGACCCTCCCACCTTACCAGCTCGTCCATCCACTGAACAGAGAGCGTCTCTGGAAAAATGGATTGACGAAGACAATAAGGCCAGATACTACATGTTGGGCTCGATGTCTGATGAGCTCCAGCGCCAACATGAAGATATCGGGACTGCTCGCCAAATGTTGGCTCACCTGCAGGAGATGTTTGGTGAACAGAGTCGCGCAGCCAAATATCAAGTCACGAAAATGACTTTTTAAGGCTAAGATGCGTGATGGGCAGTCAGTCCAAGATCACTGTCTGACAATGATCAAGGACATGGAAGAGCTTGAGAAGCTCGGTGTGAAGTTGGACTTGGATCTGCAGAACGATATTATTCTGCAATCCTTGACTGATGCATATGGGCAATTCATCATGAATTACCACATGCATAAACTTCAAAATTCCTTGGCCGAGTTGATGAATATGCTGGTTACCGCTGAGCTTTCTATGAAAGGTTCTAAAGGCTCAGTTCTTGCTATGGAACGGACTTCTTCCAAAAGAAAGTCTTATGGAAAGAAAAAGAAGTCTGTGAAAAAGCAAAAGGTGGAAGGATCAAAGAAGAAGAAGGCAGAATCCGAAGAAAAAGGTCGATGGCAAAGGAAAGTGTTTCCATTGCAACAGCGACGGCCATTGGAAGCGGAACTGCCCTACTTACCTGGCCACCCTGAAGAACAAGAAGGAAGGTCCTTCTGGAGGTATGCTCGTTATTGAGTCTAACCTTACGGTTTCTTCTGCATCCAGTTGGGTGCTTGACTCTGGTTCTAGTGCTCATCTGTGCACTTCTATGCAGGGTCTTGAGGATAGCAGGAGGCTGAGGGATGGAGACATGATCCTACGCATCGGTAATGGAGCAAGAGTTGCTGCAGTAGCCGTGGGAACATACCCTCTTCGATTACCATCTGGTTTAGACTTAGTTTTAAAAGACTGTTATTATGTGCCTGCAGCTAGCAGGAATTTGATTTCTGTTTCATGCTTAGCACAAGAAGGTTATGTGATCACCTTCTTTAAGGACCATTGTAACATTCTTTATGAAAGAAATAAAATTGCAAATGATTTCCTTGTTAATGGTCTTTATCAGTTGCATATTGATGTACCTATTTTAACTATCGAGCAAAACGTGAATGCCAAACGACCTAGGGATAGTCCAAACGACAGATATCTATGGCACCTGAGATTAGGTCATATAGCAGAAGATAGGATTAACAAATTGGAGAAAAATGGGCTATTGAGTCCATTGACTTTTGAGTCATATCCAACTTGTGAATCTTGTCTTCAAGGCAAAATGACTAAACTCCCTTTTGTTGGACATGGGGAGAGGGCCACAGATCTCCTTGCCCTAGTACATACTGATGTGTGCGGCCCATTTGATGTGCCGGCTAGAGGCAATTTTGTCTACTTCATTACCTTTACCGATGATCTGTCTAGGTATGGGTATGTGTATCTTATGAGACATAAGTCTGAAGCTTTTGAAAAGTTCAAAGAATTCAGACATGAAGTAGAAAAACAAACTGGAAAACCCATTAAGGTTCTTCGATCAGATCGAGGAGGTGAATACCTTAGCCGGGAATTCCTAGACTATCTTAAGGAAAATGGCATAGTCTCTCAATGGACTCCACCAGGAACACCTCAACTCAACGGGGTTTCAGAATGGAGAACGGAGAAATCGGACTCTATTGGATATGGTTCGATCCATGATGAGCTTCACAGACCTCCCTGATTTTCTTTGGGGACATTCATTATTAACTTCAATCTATCTTACTGAATAGGGTTCCCTCTAAAACCGTTCCTACCACACCGTATGAGATATGGCACGGTAAGAAACCAAGTCTGAGTCATCTCAGAATTTGGGGTTGTCCGGCTCATGTCAAAAGACAACAAGCGGACAAGTTAGAGTTTAGGTCCTTTAGAGCTCGATTCATAGGATATCCTAAAGAGTCATTAGGATACTATTTCTACATTCCAGAAGACCACAATGTGATTGTGAGTCGACATGCCATATTTCTTGAAAAATAGTTTATTCAAGATAGTGGCATTGGAAAGCAGATTAAGCTTGATGAGAAAGTCTCACAAGCAGAACGAGCTAAGGACCAAGTGGAACCAAATCAGGTTGAGCCAATAAGAACACTACCTCCTCCACCTCGTAGATCGGAAAGAGTTTCCCGTCCCCCTGAAAGATACTTAGGTATTATTTCAGAGGACGTAGAGGAAATGTTCCTCATAGGTAATGGTGCTCATGGTGATGATCCCAAAACCTACAACGAGGCGATATCAGATATCGACTCCGAGAAATGGCTTGAGGCAATGAAGTCAGAGAATCGACTCGATGCACTCAAACCAAGTCTGGACCTTGGTAGATCCACCAGAAGGTATAGTACCTATTGGGTGTAAATGGATCTTCAAGAGAAAGATTGGTGCAGATGGGAATGTGGAGACATTCAAGGCTAGACTGGTGGCAAAAGGTTATAGTCAACGTGAAGGCATTGACTATCAGGATACCTTTTCCCCGGTAGCTATGCTAAAATCCATCCGCACATTGCTTGCTGTTGCAGCCTATTTCGATTATGAAATATGGCAAATGGACGTGAAAACGGCATTCCTAAATGGATATCTTGAGGAAGATATCTATATGGAACAGCCGCTAGGTTTCACATCCAGTGATACTGATCACAAGGTTTGCAAGCTGCAAAGGTCCATATATGGACTTAAGCAAGCATCTCGGAGCTGGAACACTCGTTTCAATGATGTGATCAAAAAGTTTGGTTTCATCAAAAATGAAGAGGAACCATGTGTTTTCAAAAGGGTCAGTGGGAGCGCTGTTGTCTTCCTCGTATTGTACGTGGATGACATCCTCCTTATTGGGAATGATATTCCCATGTTGACATCAGTCAAGATGTGGTTGTCCAAGGAATTCTCCATGAAAGACCTAGGTGAAGCATCCTTTATTCTAGGAATTAAGGTCTATAGGGATAGACCGAATAGGATGCTAGGACTTTCACAGAAGATGTACATAGAGGAAGTACTAAAGAGGTTTAGTATGGAAAACTCTAAGAGGGGATTAATACCCTTCAGACATGGTATTCATCTTTCCAAGAAGATGTGCCCCAGCACACCTGAGGAAATAGAACGCATGAGCAAGATCCCTTATGCTTCTGCAATAGGGAGCCTCATGTATGCCATGCTATGTACACGACCTGATATAGCCCATGCTGTGAGTGTCACAAGCAGATATCAGTCAAATCCAGGTGAAGAACACTGGACTTCTGTGAAATGTATCCTTAAGTACTTGAGAAGAACTAAGGATATGATGTTGGTCTTTGGTAATGGAGAACTCCAAGTTCCAGGGATACACAGACTCGGACTTCATGTCCGATATAGATGATCGAAAGTCGACATCTGGCAGACTGTTTGTGCTGGAAGAGTTCCAAGCAAACGGTGATACCATCTCATCCGCGATTACCTTGAGAAAGGTTACGTTGAGGTCAAGAGAGTCAACTCCGCAGATAATGTGGCAGACCCACTTACAAAGCCGTTGGGCCAGCAGAAGATCGAAGCCCACCTTGAGAAGATGGGACTTAGACTTGTAGCCAATTGGCTTTAGGACAAGTGGGAGATTGTTAGATATATGTGCCCTAGAAGCCAGAATTGGCTGACACTTGTAATACACTTCTAGGGGCAAAATTATAATTTTGACTATAATCAATAAAATGGGTTATTTTCTATCACATATGTGTATTTAGTGTCTGTGATACATCCTTTGAGTTAATGGTAATGATAATTCATATTTTCAAGAGTTGAAAATTTAAGACATGAATAATCATTATTAACTCATAAACAGCTCCCGACCATAGGATCATCACGAGGATGGTGATTGATCCGGAAGGTTGGTGTACGATCGCTTCTCTTTAGTAGATGAGTCTTGAGTCTACGGTGTGGAGACACCGGAGCGAGAGTACAGGTACTCGTTAGAGAACGAGGGCACTGAGCGTGACCACCTCGAGTAGTCATTAGGAAGTCTACCTTCTCGTCAATGACTGACTCGATGCTGCAGTAGTGTGTCTGGTTCTTTGACCTGAGATGCATCGGCAGTTCACCTTGAGGGTGTTATAGTTTGACTACACCATTACTCGGTCTCCTAGCCATATGGAACCCTGAGGTGTATGTTGGCTATAGCATGTTCATTGTAGGAACTGGATTGCATCAAGATGGAATCTATCTACCTCGGTGGTAGAGGAGCAGCCCTATGATGATCATGAGAATCAAGTCCAGAAGCCCATGGCCATGGCAGAGTGAAATAATAGAAAGAGTTTCTATTTAGATTTTCACATTGGACTCGAATCGAATGATTACATCATATGACAGAGACTAGGGTTTGACGAGTTCACCTTAACCCTAATCTGATCGGGGCTCAAGATAGAAGAACTTAATCACACAGGTAGCTGCACCAAGAGGTTCGCATTCAGCTCTGATGGGTTGCCACCATATACTGCTAGGTGTCACTGGTGGATTTTGGGAGCAATTAGAATGATTTAGATGATCGATCATTCTAGCTGTTCGAATCAGAAGAGTTCTGATCCATCGAAAGGAGTTTCGATGATGTCTATGATAGAGATCATGACATATCCCATTACCATACAGAACTGAACCTAACTGGGTCACACAAACAAGGGTTTGAATCTGGTGATCATCAATTGAACTGATCTAGTTCAATTGATCTGAATGAGATTCAATTAGGTTCAAGGAAATCGTGCTAGCACTCGATTGAACCTAACGTTCTTCTTTTACTATCATAAATAAGTTGTCCTGACTGAGCCAAAGGAGTTTGTGCTCAATCAGAGGCCTTCATATGGTCTGACTGGAGGTTGTCCAAGTCAGAATAGGTTGTCTTATTTGTAAGACATTACCTGCCATTTTTGGTCACCTGCCATTTCTTGTTCTTTGACTTTGGTCAAAAGTCTACCTTTGACTGGTCAAACGTTGACCATTGACCCTTTGACTTTTGACCACATGTCATGCACCTATTGGAGAGCTGGTGGGGGCCTGTCCCCCTGCCAGAACCTGGCAAGGAGAAGGGCGCACGCCAAGGGTGGCGTGAGCCCAAGTAGGAGGCGCCTAGGAGTCCTTGTTGGACAAGGACTCCACCTCCCTTTTGGATTCCAATCAGAGTTCTACTAAGAATCCAG